>JAWNON010000162.1:427500-1027500 GCA_035045945.1 Drosophila anceps
ACACGCACACACATGGAGACAACTGACGATCACCGGAAATGTGTCAAGAACACCAACAACAACAAAGAAAACAAGTAAAAGTACTCTAGACGGCAGTGCCTGACTAGCAGATACTCTAGACAGCAGTGACTGACTAGCAGATACTCTAGACGGCAGTGCCTGACTAGCAGATACTCTAGACTAGCAGTTACTCTAGACGGCAGTGCTTGACTAGCAGATACTCTAGACGGCAATGCTTGACTAGCAGTTACTCTAGACGGCAGTGCCTGACTAGCAGTTACTCTAGACTAGCAGTTACTCTAGACGGCAGTGCTTGACTAGCAGATACTCTAGACGGCAGTGCTTGACTAGCAGTTACTCTAGACGGCAGTGCCTGACTAGCAGTTACTCTAGACTAGCAGTTACTCTAGACGGCAGTGCTTGACTAGCAGATACTCTAGACGGCAGTGCTTGACTAGCAGTTACTCTAGACGGCAGTGCCTGACTAGCAGTTACTCTAGACGGCAGTGCCTGACTAGCAGATACTCTAGACGGCAGTGCCTGACTAGCAGATACTCTAGACGGCAGTGCCTGACTAGCAGATACTCTAACTTTCTAGCATTTCAGCTGTTGGCTAGTTCAACAGACTCAAATACAGAACAGGTAAGCGTGCTTTTGGGCGGAAATGCTCAGCTAAGAAATACCTGAACCTCCACAAATGGGTCTACTCTTAGTGGGAGTGCCTGACTAGCAGTTATGCCGAGCACTGCGGCGAATGAATGTTTCAAATACTCTAGCTTTAAGCTAAAGTGTTCAACTAAGCAATAAACCGAAGCAACAGAAAGTATAGGAGATGCCCCGATTCCTACGCCTAATTGATGCTTCACAGCTAGCCAAATAGCGAACGAGTGCAAGCGCGCGGAAATGCCCAGCTAAGAACTGAACCCTGAACTGTTATTTGAAACATGTTTGCCCATAACACCTACAGAACAAGCGAGTGTGACTAGCTAGCAGATACCTCGATACTGAGAAGCATCGACTTAGAGTGCGGAAGTGGCCAACGCCGAGCTGAGCTGCTGCATATGTATATATACATATATATATATATATATATATATATATATATATATATATATATATATATATATATATATATATATATATATATATATATATATATATCAATTTGAATATGGAGAAAGCATGACATGAATATCACAAAACTGTTGTGCGCTATGACAAAACTAATTTCCATTGTACAACAAAAACAAAACTATACAATATATATACATTTTTTTTTGTTTTGTTTTGTTTTGTTTTTCGCATTATATCGGAATTTTTATCGGAGCCTAAGCCCTGCTGTATTTGTAATTTGCTGTGCGCTCGTGAGGCATAAAGTGCATGTGAGGTTATGTCATCATACCTTTATCGTGTTCTTCAGTCATGCAACAACAGGCAAACAGCGCAAATGGCAACAGCAGCAGCAATAAGAATAACAATAGCAGTAACAAATTGTTAGTTCTAGTATTTAAATTGTAGAACTCTGTAAATTTCACGCTCTTGACAGACAGTTGACAAATGGCCAACAAGTGCAACACTGCAACACTCCAACAACAATGGCAACAATGGCAACAAGAGCAATGTGAGTAACAAGAACTGAACGGCCAAGCAGTGCCAATAGCAGCCGCCAGAGGGCGTCAGATTACAGTTTGAACACAGTCAATGGGGTATATTGGTAGAGTATGTGAATAGATCAATGAATATACATTTTTGATATAGAAATAAAGAAAGTCAATTCGATAAATGGCAGATTCCTATAGAAATACAAATTAAAATATTATAATAATATTTTTATTATTCAATTTTGCTGATTTAGGTGAATAGCTTCGTGATCGACTTCCTTTTTTTATTATTTTGATTTTATTTTTTAGCTATCTAGACTGCAACAATATAGATAAGAATGGCCATAAATGAAATTTGATGTCATCAACATTGGCATAGATAAGGTCTAAAACAGGGTTTTCTTTCCAATTTGAAGATCTGTATACTTATATGGGAAAAGTCTGTTATATGTTATATATTAAGAGCTAAGAATTACAATCAAACAATTACAAACACATTGGCTCGAATGTTGTTGGCTAATACTTAATAACGGGCAACAACTGTTAGACAGACAGGCAGCAGCAACAACAGCAATTGCAGACAAATCACGATTGTTGTTGTTGTTGTTGCTTTTTGAATTCGACCAACACGCAAGAAGCTCAAATGAAGCAAAAACAAAAACCAAAAACAAAAACAAGCCAAATTGAACAATGCGCAATTGTCTGACCAGCAGATACCCTATGCAATGCACAGCTATACAAGTTATATGAGACTATACTATATATATATATATAGATATATATCGTGTTATATGACGCGTATAGTTACAGTGAAAACTGGCTAAACGAACAGCTTTTAGTGATTGAGTTACAATTGCTAGGAAACTCATGTCTTCTTCCAACTTCAGACAGTTCGCATCAAGTAAACACAGCTGATTATGTAGCCTTTGTCTCCCATCAATTTCCCTACTAGCCTTCACAAGGGCAGCATACCCACATTGGCGCACACGGTGCCTACAGGGTATTAGAAATGAAAAGAAAAATCAACAGCAACAAAAATTATATTAACAATTACATAAAACCTTGAAGCACCACAGCTAATACACACACACACACACACACACACACATGTATATATGCATGTATATGTATGTATAAATACAGTTTGGCTTAACGGGGCCTGGGAACTAAACTGTCTTCGTCTCAGGCGAAGACCAAGTGGCCGCACGGACAATCGAACGAGCTTGCCTAGTTGCTTGATTAACCTTCCTTCTTGGTTTTTCTTTTTATTTATTTATTTATTTTTTTTTTTTACTTTAACAATATTTGTTGTTGTTGTTGGTTTTGTAGCGCGAGTTCAAGGCGCTTTGCATAGGAAATGAATACGCTGGCAATTACTGCAGCAAATTCGACCAGCGACAACAACAGCAACAGCAACAACAATGTCTTGAAAGGGACACTGACTTACCCAGCTGAACTTTGAAGCGTGAAAAATGCACAGCTATCGGCACGCTTTATTCATCGCATCACTTTCAGTGAATACCTATGCGCGTACATATATATCCACATATAAATACATTATATATATATATATACATACATATGTATATACTACTGCTATGTTCTTGGTTCATTCGTTGTATCTTTTTAATTCGTTTTGGGTTACATTTCGTATGCCTAATTACGCGATGAGTATGCAAAAGCATGAAAAGAGAAGGGACGTTTTCAGGCCATTGTTATTTATGACTTCAAGCGGAGAGTTCTGTGCGTTCGGTGAGTCATATCTTTGGATTAAGTACTATTATTGTAATAAGAAATATTAAAAAAAATATATATATATATATATTAAAATTAATTATAGTTATGTTTTGGCTTGTTTACTTTACTTTTACATTTACCTCAGTTAACATAGAAGGATTTCAATTCATATAAGTTTAGTGCGGGCTGCCTTTTGGCTAGGTCACGCGGCATGTACATTGACAGAGAGAGGAGGACAGCTATACTTACATATATATAAAGAAAGAGAGTTAACAGAGAAAGAGAGTGAGCGAGCGAGAGAGAGAGATAGTGCAGAAGGTCGCCAAAGTAAATTTGCATATGCCCTTGCTAACAGGAATTGTGATTGCTGATCGCAAGAGCGAGACACAAAAGCTTCAAAATGCCGCTGAGGAACAAAATGGGAAAAAAAATAAAAGCAGGAAGACAACTTTCGCTGTTTATGTACAAGCTCGCAAGGTATATATGTGTGTGTGTGTGTACGTATAAGATACCAACAACAGCAGCAGCAGCGGCGGCGGCAGCAGCAACAACAACAGCAACAAGAATAATGTTAAACGTAACTCCAAATGCAACAAAATGGGAATGAGAGAAACAAGCAGTGTTGCCAATTTAGCTATTTTCCCGTCAGTTCTGGCCGTTTGACAACACACAAAATGCGGACCAAATTGTGAAATGGCAGCTGGCGGGAACTATAGCTAAAAGGGTCATTATCAGCTTGAAATTCAATGAATAAACTTTTATAAAACAGAAAAAGAATAAACAAATCAAAATTTATTTATTTTTTTTTTTTTAAGTGAATACAGCTCTAGTGTTACTTTGCTGAAGCTCTCAATTCATGATTATCTATTTCTGGCCTTTTTTTTGACTCGTTCTAGTTCTGGTTTGTCGAAGAGTTGCCAACACTGACGACAAGTGAAGTGGAGTACATAAAAAACAGTTTTTGTTTCTCTCAATTGTTGTTTATGTTAACATCGAGACGAGAATACATTTAAATAGTGTACAAATAAACAAAAGATCAACATAATTTACAAAAAAAAAAAAAAAAACAGACTGCTAAACATTGCGCGACTAAAAGATACCCTGTAAATCTATAAGAGATTTACAAACACCAAACACATTGCTCTGCCTTCAATAAATGCCTTCAGAACCAAATCAAGTGGAAGTTAATTTTTATCATTATTTTGTGCGGAATACCCTCGAAGAAAAACAACAGTAAAATGCCGATAACTGTATCAAGATTAAGTACGAAACGAAGTCAGGCAATGGAAATTCTCTTTCACACACACGCACGCAGGCACACTTGTGCCAAGAGAGACAGTGGGAGAGCGAGAGAGAGCATGAGAGTTGCACAGTAATTTTTGGTAGCGCTTCCTCTTCCTTATGGTTCGTGCACGCATCAGCGCTGCCAATTTAGCTATTTTCCCCGTCAGTTGTGGTCGTTATACAAACACAGAAAACAGGCGATATAGCGGCTGGCGGGAATGATAGCTATTATTTTTAGTTTAAAGTTAAACAACAAAATAATGCATTTAACATGCTAAAAGCCGTTCTAGATTTTACAATTTGTGTTTAGCTATTTCTGGCGGTTTTTTTGATTACTTGTTTTGGCTTGTCGAAGCCGTTGAATTGTTGGCAACACTGGCACGCATCAAAAATACACGAACACATCCTGAAGCAAAAGAAGAGAATGTGAACGAGATGGAGATGATGATGATGATGATGAAGCTGAGGCTCTCTTGTATCCAGCGGTTTGTGCTTCTTCTTCTTCTTCTTGTGCTTTGGTAACTGTGTATTTCACTTGAACTTGTTCATTTTCAATGAAAACACACAAGAAAACGATTCAAAAGCAAAAAAAAAAATATTAAAAAAACAAACCAAAAAATAAAGCGAGTTTCATGTGCGTCTTCTCGATATGCAAACTTTGCAAAACTTTGACATTTCGTTTTTTGTATTTTCTTTTTCACGTTGCATTTGTTGTTGTTGTTGTTGTTGTTGCTGTTTGTTGTTATTGCTGCGGTGACACTGGCGTCGGCATCAATGGCTGCGGCGACGGCGATGAAGGCGGCCGCACGAGCATTAATTGGCGGCGTCGCCTCCAACACTTTGGCAAAATCGTGGGGAAATGCTGTTGTTGTTGTTGCTGGCTATTGCTGTTTCCCCTAAACACCACCACCCCACCCACCCCTCACAACCATCACAATTTTTTCTTTTCATATATTTAGACGCACTTTTTTTACTCGCCTTTTTTCTTTTTGCTACAAAAGCAAATTTCACACACGCACACTTTCGATTGCGATTCACGCGGGCCACAGGCAGCACACTTGTTGTAATTGAGGCATTCGATTTTTGTTATCACCAATGTGTGTATATTTTAGCACAGTTAACTTATTTGTTTGCATTTGCAGTGTGTAATACGAGCGTAAAAAAAAAAATAACAAATTGTGGTTTTTTTCTTTTTTGTCCGAAATTGCATCCGCTTGGTGAGCGAGCGCTTGAACGTATGAGTTAGGGATGGATAAAAATATCGATATGCTGCGTAAGTCGATGCCTGAAACTGCGATAGATATATTCAATCGATATGTTTTTTGCTTTCGATATAGCTTAGAGATGAGCGCATGATTATTTGAACTGATAGTAATCGGCAGAATATTTAGAAATTGAATTCGTTGAGCGGTTCAATGAAATAAATATGTGTATAAATATTAAAGAAATAAATAAATAAAAAATAAAACAATTCTGTGGCCTCATAAATAAATTGATAGTTGTTAATTAGTTTTTTCAATAAATAAATGCCTAACATATGCATATAAAAATTACAAATATAAAATTACAAATATAATGACATTGTTTAAAATGGGCGCGTTATTGTTGTTGGCTAATAAATTTTGTACCAAAATTGGCCAAATAACTGTCACGATATTTCGTGGCGGCAAGCACTCTATTCAGTGATACTATCGATAGTAACGATAGTTTTGCTGAAGGTCCCAACCACTAGCCAGACAGCGACAAACGAAAAGGCCAAAAAAAAAAAACGAGAAAAATGCGAAATATTTGTTGAAAAAGTGTAGTGAAGTGGCCAATTGCAGTGCAAAGTAATTAGACAAGTGCACCTTCCTCATTCCGCTTGCCAATGGTATGGTTAAGGTTAACGGCAAGCCACGCAGTTAGCCGTTAGAAAGATGTGCGCAGCGCGATTCATTGCTGGTTGACATAAGCGGAGCAGGCTGCAAAAACAACAGATCCAACAACAAATAGCTAACGGCACAATTCCAAGAAAGACTTGCAGCAGCTTGGGCAGCAACTGGAGCTACCAATATTGAATAGCAGCAGCGAAGTGCAATAGCAGCAGCAGCAGCATCAGCAGCAGCAGCAGCAGGTGATGGCCGCCTCGTCGCCCGATGCACTGCAAGCTATCAATGTGGACTTTAGCGAAATTAAGCTGGGCGAGGTGAGAGAATAACATTCCAATGTCTGTATAGCATAACAATGCCCAATCTGAACCTCCCTCCATCCTTACCCATAGAAAGTCGGCCATGGATCGTACGGTGTTGTGTGCAAGGCCATCTGGCGCAATCAGTTGGTGGCCGTCAAGGAGTTCTTTGCCAGCGCCGAGCAGAAGGACATTGAAAAGGAGGTCAAACAGCTGTCGCGCGTTAAGCACCCCAACATCATTGCACTGCACGGCATCTGCATGGCCCAGCAGGCAACATATCTGATTATGGAATATGCCGAGGGCGGATCTCTGCACAATTTCTTGCATGGCAAAGTGAAGCCCGCCTACAGCTTGGCCCATGCCATGAGCTGGGCACGCCAATGTGCCGAGGTAATTATAAATTTCCATGCTGAAATGTAAAACAAATGTAAAAAGAAAACATTTTGCGCATTATTGTGTTCAGGGTGTTGCATACCTGCACCGGATGACGCCCAAGCCACTCATACATCGTGATCTGAAGCCGCTCAACTTGCTGCTGACCAACAAGGGGCGCAATTTGAAAATATGCGACTTTGGCACCGTGGCCGACAAGTCCACCATGATGACAAACAATCGCGGCAGCGCTGCCTGGATGGCACCCGAGGTGAGCCGCACGTGAATGCAGTCGTCCAACTGCACTGCCAACAGTTGCATTCGCTTTTGCTTCCTCTTTCCATCCCCAGAGAGTTCGCTCAAGCTTAGAATTCAATTTAAAAATTACTTTTAAGACTAGATTTTTTGGCTAAGAACTTATACTGGAAAGTTAGAAGCACTTTAAAGGTTTAACCTTATGATAGAGCTCATATTTTATATTACTTAATTCGTTTGTGATCCGCCTGCACAGGTATTTGAGGGCTCCAAGTATACGGAGAAATGCGACATCTTTAGCTGGGCAATTGTGCTGTGGGAGATGTTGTCGCGCAAGCAGCCGTTCAAGGATATTGACAATGCCTATACCATACAGTGGAAGATATATAAGGGTGAGACAGTATGATAACACCATGATTTGATTGCAATCATCATAGTGAGTTTTTACTGTTCCAGGCGAACGACCACCGCTGCTTGACAACTGTCCGAAGAACATTGAGCAGCTGATGACGGCATGCTGGAAGACAGCGCCCGAGGATCGGCCATCAATGAACTATATTGTGGATGTAATGAATGAGATTATCCAAGACTATGTTGGCGCCGATAAGCCGCTGGAGTATGCGTTTGTCAACCAACAGGTAAGTTGGCAACAGCAGTTGAACGCCAATGAGCTTCACTGATTCACATTTCATATGGCAGATTGTGACCAAAGAGTGTGATGGCACGGTGGCCGCTCAATATGATGGCCAAAGCTATAGCTCCAGTGATATGAGCCTGGCGTCCACACAGCTAACGCCCACCAATGTGCGTGGCACTGCGACCGAGATCGAAACTAATTTGGGCACTGGCGCCAGCAACAACGAATATACCTCAGCAGAAATAACGCCCACCAATTCGGGCCAACTTGACAATAACGGTCTGTTCCATATGAGCAGCAGCAATCGCTGGGATGCCATACCCGAAGAGGATAGCAGCGAGAGCCAAAATGATAGCTTCAATTTGACATCGTCTGTGGAGGCGGCGAAACGCTTGGAAACCATACGCAATGGCATGATACAAATGGCCAGCCGGCCAATGGAGCAACTTACTCTGGACGTTGAAGCGGTAAATAAACAATATCGAGCTGAATCTCAATCTATATCTATATATATATATATATATATATTTCAAAATTGTTGAACTTTGCAGAATGGTTTCGAATTGCATCGCAGCGAGAGCAGCCGTAGCAGTTTGCATGGTGAGTTCCTGATTGCAACTATTGTCATCATTGTCGCTGTCGTTGTCGTTGTCGTTGTCGTTGTCGTTGTCGTCTGACTGTCTGTGCGAGTGAATCACACGCATATTAGCACGCTCTTTTGGTCGAGCACGATTGCGGCATGTAAATGCTGTTGTAGTTGTTGCAAATAGCTGGCATTCTGTTGAGTCTCGCTTGCTATGTGGCAGCTGTTGGGGTCGCTAGCATGACGCACCGTCATCAACAGCATCAACAACGACAACAACAACAACAACAGCAACAACGACAACGACAACGGCAATGGCAACAATAACAATATGCTCAACACTTAAACGTATGTAAACAATGCGTTCGCTATCTCGCTTTAACCCCAAATGTTTTCGTATTTTAATCGCTCGATTTTTTTTTTTGTTTTTTGTTTTGTTTAATTAGTCGTTGCGTTGTTTTTATTATGCAAAAACATTTTTAAAACATTTTGCAATTGCCAATGTCTCAGGCGGCCAACTTTATAAATATGCGATGCGCTCATACAGCAGCAGCAGCAGCAAAATCGCTGACACCAAATTTCAATTTCAATTTCAATTTCAATTGCGATTGCGATTGCAATCATGCGCTCGACCATAGAATACCCGCACCAAAGTGCAATTGCGACAAGCAATAGATCATCGAAAAGCTCCATTTCAATGTAAAAAGGGATAAATATTTTTAATTTATTTATATAATTGTTATTCGAGTTCTCAGATTACTATATATCAAGTCTACACTAATATTTATATTATACCACTTCAAATACGATCAGCGATGTAGGCGAAACTTTGGCCTAGAGAATCCTCCTAGTCAGGAAGTCACGAGCAGATGTCTGCATACCAAACACTATATTACGATCTACTATACTATTTACTGTATACTATATATCAAGTATATATATATATATAGCCCATATCATTTGGTATATATGTACATATATGTTCACATACGGTGCCCGGCTTTACGCGGCTGTAGACATTATATGCGCGCTCGTTTGTCTGAAAATTGACATTTCTATACCATTTGCGAGCATCGTTAAATGCATATGAATCACGTTTTAGGTATAATTTTACATAGATATCTCAAAATAGAGTTTCAGCTCTTTATTTGTTCAACCAAGTGCCGCCCTGACTAGGAAATACCTGGCATATTGCGGCGCGAGCTGCTGTGCAATTGTCCTAGCTTCCTTTCGTACATATCATATGCAAATACTTGATGATGTGTTATGATGGATATATGCTATATGTATATATAGCTATACTCCATTACATAATGATCCGATCAGTATATATGTATGTAGTATAGACATATCTTAGCTCTTTTCTGAGATAGGCACTTTAATGTAGGCAGTCTGATGCACAGACTGATGCAACGACTCTGTCCCTCTGCCTGTTGCATATGCTTACATAAAGCCAATATACCCTGTTTTCGCATGTTCAATTGGGGCTTTGAGTTTTTTGTGTGTTGATCTTTGAAACTATTGAAGCGAGAGACTTAAAATTTGAAATTTTGTAGCAAGTGCATAATAAGTTTATTATTTATTTGGTAATATGTTCATTATTCCTACATTTTATTTGATAGGTACATAAAGTATTTATAAAACAGTTATTTTCTGCAGTTCAACAGTCACTTCAAGCCTAAGGCCTTGATAAAGATTGAACAGCAAACATCCTTGTTAGAAAGGAACCGAAAACGCAGGCAGTTAGGGTATCTGCTAGTCAGGTAGTGTCTGCTCTCTCTTTCCAGTAAGGGTATTTCCTAGTCAGGCACTGCCTACTAGAACACTTTCTTTTTCTGTGCTAATAGCTATAAACCTTTAGCAGTAAGAGTACTTGCTAGTCAGGCAGAGGCTTCTATCTTAGCAGCAGTAAGCCTTTAGCAGTAAAGGTATCTCCTAGTCAGGCACTGTCTACTAGAACACTTTTCCTCTTTCTCTTCTGTTAGCAATTAGCCTTTAGCAGTAAGAGTATCTGCTAGTCAGGCAGTGGCTTCTATCTTAGGTACAGTAAACCTTTAGCAGTTAGGGTATCTGCTAGTCAGGTAGTGTCTACTCTCTCTTTCCAGTAAGGGTATCTCCTAGTCAGGCACTGCCTACTAGAACAGTTTTCCTCTTTCTCTTCTGTTAGCTGTTAGCCTTTAGCATTAAGAGTATCGGCTAGTTTGGCAATGCCTACTTTCCAGTAAGGGTATTTCCTAGTCAGGCACTGCCTACTAGAACAGTTTTCCTCTTTCTCTTCTGTTAGCTGTTAGCCTTTAGCAGTAAGAGTATCTGCTAGTCAGGCAGTGGCTTCTATCTTAGGCACAGTAAACCTTTAGCAGTAAGAGTATCTGCTAGTTTGGCAATGCCTACTTTCCAGTAAGGGTATTTCCTAGTCAGGCACTGCCTAGTAGAAAACTTTTCCTCCTGTTCTAGTAGCTATTAGCCTTTACCAGTAAGAGTATCTGCTAGCCGGGCAGTGCCTACTCTCTCTTTCCAGTAAGGATATTTCCTAGTCAGGCACTGCCTAGTAGAAAACTTTTCCTCTTTCTATCTGAGCAGCAGTGAAACATTTGCTTTGAGCAGCATTCCGAATTGATGATCAGCAAATTCAATATGCCCCATTTGAGATAGATCATGTAGTTTACTCATTGCTGCACATTTTGCACAATTATTGTATTGTGTGGGGATTGGCTAGGCAGCTTGGCTGACTGGCTGACTGGCTGGCTGGCTGGCTAGCAATTTCGGCCAGATTTATAGCCCTGACATGCACCGTCACCACAGTCGGCTCCTTCGACTGAAAAGTAGCAACAAAATGAGAATTCAAAGAAAAACAACTAATGGTTGCGGCATGCCAAAATAACGTACACACAGACGCAGACACAGACACAGACACTGAGACAGAGACAGAGACAGAGACAGCGGCAGAGGCACACATGACGCGCGGCTGACAGTCGGACGGCCGCAGAAGCCTGCCCCACTGCCCCAGCCAACCTGCTCTTGGCCAACCCGCGCCAGTCAACCATATTGACCAATGAGTCATCACTTTTATTTCGAGTCTATATACATATAGAATTGGATACATACATACGTTATATATGTATATCAATAAATGCTAGAAGAGCGTAGAAAGCAAAAACATTTTCATTTTAATGGGCACGGGGACGATATCATGAGCAAGCGATCGCTGCAGATGAATCTTTTCTGGGTGGACCATGTTGTGATAGCTCACATCCTCAAAGATCTTTCGCTCGCTCTCTCTATCTCTCCCTGACTCTTTCACTCTCTGTGCATGCCTCCACATAGACAACGAGCCATGTATCTAGTCAGCGAATTCATTTTGTGTTGGGTCACGCCGTGCAGGATCGTGTTGAATGGTGATGGAGGGAGGGATGGGCAGGGCAGGGCAGGGCAGGGCAGGGCAGGGCAAGGAGACGACTGTGGTGTTGGGGCGTTGCCGTTGGCATTTATCGCCGCGGAGATTTCCCAACCACATGCCAGTCGCATTATTCATCGAGCAAATGCTCATCTGCTCGATATGGCAATGTTTAGTATAAGTAGGAGCCGCGCATCTAAACGATGATACATGAACAGTACATAGAGTGCTGTGGCCCCCCAAATGCTCGACTCTCCTGGCTGCCACAATTGTGTGTGTGTGTGTGTGTGTGTGTGTGTGTGTGTGTGTGCTCATTACCAGCTGCTGCTGCTGCCGCCGCCGTTTGCTCGGCATTTGTCGAGCAGCATCGAGCGAACAGTTGCCCGTGCGCTCGCTCAGTCTACGTTTGGGCACCGTGCTGTCTTGTGTGGGCCGCAATGTTACTGCAAGTCCGTGCAGCGTGCAACGTTCCAAAAGATCGCCAATTGTTGTCAACGCCGGCCGTTTGACCCGTTTAACGCCGCATCAATCATACGCCCCAAAGGGCGGGGGCGGCGGCATGCGCAAAGCTAAAGCCAAAAATGAAAAAAAAATCTGTGAAATTACTAAGAAAAGCGCCCAAGCAACAACAAATAAACAATACACAAACCTAGAAAAACACACAGACAGACGGGGGGAGAGATAGAGAGAGGGAGAGAGAGAGAGAGAGGGGTAGAGCGAGAGAGTGGGAGTGTGAGAGAGCGGGAGAACGGGAGAGCGAAAGCTGCGGAAAAATTCGCTTGAAAATGTTTTGCTTGATGTGATTTTTGCTTTCCAATATTACCAAGAAAAGCAAGACATCTCCGAGTGGAAAAATACGTCATCAGACTAGACACGCAAACACATGAGAGAGTGAAGTAGAGCAAGAGAGGGAGAGTGTGTGTGCGAGAGAGAGAGAGAGAGAGAGAGCGACAGTTGACAGGATTTGTTGCACAGTTAAACAGAACTCTTAAGCTACAACCAACAGTCACAAAATGTTCGATCCCGTTGTGCATGTAGAGTTCTAGGCAACTGTCTAAAGCAGCCAAATTTGAAATAGTTTAGAGCCAACTTGAATCGAGCGAACATGTGCGATACGCGCGCCTTGATCAGCACCAAACAGACGAACGATCTGCACAGTTGCTGGATCATTTATAGTATGTGAACGCAACTACATATAGCGCATTATCAAATTTACTACTTTTTTCTTATACGTATGTATTTTGCAGCTAAAAGTGATGGCCGCGAGCGTTTGACAGTGACGGACACAAAGCCGGTTATCATGACCAGCAGCAACAGCAACAGCAACAGCAGCGGCAATGGCAACGGCAGCGGCAGCAACAACCCCACAGACCTCAGCAACAATAACAATAATAACAATAATAACAATAATAATAATAATAACAATAGTAATAATAATATTATTAGCTCTAATAACAACGAAATCTATTTGTCAAATGGACTGATCAGCCATGCTGCCAAGCCGAATGACAGCGTCGATGCGAGCATCGTAGCCGATACCGATGCGGCTGCTGATGCGGCTGCTGATGCGGCTGCTGATGCGGATGCGGATGTGGATGCTGGCTGTGGCTGTACGGAGCAATCTTTGGCCGAGATCTTGGATCCGGAACTGCAGCCGGAGCCGCCCATACCGAACAATGCCGAATCGCAGGCCATCTATCGCGATCATCGGCACATGGCCAAGGAGTATCTGAGCGTCGACACGAACCTCTACTATGCGCAGGACTTCAAGGACAAGCTGATCCTGCAAATGGATCGCATTGAGCGCGAACAGAAACAGGAGCTTCTACGCAAAATCAAAGACAAGGTGCGCATTATAGCGATTCGATCATTTCTTTTTTCATATTTCATTTCTCTTTTGAAATTAAAGGAGGGCCTGCAAAGCCTCTACAACAATCTGCAGCAGCAGTGGGAGAAGCTGCCCGGCAATCGACTGGCACCGAGCCATGCGCGCCAGCCGCCGCCGCCGCCGCTGCCGCTGCCGCTGCCGCCGGCGCCGGCGCCAGTTGTCTGCAGCGGCAGCCAAGAGCTGTCCGGTGGCATTGCCGGCGGCGATGCTGTGGAGAACGATGGCTGGGTCTTCATACCGCCGCATCACAATGCATAGCTTTCGTGCGGATACTGGACTGTGTGGCATCCGTGTTAACCAATTAGCTGTGTACTTCCAACTGTATTTGTTTAATTTTAAAGCATATTTTTAACTCTAGTTGTAACTGTAACTGTGTATAGCTGTAACTGTGCTTAAGTTTAGTCCATTTTGTTTTAGACTTAGATTCGATCGATCTATCTATCTATATATATGTTCTAGAGACGCCCAAGCGTCTAGTTTTCTTTTTTTTTTTTGTTTAGCCATGTTTCTTGTTTCTAGCAACTTAAGATTTTAGTGCTGCACACATGTATATAGATATAGATATATATATATATATAGATATATACATGTGTGTATATGAAAGTCATTGTAGTGTTGTGCATGTATGACGATTTATATGAAACGTAAACGTTTACCAAAAAATATATAAAAACAAGACAAACACAAATCAAAAAGAAAAGAAAGGCATCCGCCTGCAGCTCAGCTATAATCAAATATGTCATTTAACTTATATTCGATTCATCAATTCTGTTTGCTCAGAATTTTACCTTTACCTTTTACCTTAAGCAATATTAAAAGTAGTTGAATATGTTTGGCAAATTGAAATTGTTCCTAAATATTTCATTTATGGCAAATGTCGAAAATATTTGTATATATATATATATATATATATAGATGTCTGTGTGTGTGTCGCGCTCTTATGAACTCAAAAATGCCATTGTTTCATTGCTACACTCGAGGCTATATGTTAGGGGATATGGCGAGAAAAATGAAATTTTAAATTTTTTTGCTTTTTTTTTTATTATTATTCATTAATCGTTTTCTAAATATTTGTCTAAACGTAGTTAAATATTCGAACGGTTGACCTGCTATTAACAATTGGTTTTGGTGGCCTTGCTTGGCACATTTCATTTCTGTACAGTATGTCGTATGGGTTCCATAAACACAAGCGTGGTTCAAGGGCTTTCTATCTCTCTCTCTCTCTCTCTCTTTTTATATATATATATATATACATATATATATATGTATATATATATATATATGTGTATAAATATGCATAGCTATGCCTTGCATATTACGTTATTAGCTGTCGTGTAAATTCGTCAATGGAGGCGCGTTGCGGAACGCGACGCTAGGAGTCGAAGCTGGGCACATAGATGGCAACACATGTCGATTCCCAGACATCGTTGGGCGTATCCCAGGAGTCTTTGCGATGCCACCAGTTGCCGGTGTCCAGATCATAGGCCATTGTCTCTGAACTGGCGCGATCTATGGACTCGGTTGAGTCCAGGCCACCCACAAAAAAGATGGTGCGACGCATTGAGGTGACGCCCGAATAGAATTTGGGTGCGGGTATTTTGGTTTCCACGCTCCACGTATTGCTCTGGATATCGTACGCATAGATGTGCTCCACCAGCACACGGGACTCGCGCAGCGTTTCGTGCCAGCCGCCACAGGCATAGATGCGATTGTCGATGGCCACCAGGACATGGTCACAGCAGGGCGTGGGCATCGGTGCCAGCTCCTGCCAGCATTCGGTCTTCGTATCGAAGCACCAGGTGCTGGACAGTATGTTGGCCAGGTGTATCCCACCTGTCAGCAGACAAAGGGAGAAAACAGTTTATTAGTAGATTTGATCCAGCTATAAACCATATTTGGGGCTATTACCAGATATGTATAGCTTGTCGCCGACAACGACGCCGGCATGCTGACTGCGATTCTCCTGCAGGCAGGGCATATAGGTCCACGTATTGCTGACGATGTCGTAACGCTCCACATTGGACATGCGACGCAGCGCCTCCTCGGAGTTGTCATCGTACTCAACGCTGCCACCGACAGCGTACAGATGCTGTTTGCCAACAGCATTGAGCGAGAAGCGGCAGCGATCCAGCTGTATGGGTGCTATGGTCACCCAGGAGTCGCGCAGCGGACAGTAGCGAAAGCCAAACGGATGAATGTACTCCTTGAGGCAAACATCATATGCACCGCCCACAATGAACAGCTCGTTGTTGAGCACGGCTGTGCCGAAGTTACCTGCACAGGATAAACAGAGAGAGAGAGAGAGAGAGAGAGAGAGAGAGGGAGAGAGAGAAGTGAATGCTTCACTTTCATTGTGGCTAGCTCGATTGGTGCTTACACTGATCGATGTGCGGTATGGAGGTTAGCTCGTACCACTTCATTTTCGTTGGCGAGAAGCACATAATCTCATTGGTCAGACCCTTCCACTCGAAGCCGCCGATTTTGAGTAGACTCAGTTCCATGCCGCGCATATTTGTGGGTCCCTGGCCCAGCTGCAGGCCGTGCTCGAGTGCCGCCTCTGAGATGGTCTCCTGGCCGCTGCTGTTCTCCTGCATCTTGGCCAGATACTCCTCGACCAGCGAGTAGTTGCGATGCCGCAGCGTTTTCAGTTCTTCACAGCTAATATACTGCCATTTGATGAGACGCAACAGTTCAAGCAGCGCACCATCGTCCAGCTGTAGTTCGAGGCCATAGCGACAGAGCAGACGCACCAGTTCCAGTTCACTGACATCAATTGGATAGTTGCTGGAGAGTATATAGTGCAGTTGCTCCAGTTTGACATCCTTGAAATCGCTGCTGGCAGCGAACTCGTTAAAGTGTGCACAGATATAGCGAAAGGCGCGCTCGGCCAATGCCAACTGGCCATAAATCTCGGCCATGCTGGCGATGGCCAAACAATTGTCCATGCTAATCTTTTGCTCCAGAAAGACGGTGCAGCGTTCGATCACCTCCTTCACCTGGACATGGGTGGCCGCGGCGAGCGTCTCCTCCACATTGTCGACATTCAAGTCCAGCAGTGATGTGTATATATAGACGATAATGCGGCTCATGGCGCGTGCTGTGACGCCATAGAGCGTAATCTCCTCCTTGCGCGACTCAATCATGGCACAGTCCGCAAACATGGCGCAAAAATAGTCGCTGCTGGCCGCCAGCACTACGCGATGGGCCTGGTCGACAGATAGATAGAGAGAGAGAGAGAGATAGAGCATTAGCTATAGCTAAGATTATGTATATATATATATATATTTAGTGCAAATACCTTGAAGCGATGATCCTCCACGATGAGCGTCACATCGGTTAGCTTGCCCTGGGAGCGCAGCTTATTGAGGCCGTGCAACAGGTTCTTCTCACCGGCCGAAACTGTTGCGGACATTTTGAGCGTTGCTTATCAGCAAAACGTGACTCTCTCCCGCTCGCTCTCTCCCGCTCCCAGAGATCTGAACCCGACTCAATGTGACGATGACGACGCCGGACTACGACAGCATGCTCCAGTTCGGAGCGGGTGGGCACGCGATTATCACTTAGCTGGGGCCACACGCATACACACACACACACGCAAAAAAAGAAAGAAAAAAAAATAATAAAACTATACAAAGTTAATGAAATCTTCTAGTTGGTGGGCGACAACGAGGTTCGGTCGAGCGGGTTGTAGTTGAATTTTAATGTTTACAATATTGCGACCAGCTGTTGCCTTATGTGCGTGCGCAGCTACACACACACACATGCACACATTCGCACACAAACAGATTTATCTTTCTATTGGAAAATGAATGTTATTTTCGTGGAATTTTGATCATGCAGCCGTCACAGTTGCAGCGCTTTAAATTGTTATATATATTTGTAAAATGTATAATGATTGATATTAAGTGATTGCTTGTGTGAATTTTGTTTGAGAACTTTTCTACAACAAATATTTTGACGTCTCTTTATATTTTACTTTTTGTATTGAAAGAAAGTGTGCGCTTGCTTATAGGTATGCGAGCGTGCGCGCGCGTGTGTGTGTGTGTGTGTGTGTGTGTATATCGTTGTATATCAATAGTTTTAAGGTGTTGGATAACGTTTTGCAGTTGCGGCGAATTGTAAACAGCTGAACATTGCTGCATTGTAGCATTTACCAACACACACACACCTCTTGTCAGCACTTTTGAGTTATCTGTTGGCATTTCATTAAACTGCTGCATTAAACTGGTTAGATATGTAAGTTGGTTCGTTATCTTTATTAACCGCAATTCAGTAGAGGTTTATTATTATTACTTTCCTTTATCAGCTGCTTTTGATTTTAGCTTTGATTTTTATTTAACTATACCATAAATTGCCTCTTTTATGCATATGTATGGTATGTATTAGTACTCTAGCAAAATTTCCTATATACATATGTATTTAGCGAGTGAAAGAGAAAGAATTTTTCAGTATCAAACATTACTTTTAGAATTATTTGGTAATGCAGTGTAATTTAAAGTATTATTGTTGTTTTATTGTATTGACAAGCTGCACGATCTGCCGTGGCCTTTCAAAATTGTAACATTTAACAAAGTTATGACTTTGAAATTGCTACCAAACCAGTGCGCTGATGGCGCCTATGTGTAAGCTTCGAGCTTTAGGCAAATTTTCGTTTGGCAAAGCTGTTTTTGCTTTTATGCAGCGTTTTCATTCGCTCAACTGACAAGCTCCATTATTTAAATGTACGCCAGATGGCGCTATTATTTGCTTGCCTTGCTTTTCAGCTTATTTTCTGTTTGCATATTCGTACAATTGAAAAGTTCACAGTGAATTATTTATTGCTCAAAGCTTTTACTTGCAGCTATGTACATATGTAGAGAGACATTAAATACGTATTTAAGCATAGATGGCAGATGACTTATTGAGACCTAAATAATATATATAATTTTATTTTATTTTGTAAAATTAGATATATTTATTTTTGTTATATAAATAAGCTCAAATCATAATTTAATAAAAAAATTCAATAATTAAATTAATAATAAAAAGTTTAAATTGATTTATCTTAAATCTATCCACAATAATTAATTTATTTACAGAATATTAATATTTTTTTTTTTTTTTTTTTTTTTTATCAAAATATCTGACAGCAAAATAGACTAAAAAAATACTTTTTGCAATCGAAGTGGTCTAGAAATTTCTGTCAACTGTCACAATTTTCGTGCGAATCAATTGACGGGTGACACAGCTCGGAGATATAGCAGAAGCCGCCGGACGTCGATATTCCAGTCTTTATCCAGGAAACTGAATAACTGTAGCAGCAGCAAGTAACGTCCGATTTCTTGAATAACCGCAAACGCAAGAATGATGACAACTCGCCGAACGACATCGTGGGCATCTGTGGTGGCCACGGGCAGTATTGGTGAGCCGCTGGTTTTGCCGTGCGTTACACTGCCACCACCGGTGCCGATTGCCGAGGTGCTGCCCCGCCACCCAAACGCAAAGGCCAAGGGCAAGGGCAAGGCAATGGTGGCGCCCACACCCAAATCCACACTGCCTACAACTACACCTACAGCCATGCCTACACCTACAACAGCACCTACAGCCACACCTAAACCAGCATCTACACCAACACCTACACCAGCACCTGAGCCTATACCTAAACCTACACCCACACCTACACCTACACCAGCTCCTACAGCCACACCAGGACCCGCACCAGCACCCACACCAACACCCACACCAACACCCACACCCACACCCACACGCACACCCACCACAATTGCGCCAGAGGTCAAATCAGAAGAGGAGCCAATCGTGCCGGGCAAGCCAGCAGCAGTAGCACCAGCAGCAGTAGCAGCAGCCCAGCCCAGTGTTGAGCAGGACAGCAGCTCGCCGATGCCAACAGCAAAGTCCAGAGCTGCATATTGGCAGCCGAACCGTGCGGCGGGCACTCATGAGTTTCGCCGACCATATCGTAGATTCTGGCCACGTCAGCCGACACCGTATCCCGATCATTGCCACCACAACCGATCGGCAAATCCAGGTGGCAACGTTCGTCAGCGACGTCATCATAACGATTTTCGCTCGCGTGCAAACTGCTCGCACGGACAGGGACAGATGTATGAACGCTACGCGACGCCCGTCCACTGTCAGCCGCGCGGCGCTCGGTCCATGACGAAGCCCATGCCAAATGGCTACGCCTACAATCGGGGGCAGCCCGGCAAGCGCATGTTGTCCAATTTCTACCACAACCAGCCGCGCATGCCGGCACCGTTGAACATGGAACAGTCGCCAAGGCAGATGCAGCCGCTCGCCTACTACTGGGAGCCGCAACAGCAATACCAGCCCTCAGTGCCGCATATACAGGAGGAGCCGATGGCGCTGCCCATCCACAACTATAAATTGCGCTACGCCGAGCATCCGAAGGCAAGCAGAACCGCTGCCTCACCAGTGGGCCGTGCCCGTTGTCAGGTGTTAGACGACAGCGAGCGCTACGATCTGATTCAGTGGCAGCCAGTCAGCCAGTCGCGTCAGGTGTGGGAGCCGCTCGATCGCAATCATCGCTATCTAGATCCGAGTCAACCCTTTCGTGAGTATCCGGCTAATATTAAGCGCCGCTCAAGCTCAGCCCTTTCGTTTACCTACAGCACCTTCTCCACCAGGCCGTGAGCACGTGCTCACAGGCAAACGATCGTTGTCCAATCGCTCACGCCAGCTGCTGGGTGAACAGCTAATGACCGAGACACATGCCGATTATGAAACGCCAATGCCCATGAACATGTCAGAGCATGAGCTGCGTGCGCAGCAACATTTCATAGGTAAGCTCTGAAGTCTTATTGTTTCTCGGAACTAACATTTATTATCTCGATCTGTAGCTCAGCATGATACTCATTTGACCAGTCACCTGGCCCAGCTGATAGTGACCAATGGAGCAACGGGCGATGGCTACTATGTGCGACCAGCGTTTAAGATGGTGCACAAGCCAGTCAAGCTGGCGGAACCACCCAAATATCAGTCCGCTTATCAGCCCAGTGTCTCCTATTGGGATCTCTTGCGTCGCAATCAGGACGAAGGCCTACTGATGATGGCTGATGTTATCGAAGGCGTTCAGATGCGCATATTCAACCAGCTGCAGTCGATCTACAACGATCAGGATGTCTATGCCGACCAGCTGCTCTACAAGACTGAGCCCACCTTCGGCGCCGACGGCCCCATTTCCACATTCTAGGCGGACATGGGCGACTACATGCTTACAAGTCAGATCTAAGTTGTGCTTGCTCGGAGCAGTCCTCCACAACTAGGCTCAGTGCAAGCTACAAGGCTCGAGGCACTTTCAATCAACAAAACTCTTTCGAAAAGGCCTTTTGTTCCTTTTTGTTCTCTTTTCTGTCCGTCTGTTGAACAATTCCCAATAAATGCTACGCGCCGCTGAAGAATTCAAATGAAGTTTTCTTCAGGTCAAAGCTTATGATGTACGAATGATGAATAAGTTTTTGTGACTTTTCTTGATTGGCATTTTCCCTTGAGCTAAAACGTTGGATCTGTCTGCGAGGATTCATAAACTTTAAACCAAGAAAAAAAAAGTAATAGATGAGAAAAGTTAACAATAGGAAATTTAATACAGCTCTTCAGCAGACCAGCAATAAAACATTGTCCGGAGTTTCAAGACGGATCTTGCTCAAGCACACATCAACTTTATAGAAAGGCTCACTGCTGCTTCTGCCTGTCATATGCATTTGCACAGAAACATGTCACTTAACAATACACCTTCATTGAGTGAAAAGAGTATATAAGTTTTGTGCAAAAGTCTGTCTTAATGCCTGTCCTTCTGGCTGAGCGTAGGACTCGATACTTTGACTATATATGCTCACTGTGTACGCTCGTCTCAGGATATTCATTCATTCATTGAGGAAGTGCCGCATCTGAAACATTTCATCAACTTTGCTAAGTAAACGCTTCGCTTCGCTTTAAGTTGGAATTTCAAATAAATAAAGTTCTAATCAATCGGACTATTAGTCTGTAAGTTCTCTCTTTCTCTCTCTCTCTCTCTCTCTCTCTCTCTCTCTCTCTGAACTGTGAGTGCCTGATTCCTGGAAGCTACAGATAGCTGCCGCTAGCTGAATGTTCCCGTAGCCTGAGAGTTCTGCTTAACTGGTCTACGCTGGTCAACAGCTTAGCAAACGTAAGCAGATGTGGCGATCTGGTGATAGCAGCAGTGCTACTTGACGATTGCCTAGCTCAACAGGATGTGGAATCTCAGATGGAATGTGGTGCATTTGGGGCAAAGGATCTGCGACAGCAGTCTGTGGCCTGATGAAATGCGACTTTCCTGCTGATGAACAGCAAAAATTATCTGCGACTAGAATCACTGACTAAATAGAAACTGTGCTGAGTCGACTTTCTATTAGACACAAACGCAGTCTGCTCATGGTTGGCTTCGGAAGGAGCTACATAAGATGGGAAAAAGTCTGGACAAATCTCTCTCTACTGAGAAAGGTGTGTAGAAGAAAGGATCAACCTGGCAGAAGCTATCTATCAGTATGAAGTCAAAGCAGCAAAGCAGCAAAGCAGCAAAGCGCTGAGAAAAGAGTCTGTGACTTAGCCGCAAAGGCCTTGGGGAGAAAAAGTTGGCATACTGAGGACAATGCTCTGCTCTCACCTGGAAGGCTGCCGCAACTGAAAGGTTAATGCAGCTTGCAGAATGAGATGTTTTCGTAGACGGTAAACAGCAAATACCGAATCCCACACAGCGGTCAGCTTGACGACCTGGTCTTCAGTCATAATTTGCAGCCAGATTTTGCGCTTGATAATGATGCTCTATCATAGAAGTCGTCTAAGTGTGTGCTGTCATCCAGATAAACCTATATATATATATGTATGTGTATGTGTGTATGCATGTGTGTTAGTTGGAATGCGTGTTAAGACATGTGAACTTTGGGTGCGGAGGACATCTTCTTTGTTGACTAGAAATTCTCTTTTTCTTTGGCTGAAAGCTTCAGCATTAATTTCAATGTGCAATTAAAATAAAAGCTTGCAAAATATTTGCAGCGTGAACAGAGGGAGAGGGAGACAGAGAGACAGAGAGAGAGAGAGAGAGATAACTATACATACATATATATTATATATGTATATATATGTGTTTAAAGTCGCTTGAAATACGTTTTTATTTAATTACACACACACACACACACACACACGCATAGGAAGGGAGCAGAGGCAGACATATAAAGTGGAAGAGAGCGAGAGTGTGAGAGAGAGAGAGAGAGAGCACAAAGGACATTTGTAGCATACATAAATGAAATGAAATAAATTAAAATAAGTGTCGAAGCAAAAGCAGCAAAAAGGATTAAAGGACTAGCTGCAGGACAACATAGAGGAGTAGCAGCAGCAGCAGCAGCAGCAGCAGCAGCGACAAGGCATATGTGGAGTTCACATGATACGCATAAGATTACTACACACACACACACACACACACACACACACACACACACATGGCTGGGCTGTCTAATGTGTATGCATTTGTAAAGTTCGAGTATCCTTTATTTTTATTTTTAATTTTTGTTGTTGCCTTGTTTTTTATTTTGTTTTGTTTAGTTTTTTTTTTTGTTTTTGCCAAGGCAACTCGAAGACAGAGCAAAAACAAAGTTAAGTTGAGTGCGGGCTAAGTGGGCGTTCGCTGTGGGCGGGACTGGACAGCCGGAGCGAAAGAGCGTGTCTCTCGTGTCTCTCTCGGGCCGGAGCAAAGACAAATTCATGTTGCATTTGTAGCTTAAGGATATTATTGTAGCATCCTTTGTGTCCAAAGCTTTTTGTTTTACTTTTTGCATACTTTATGCTCGCCTCTTTGTTGTTGTTGTTGCCGTTGTTGTTGCTGCTGTTGTTGTTGCTGTTGTTGTTGCTGTTGTTGTTGCTGTTGTCGTTGTTGCTGTTGCCTGCTTGCCTTGTTTCAAAGTCTTTCACAAAAAAAAAGGAGCGAGACAGAGCAATGGAGGGGGAGGCGGAGCGAAAGAACCGAACAGCAGTGAACACTAAAAAATCATGCAAGAAATGCGAAAGAGCTGCTTCTTCTTTTCGTTTTCGTGTAGCGAAATGTAAATACTCTACCGCGCGAGAGACCAAGAAAAAAATATTATTATAGTTAATATTTTTTTAATTACAATTTACAGTAGTTTAAATAAAATAAAAGCTCCTTTTGTCATAGGCGCGCTGCTCTAAATGCATAAACTACAATTTACAAACCATTTATACACTTTCGGGAATATATATATACATATATACTGACTGATCTGTCAGATGCCCTGCATAAAACAATTTTCTTCGATTTTCACAATTTTCTGCCAACTTTTTGCCAAGTTTTTGCTAACCAAATTTACAAAAAAAAAAAAAATAAAATTGAAAAATTTTAAATTATCATTTTTATAGAAATATGGTATTAAATTTAAAAAAAAAATAATATATTTATATATAATAATATAAAATAAAATAATATTTTTGAATAATAATATTAAAAATAATAATAGTTAACAATATTAAAAAAATAAATAAATAAATAAGTAATTATAAAGATAATAATTTTTTTTCATTTTTAAAGAAAAATTTGTCTCGCCAATATTAAAAAAAAAAATATGTACAGCGGCTACAGTTAAAAAAAAATTGTTAAAAAAAATGCCAAGCAGCCAAATTAAAAATTAAAACTAAGTTTTTAATCATTTCTTAATTTGCATATTATTATTTTATGTTACTCTAAAAAAAATTGGTTATGAAAAAACTGAACTATTTGTATAAATAAATTTGAATTTATATAAACATATTTGTGAGCATATTTTTAATTTTATAAAATATTTTCATGAATAGCAGAGGAAAGAAACAATTTTTTTGTTATTTAAGAGAAAATTTCCAGTAGTAAAAAATTGGAATAAATACATAGAGATTTTCTCTTCTAATAAAATATACATTCATTTACATATATTTTATTTGCAACTATAAAAAATTATATTTTTTTTATTAAGAGAAAATCTTATTTTTCAAATTATTATCATTAATTATTTATTGTCAATGCCAATTTAATATTAATATTTTTTTTTTAAATTTAGCTTTACATAAGAAGTAATAGTTGATAGAAATACTTGCCTTTCAAGGCGAATAGAAATAAATGAAGAGCTTTTGGCTTAACAAATGCACATTTAGACTGTAATAGATACACATGCATACATATGCCTTATGATTTGCCTTGAGTCTAATGTGTATTCTTTAGACACCTGCGCTGTTGCTGTTACGGCTGCAATGGAAATACGTGAAACGTGACAGGTTCAACTCGCAGCTGAGGCAGCCATCGCCATTGTCATTGCTGGCTCAGTGAGACGCTATATTGTAAAGGATTCAGTTAGAGTATTCTATGAGCCAAAGGATACATACACATGCGCACGAGACAAATATATGCATAATGCATGTGGGCATGTAAATGCAAAATAAAATTGCGTTGCCCAAGTGTGGCCAGCTCGCATGCTGCCCTCGTGCCCTGCTGGCGTCCTGCCGTATGCTGCGCGCTTTGTATCCATCAGCGAATGGAGCTGAGGCTTTTGAGAAATGTGCGAGTTTTAGATTTATTTCTAGTTAAGCACAAAAAAGCAAAAAAAAAAACAAGCAAAAAACAGAAGCAAAAGCAAAAGCGAAGAAGCGTCCGACTCTTGCCCATCCGGCATAGCCAGCAGAAAGAACTTTATTTTAATTTGAACTGCGGGCGCTTGTAATGCAAAGTAGTAAACCTCTCGCAGTCCCAAAACAAAAACAAAACAAAGTAAAATAAAAAGGGATATGCACCGAAAAGTTTTACGAATGCCCCCGAACCGGTCTGTCACGCAGCCCTAAAACTTGGTTTCTGTTTTGGGTCGTTGTCGTCGCCGCCGCCGCCGCCGCCGCCGCCGCCGCCTTATGACGCAGGTGCTGACGTTCGATTGGCAGCAGTGGGCATTGTCCTGTAACGCGCTGTTATGCTGTATTGCGAGCCCAGCTCGTTAATGGGCTTGCCGCACTTTACAAATTGGCTCAATTGCAAGTTTATGCAATGCCGGACGCACGCAGAGAGCCCACCCTCTGCAATTGTTCAGTTTGCTATTGTTGCTAAAACTAATGCCGCCATATGTGACCAGGACGACGACGGCGACGGCGACAGCGACAGCGACAGCGACGGGTCGTTATCCTTTCTGATTGCGTCGGCATGGCGTTTTCATTTTATTTCTATTTCTATTTCGTTTATTTTTTTGTTCGTTTCTTTTTTTTTTTTTTTTTGCCATTGTTATGGGTATCATGGAAAAAATTGTATTACACCTCAATAACAACACCAGGACATGACAATAAGTGAGTCCTTTTGAGCGCGTTATTGGTATAGCGCTCTGACTCCCAGCGAACACTCCCGCCCCCATCCCTCAGGCGGCCTGGACTGCCTGGGCTGCCTGGGCTGGCTGGGTTGCTAAGTATGTGTGACAAGTGATGCGTGTTTTGTTGCGGGCAGCGTCCGTCGCTGGCTCCTTAAGTGCTGTTATTCGTTTTCGCATATGATGTCCCTTTTTATCTGTGTTTTTTTTTTGTATGAACAGCGAAACAGGACAGAGCTGACTATCCATGGCACGTAGGCTGGCCATTCCACGTGGCGCCCACGCACGACGCGTTCAGCTCATTTTTTTTCATGCTTAATTGAATGGGTCAGTCATGGACATGCCAATGGGCCATGTTCTGTCCAGGCCTGTCGCATTGTCCTTGCCCGCATGGCTGCCATCAGCGTCGGCCCGGAAATGTTCAATTCAATTTTTTCGCCTCTTCTTTAGCTGTGCGTGCCCGCTCTGAGAGCGTCGTGCGGTTATGGCATATCGAGCACGTTTTCCCTTTACTCCCACATTTTTTTCTCGACTCCTTGGTCATTATTTACGTTATCGTTATCTGGTGCCCAGTTCACTCACTTAGTCACTTATTATTATCCTTATCCTTAACCTTATACCTATGCTCGCTGTCCTCATTGGCTGTGTCTGTGTGTGTGTGCGTGTGTGTGTGTGTGTGTGTCTGTCTGGCTGGCCATTAAGGCAAATATGGCTTTTAACTATGCACTGCACGCAGCTGACACGAGTCAACAAAGTTTGCACTTTTCAACTTAAGTTTTCTTTTTTATGATTTATTACAAATGCTTTTCATTTATTATTGCTTTGAAATGTGTAAAAAGTTTATTGCTCTTTCCCAATCCATGCAGAAAACTAAGCCCTGAACTGATTAAGTTTGAAAACATATTCAAGCTAAGACACTTGATCTGAGTAGATGCAAAAGTGTAAAAATTTATATCTCACATCGAAACTCACTTGGATCTTATTGTTTTTCCATAAGCTCTATACATATATTGAAGACGGCCAACGCAAGTGAAGAGAAGATTGTGAAGGATGAAGAGAAAACAACCAAGAATTTCTAGGAATATATGCATTCGCGCAATTGTACAGTCGTCGTCAAAAGTAATTGGACAACGAACTTAATTTTCTATGATATTTTCTAATTTTTAAATTTTTAAAAATTATTGTAGCTGAAGCTGATTAAATATATTTGCTTCAACGTATTGAGACAATGCAAATCTCAATTAAAAATTTTTAAGATTTTGAAAATGGCGAAATTTTCAATTGAAATTTGATAAGCAAATGGAAACAAATTCTCTTCAATTTGTGAGCAACAAGTAAGAATACTCTAGCGGGGAGTGCTCGACTAGGAGAACACCCTGAACAGCGGCCGATTATGTATGCAGATATCGATAGCGACACATAGTTACATAGATAGATATATATATATATATATATGCAGATATAAACATACTTCTAGATGCATAGAAGCAAGATATGCGTACCTGTGCATACATACACAGAAAACACGTACTTTCACATACACACGAACACATTTGGGCATGTGCTTAAGCCCAAATGAGTGTAAAAATATGTAAATAATTAATAGACTTAAAAAAAAAGAAGCAAACTCTTTCACATATTAGCTATATTTGTAATTAAATTGCAATTTGAAGAATTTTGTTAAGTTTATACATAAATTAAAATGCAAAATTTGGAGACTCCAGTTGCAGCACTTTCGAGCTGCTTATCAAATATCTTTATACTTTTGATGTAAGACATATGAAGTGATAACTGAAGTTTGATAATGTTTTAAAAAGATTTAGTTGAAATGGAAAAAAAGTTAACAATTACTTGAAACATACTTGATTTACGGCAATTGAACGTAAAAAATGTAAAGTCTGTAGCTTTTGTGGATTCTGAGATTGACGACTGACGAACGAATAGGGTTAGTTTGTCTCGGCTGTTGATTCTGGTCAATTATATGTATTTTATGGTGTCTACCATGCCTCCATCTGCTTGCTGTATATATTGAACAAAGAACTATTATAGCCTGAATTGCCATGCTCAACTTGATTAGGGTATAACAAGGTATACAATATGGCTAAAAATGGGAGCATATAAAAAAGTATAGAAAGAAATTGAAAGAGAACTGGACGTCGACCTATGAAAATTGCTAGTGCTCTTAATTATTACGACTAGGTCTGCTTTTTTATAGTTATAAAAGCCGAACAACAATTTTGCTATCGGCCAACCATGCGAAAATTTAGTTAACAGATAATTCAAAACAATATTCTGCATTTAACGTCGCTTAATTGTTTCATCAATTTGTCGGGAAAAATCTAAAAAATCTTTCTAATTGCAGCCAGGGTTGATTTCTTAACTGTTCTGAGCCAGCAACTTTTCAACCCACTCTCTAAATTGCACTTTCAAATTTAGCACAGTTCACTGTGAACTTGATGGTCGTCTCTCTATAATTCAATCAGTTCCAAGCATATCAATTGCATGCCGCTTTAACTGCCATTTGGCTTGTAAAACTTTGCCGAAATCAAAACATGGACTTAAAATGCTCTTCTTCAGTTTTGTTTTTTTTTTTTTTTTTTTGAAATTTTTAACTTGTCTCAATTGAGATTCCAGCGACAGATGTTAAAGGCCGTTAGTGATGTAAATAAGATTGTTTTCATGCCCTGCAAATTGCTGAAAGAGAGTATGATGAGCTCGAAGTGAATTGTGTGTTATACGAGTGCATCTTCAACTACGTTCAGGTAATGTAAACTTGATATAAGATATCAGATGTCAGCTTTACAATTGCAAAAAAAAAGAGCTTTGGATCCAGTAACATAAATTGGATGAGAGTACGCGGTATCCGCAAGTTGGGCACTTTTCACTTATGCACATTTTCAGCTTTGTTTTTTTTTTTTTTTTTTTTTTTTTTGGTTTATTTTTTATCTGAGCCACCCTCACGTGCCAGTCATAAGCCTTGAGGAAAAGGCCAAACGTTAAACGTCAGCGATTACACACATGGGAGCTGTAAACCGCGTTTTATGATTTGTTTTCATTGATCAAAGGCAATTTTCTTTTTCGTTCTCTTTTTTTTTATACCAAGTCATATAGGAATTTGCGAAATATCTGCGAACAACCCTCCTAAGTAGTTTCGAATCGTGACTGCGTCGACTTAACTGTTGTCATTGCGCTCACGGGTCGCGTCTAATCCATTAAACGCTTCTTTCCCATTTTTATACTGATGCGACCAAATTGATTATAATTTTTTACAAGTCCCCCAGCATGCAGTATATAGGAATATATGTATATTGATAATATAAAAATATCTGCAAAGGACGGTTTAGTCCGAATCTATATCTATATATCTCTATTTCTCTATATCTCTTTATTATTATATTTCTACATCTCTACAGCTCTACATCTCTGCAACTCTACATCTCTACATTTCCACATCTCTACATCTCAGCAACTCTACATCTCTGCAACTCTACATCTCTGCAACTCTGCATCTCTACATCTCTACAGCTCTACGTCTCTGCATCTCTGAAACTCTACATCTCTAAATCTCTATAACTCTACATCTCTGAAACTCTACATCTCTACATTTCTACAACTCTACATCTTTGCATCTCTGCAACTCTGCATCTCTACATCTCTAGATCTCTACAACTCTACATCTCTGCAACTCTACATCTCTGCAACTCTACATCTCTTCATCTCTACATCTCTAGATTTCTACAACTCTACATCTGTACATCTCTTTAGCTCTACATCTCAGCAACTCTACATATCTTTAACTCTACATCTCTAAAATTTTACATCTCTGCAACTCGACATCTCTACATCTCTACAGCTCTGCAACTCTGCATCTCTACATCTCTACAACTCTACATCTCTGCAACTCTACATCTCTTCATCTCTACATCTCTAGATTTCTACAACTCTACATCTGTACATCTCTGCATCTCTGAAACTCTACATCTCTACATCTCTTCATCTCTACATCTCTACAGCTCTACATCTCTGCAACTCTACATCTCTGCAGCTCTACATCTCTACATTTCCACATCTCTACTTATCTACATCTCTACACTTCCAGAACTCTACATCTCTACACCTCTGCAACTGTCCATCTCTACATCAATACAACTCTACATCGCTAAATCTCTACATATCTACATCTCTATAACTCTACATCTCTGCAACTCTACATCTCTACATTTCCACATCTCTACATCTCTACAACTCTACATCTCTGCAACTCTACATCTCTATATCTCTACATCTCTACAATTTTACATCTCTGAAACTCTACATCTCTTCATCTCTACATCTCTAGATTTCTACAACTCTACATCTGTACATCTCTGCATCTTTCAAACTTACATCTCTACATCTCTACAGCTCTGCAACTCTTCATCTCCACATCTCTTCATCTCTACATCTCTGCAACTCTACATCTCTGCAACTCTACATCTCTACATTTCCACATCTCTACATATCTACATCTCTACACTTCCAGAACTCTACATCTCTACACCTCTGCAACTGTCCATCTCAACATCAATACAACTCTACATCGCTACATCTCTACATCTCTACATCATCTGTATCCAAATCTATTTTTAGCTAGTTGCTCTCCACGGCCCACTGTGGCGTCGTCTCGAGCCCAATCACAGCACATGCTTGCTCGAGTATTTTCTTGCACTTGAAGCCGGCTGACAAGGGTATTTGACACAAATTCGCGTAGTTTTTCAGTTTTGACACATGTCACTCAAAACACACTTGTACACACACACGCGCGCACACACACACACACACACACATGGTAGGCTGGTAGGTGTTATTGTTGAGTCTCTCTAACAAATGACTTGGCCCCGGCGTTTATTATTATCCCAACGGGCTTAAGGCCTCATCTCCTGTCACACACACACACACGCGCACACACACACACATACATGCGAAGAGATGCCAGCTAATAAATAATAAACGCTCCTCATACAACCTGTACAAACGAGGTTTTGCAGCAAATGCGAACACCCGACCACATCCCAGACTCATGGCCCACACTCGCTCACACTTAGACACATGCCTTGTAGGCAACCCTTTTGCTCTCAGTATATGTGTGTGTGTGTGTGTGTGTGTGTGTGTGTGTGTGTGTGTGTGTGTGTGTGTGTGTGTGTGTGTGTGCTGTAGCCGCCGTCGTTGGCTACGCTGCGCGACTCTGAGGTTGAGGTTGACAAATGTGTCAGAATGCAAATCCGCAACAATTAAAAGAAAAATCAACACACAAAAGCTGCCAGAAGAGCCGTCAACAGCCGACAGCTTTTGTCGCTTGTCATCGCAGTTCTGCCCATTAATGTTCATATATATATATATATATATATATATATATATATATATAAATGTAAGTGTGTGTGTGTGTGTGTGTGCCCCAACTGCTGCCTGTGACTACTGCCTTTGCGTTAACAGTGCGACGAGTCGTTTACTTTTTACTGCCTCTTAAATTATTTGCACAAAATCTCAACGGCAAGGATTCCGCTTTTGTTACTGCCTTGAGTGCAACACCAGTCAACAGTTTTTGCTGCAGAATTTAGTTGTTGTTGTTGTTGCTGTTGTTGTTGCTGTTGTTGTTGCTGTTGTTGTTTTTCAGATCATAATTGTTGTCGCCCGTCGCCATGGCCATTCTTTTGGGGTGTTTCTTCGCGGTCTTCGGTCACGCGACCCATCCTAAAATAAAAACTCGCTTCACTCCCACTCGAGCATCCTTTCATTTGTTTGCTTGGTTCTTCGTATTTGGGTTATGTTTTAATTGGCCCACCTCGAGACGTTTGTAACGAGGCTCACACTTTGGTCTGTGGTACACCAGTTTCCCACTTATCAATAGCCCCACCCCCTCTCTCCCTCTCCCTTTCTCTAACTCTCTCTCCCCCTCTCTCTCTGTGCTCCTAATGATAAATACACAAAAATTCACATCAATAATTTCAGCTTTCGCTGGACATTTTGTAGGCTTTTCTTTTCTTTGATGCTTCAATTAATGTCACGGAAATTTTATCTTTTATCCTGCTTATACTTATTCATATTCATATAGTATATGTTTATGCGGTATTTACTATATAGTTACAGTAACTAGTAATATATAGTTTATGTATGTGATTGATATATATATTATAAAATTTTAAATGTTTCCTCAATTTCCCCCTACTCAGAGTATCTTTTTTTTTATACCATTTTTTATTTATTTACCTTTTCAGCCATTTTTCTTTAAAATCTTTTATTGAAATAAGAATTTTTCTATTGAAAATAAGAATTTAGAGCATAATGAAGGCAGAGCTGACCCCTAAGAGTTTTTATATATTTTCAATTGGGAGCAACAGTCGAGTCGACTTAGCCCAGTTTGTTCATCTGGGGACCCTGAAATGTGCACGACTTTTATGACTTGCGCAGATAAAGTTTTGTTTCAAAGCATTGATAAGTATTTTTTTACCTTTCCATGAAATCGGCTCTGAATTGATAAGCTTCAATGATTCAAAATCCTTTAAATTTTAGCAACTAGAGTCAGTAGAGCTAGAACGTATACTGATAAAGAGTACTTTGTGGATAGATTCTTTCGTTCTACACGAAGTTTAAAGTCGTGTTTTGCTTATTCAAATTGAATAATTGACATTGAACTGGTTTAGCAGCGCGTTTTTCATACTTTGCTGACAGCAGTAGCAGAGCCAACAGCAGACGATTCAGGCGGGGGGGCTGTACTTTCAAATAAATGAGCGAGACGCGAGACTCAGGCTAAGTTCGAGTCGGGCACGCCCTATGAGAGTGAAATTCTTCTGAACAGGTAAGCTGCATAAAGACTAAAAACTTTACCTTTTTGTGTAATGTGAACTATTTTGAAATTTGGATATTTCACTCTCCTTTAACACTAAAGGCCTTTTGTGTATGTGGCAAACTTGCTCTTAGTGAGCTGATCACTATTTAACTTTTCACTTTCCTTCTCTCTTTCCAATATATAACAATACGAGATTGTAGATATATCCAATCAAGCGCTTAGCTGCTCCTTCAATATACCAGTTTACTAACATACCTAAATTATATATTAACAGGTATTTTACTGTATGGTTTGATTCTTCTTCTACTTCAAGAAACTACAAATCCGTTCACTCTAGTTTTTATAGTCTTCGAGTTGGGCTCCGAGAGACAATCGTATTTAAAGTCTGCAGCTTCGAGAGCGACAGACTGAGGTGTACAATATGGACTGTGCCACACTTGCCATTGTCTGTGACAAAGATTTGCACAAATTTAATATACCCTTTACAATACTCTTTTATTATACTCTTCATATTCGTTTTCCATTTATTGTTGAGAGCAAAGTGAAGTTTTGAGCATTTTTATGTGAATTTAATTATTTTTTAATACGAAAAGAAATAAATATATTAAAAACAAATAATTTGTAAAGATATAAGAAATAAATAAATAATTTATTATAAAATAATTCAGCAACAAGGATCAAAATATATATTAGCCTAGGCTTAGATTGCATATATATATTTATGGACATTTTTCTGTTATCCCATTCCAAAAACTTTATTTTCAGTTGAAAAGTTTTTAAATTTTATTTTTCTTATCTTCATTTTTGATATTGTAATTATAATTAAGAACTTTTAAATTATTATTTTCATATTAAAAAATATGTTATTTTTTTAATAATTTTATTTTATTTAATTTTTTTTACTGACATTTTTTTAGCTCTTTATTTCTTTATATTTTTGAGGCTAACCCTTTATACTTTTATATACCACCTAAGTATAAATTGTATAAAATAAAACAAGCAACAAAAAATAAACAATTGTGAAAATAAAATGCGAGCACATTTTTACACGTTTTAAAAATATTAAAAATAATGAAATACAAAAATTCCCATCAAATAATAAATAAAATTATTTATGGAGCAATTTTTTTTGTTGTTATTTTCAATTTTATTTTCTACTCTGCATTCCAAATATTTAAATAAGATTTAAAAACTTTTTAAACATTATATTTATAAATATTCTTTTTTAAATTAATATGTCTATTTAAATAATTTTTAATAAATTTATAAATTATTTTTTTTGCTAATATTTTTGTATTGCTTTATTTTGTATATTTAAAAAATTAAATATTGTTTTTTTTTTTTATAAATTCTATTTTTAAATATTTTGAACATGTTTGCGGCTAATTTAATTTTACATTTGTTTTATTAAACTAATATTTATTCAAGCATAAAAACTGAATAAAATAAATATAAAATCAAAAAAAAAAAAAAAAAAATATATACGCATAAAAATAAATTACAAAAATATTTGAAATTCTTTAAAAATTGTAATTAAAATAAAGAAATACTAAAATTTCAATGAGCTTATGTCATAAATATATTTTTAAATTATTTTCAGAGTAAATTCTTGTGGAATTCAAGCACGAAACTTCGTTCACATTTTCTACTGAATTTTTTCTTTAACATTTATTTGCTTTTTGACTTTTAATAAACTTAAAGATGTTTGTCTTGTTAATTGATTGAAATGAAGTGTTATTGATTCTCTTTGCAACTATTCCAAACTGACTTGAAGATACTGCTTCCATTTTCGAATGCTTCAACTGCTTGTCGGAGCGATTCGCTGGGTAATTGGGCGACGGCGCTCATTGGTTTGTGCGCAACGCCGTTTGGTTGGCTATTGGGTCGGCTCTGCTCTGCCGGCACTTGGATTAGCATTTTGATATAGTAATCGACCGCAGCGTATAATAATTCTTGTGGTTTCATTATGCCAACCGCACACCCTTCGACATGTTTGCTGCGCAACCGCCGACTGACAATACATACAACCACCATCGACACCAGCACCACTGCCACCACCACCATCGACACTAGCAGCTCCCGCTCCCTTGCCACTTAACGTTCGCGTCTTGTTGCTACATGCAGTAACCGCAAAATGTAGGAGGGTTGAACGTTAATATGCCGACACGTCCCAACTGAAGCGAGCCAAGAAAACTCCGCCCTGATGACAAAAAAAAAACAAAAAAATAAAAACAAAAACCGAAAAACGAAAAACGAAAAATTCTCAACGAATCCACCTACTTTTGAATATGTGTGCGTGCGTGTGCGTGTGCGTGTGCGTGTATTGGTGAGAGGACGTCTTATGCTCATGTGGTTAGGCATTGCAATTTTTCACTCAAGCCGCCCAATTCGGAACCGACAACCATTGGAGCACCTAGCTCCAACAACAACAGCAAAAACAAAAAAAAAAAAAACAAAAAACGAAAGAAAAAAATTGCCTCGTCTTTGGCCGCAAATGGCAGCCGCAAGATTTTTACCGCTCCACCACTAGTTGGCACTCACTCTAACCCGCCCACACTTGTGCGGCATCTCACTCTGGCACAGTTGCCGTCTCTCTCCGATTGGCTTCCCGTCTCACTTGCTCCTGATCTGGCCTGGTCTGGCCTGGTCTGGTCTGGCTGGCTGACTGGCTGGCTATGCACATTCTCTGGTTAGCTAGAGGCTCGCCGCAAAGCCGCGCGCCGGTTTCATTTTTTGGCCAACATCTCGGACTTGTAATTCTGAGGTTGAGCGCCGACTGAGCGGAGTTCAGGGAGTCGATAGAGCGCCTTATTTACCACGCTGCGCGTTGAGATTTTTTTTCCTCCTTTCTTTTTTTTTTTTCTTTTCTTTTTTGTTGCGCTTGAGTCGAAAGCGAAAAGACGTCGCAGCGCAATTCCAAGACGTCTTTTGGGGGTTGCTAGCGCCAAAGAGAAACAGCAGCAGCAGCAGCAGCAGCGGCAACAACAACCTGAAAAGAATGAAAGAAAAATAACGATACCATAAGCGCTGCATAGAAAAATGAGTCAAGCTGCTGCAGGACGCAGCTTCCAGTTGCGAGATTCGACTCAATTTTTCTTTTTTGCTTTTGCCTTGCTCTCTCCCAGCACTCAGCCCAGTGGCTTCCAGCCGCTGGGCCGCTGGCCCGGCTGGTCTCTAAGCAGCTAGCGAAGGTGTTGCGAGCGCCAAAATTGAGCGCTTTTTTTTGTGTACTTCCAGCATCGGAAGTTGGGGTGGGATCGGGGTCGGAGTCGGGGTCGGGTTTGAATGGGGAGACTGGAGATGAGGTTGGAGGCTGTGTAGTTGGGGTACCAACTTGAAGACATCGTTGCGGCCTTTCTGCTTGTGGTGTAGTTGACGTTTTTGGTTTCGGTTTCGGTTTTTGGCGTGGCTTTCGGTTCGTCAGTGGCGCTGTCGCAGTCGCAGTCGACGTCGAAGGCGACGGCGATGGCGATGGCGACGTCGACGGCAACGGCAACGGCAACGGCAGCGCTGAGATGTTGTTGCCAGTTGGCTACGCTGCAGTCGCTGTTGGCGTCGCTGCTGGGACACCACAAGTAAAAACCACTGCTACTGGTTCTCGTGGTAAATGTTAAGCCAAGAAAAAGAATTATATACCCAACGCGGTTGCTTGAAAAACGCAAAAAGAGGCGGCACTCGCACTCCAAAGGCGGTAGCCATCCAGCATCCAGCAGCCAGCAACCAGCAGCCAGCAGCCAACAGCCACATTCACATTCACATCGACACATCGTCGCTGCTGCTACTGCTGCTAATGCTGCTACTGCTGCTGCTGCTGCTGCTGCGGCTGCTGCTGCTTCGTCCCGTCCTCGTTGTCGCCTTTGGCCCCACCTCGCACTCTCTTGCGTCCTTGTCCGCCGTCGTGATTATGATGACGCGCTGTTGACTTCGCTGTCGGCGTCGCCAACCGCTCATAGTGGTCGCGTTCATGGTTACCGCAAAAAAATAGTTTAATATCTCCGTGTCGTTTGATTCGATCGCCAGCCAGCCAAAGAGAGCATACCAAAGCTCACAAAACTCAAGCTCAATTTACAGTCGGTTTAATTAATCAGTGTTGCGGGTGTGTGTGTGTGTGTGCGTGCGAGTGTACCAGTGTCTATGTGTGTGTGTGTGTGTGTGTGTACTCCTTTAATTGTTATATATTGAATATCATTAAAATATATATATATTATATTCCATATTCATTTTTTTACTGTGCCCGATTGTGATATAATTGAAGTCATTCTCTTTTTTTTTAACGTGTAACAAAAACGAAACCAAAATAAAAAATTGCTTAGATTACTTGAAGAAATCGAAACTGAAATACGCTCAATTGGAATATACGCTCAGTGCTAGAAGAAATGTAAGCTATTTGAATATGATCTGTCTCTAGTGAATATATGAAAAATGAAATTTAAGCTAAGCCAAGCTAAGCTGCGATCAATCAAAGGCAGCAGCAACAGCAGCAGCAGCAGCTCATGGACTTTTGAGTGCTCAGCGATGTCAGAGATCTTTCACCTTTTTATACCCATTCACGTAGATGAAGAGCATATTATTTTGTGCAATGTGCTTCTAGATGTCCGTCCGTCCATCCGTCCATCCGTCCGACTGTCCGTATGAGTGGAATACCATTTCGCAGCTATTGCAGTTTGGAATTTGAAATTTGGAATATATACACGAGCTGACAGCCCATCGAAATCTATTTCTCAGATATCTACGTCCATAGGGGGCGTGGCAAATCGGCCCATTAGAGGCGTGGCATATTGAAATTTCCTTGAAATTATTTGTTTTGAAGCTCTAGCCTTTAGAATTTGACAGTTATGTTGCCTTAGATCCCTGAGACTTGGCCAAAAGTATTATAAACACGCCTCTGGGGGCGTGGCAAATCGAGAAAATCTATATCTATAACTATCTATATATATAAATCTTATATATACAGCTGTGTTCATAAAAATAGTAGTGCGACTGAAATGTTGGACAGCAATATACATAATATTTTGAAAATAATTTGAACAGATTATACATAAGTATAGATATTCACTTGAATAGTCGTTTCAAATTGTTTGCAAAATATTATGTTAATCACAAAATTTTGCTAACGAACATTTCAGTCGCACTACTATTTTTCTGATCACAGCTGAACATGACTCTTGGGTGCGTGGCAAATCAGCATAGAACCAAATCTTCCAAAGCTTTGAAACTGGCAGCGCTTCGACAGCGTCGGTAGCACTCGACTGCAATAATTTTACCTTACTAGTTCTTAACAAGGCCAAAACTATTTGACTGCTGCGATCATATGCTTAATCTATGCAAGCTTTTGAAGACTGCCCCAACAAGCAATCATTTTGCATTCCATTTTGTGCATCAACTCATTTTCCCTCCTTTTTGGCGTTCAGTCTGCTGTCTGTTGTCTGCTGTTGTTGTTGTCGCTGTGTTCAGTGCCTTTGGCTCGTGTGCCGTCTCTGTGGCCACACATGTCGCCGCATAGTCACTGGACGAGCTCATTTGTTGTCCAGCTGCGACCGTTGTGTATGCAAAAATTCAAACGGAAGTTGTAAAAAACGAGTACATATACTACCTACAGCTTGTGCACACACACGCACTCATACACTCTGTGTGTATGTGTATGTGTGTATGTGTGTGCATGTGTGTGCGTGTGTGTGTGCGTGTGTGTATAAACAGCAACAAAAATAGTTGTCGCATGGCAATTGCAGAAACAAAACGCAACGCGCGGCACGCGAATCTTTTGTATTCAGCTCCAAAAAGTATGCGTGTGTGTGTGTGTGAGTGAGTGTGTGTGTGTGTGTGAGAGTGCGTGTGTGTGTGATTGCACATTGTTGATTTTTTTTTTTTTTTTGGTGGCCAAACACAAACGGACAACAGCTGGCGCTTTATTATTATCATTTTTATTTATATACAATTTTTTTTTATCTCTGTTTCCATTTCACTTTGTTTTTTTTTTTTTTTTTGTATATTTTTGCTGATGACCTGGGGAATCCGTTAGCACATATTGCAACTGTAGGCCGCCATCCATCTTAGTTGAGTAGGCCCTCGGCTGGCCTCTCGCCCGTTTGGCAGCAGTTGGCCGCATGTTACGTATTGGCCATGATTTTTAATATTTAATTGAGTTGCGCCCGATGGCGGCGGCTTAAATGCAAATTGTGCGCAAAGGTGCGTGGTTGTACGGTCCACGAGCAGAGCTGACAGCCAGCAATGGAACATTAACACAACATTCACTCGGCACACATCAAAATGTGATAGCTTTGACCAGTTAAACAAACGCTGTTGCATACTTTTGTGGGCGAAAATTTGTGGAAAAGAAAGTGATGATTGAGACGAAGACTGCGTCTTATTGAATAAGATATTTTGTGTAAAGTGAGACTTAATCGGAGTCTCTTTGTGAAGATTGAGACTGAGTCTCATTGCATTAGGAACATGCAGTCATGCAGTCTTGCAGTCTTGCAGCTCTAGCGCTGGCAGAGCCAAACAGTGAAACGAATGTGGTACGCGGCCTAAATATCAATTTCATCTCTAGCCAAACTCCAAAAACTGTGTAGGAAGATTCAAATCAAAGCCATTTTTACTGTCTTCATTACAAAAACAAGTTTCTGTTTCTTTATTTCAATATTCGTTGACGAAGTGAAAAAGAGTATATTGGTTTTGTGAAATGTTCATTATTCTTTTTTTGTTCAGTTCAATTTGTTGTAGTTTTAGCGCACTTGGCTCTATGGGTCTGTCAACCAGCTTATACAATCAATCAACTCAATCTAGACCTTTTTATGTCTGATTCTGTGCTGCTTTATAATATTTCAAGTTCATCAGTTAACGCTGCCTTTTTAGAGCAAGTAATCTGATCAGCCTTTGGCTATTGTTAGCCTGGTAAGATGCGAGCTGACTGGAGCTGTAGTGATCTTTCTGTTGTTCAAGCATTTGTTATTATGAACCTGCTAGAAGCTAGCAATTTGGAATGTATACCAGGAAATTCAGAAGAAGAAGTTCGCTGTGGGCATGACTTATGAAACGAAGTATATCTTCTACAGTTGTAGAATGCTAGAACTCAAAAATTTGTAAACTAAATTGCTGTTGGTCTGCTCATTAGATTGATCGTAAATGAATGTGTATATGCGCACATTGGGTGTGTGGCATAGCCAAAATAAACTATATCTTTCACAAATTTAGAGCTTACACTCATGGTTGATCTCCCCTACAGCTATATATATATAAAACTTGAAGGCGAACTAAACTCTAATGCATAAACTTTCTTCATTTGAAATTTAAGTTTGCCCAACTCTATTAAATAGACTCCACATTCAACTTAGATCTAAAGTTCTTGGAAAATTATATATAAATTTACAATATTTTAAATTAAAATTCATTTTTCTCAAACACGTTGCAGATGATCAAGTGCGCGACTCTATGAAGCAGCTGAAAAAGAAAACAAATATTAGCAAAAATCAATCAAGGACATAAACTCTTGGAATTCTAAGCAATAATGCACATTTCAGCAGAGGTCAGTTCGACCACCTCAAATCAGACACACCAGCAACAGCAGCAGCAGCAGCAACAGCAACAGCAACAGCAACAGCAACAACAGCAGCAACTGCAGCCACAGCAGCAGCAGCCAACACAGCAACAGACGACGGCAGCAACAACAACAATAATAACAACGGGCAGCACAACGAAGCGTCGCAATGCAGAGTCCAATAACAACAACAACAACAATAACAACAGCAGTAACAACAACAACAACAGCAACAGCAATAGTAAAGGCAACAATAACAGCAACAGTAAGACCGTGGATACAAGTCCGTACCTGACGCCCGAGAACCTGATCGAGCGCACTGTCGACGTCCTGCTAGCCGAACATCCTGGCGAGCTGGTCAAGACGGGCTCACCGCACGTAGTGAGTATGCAAAAGACGTCTAAGCAGATGTTGATTTAGTCAATTCCATCAAACTAATGCTTATGCTATCTCAACTCAGGTGTGCACCACGTTGCCAACGCACTGGCGCTCTAATAAAACGCTGCCAATTGCCTTCAAGGTGCTGGCACTGGGCGAGGTCATGGATGGCACCATTGTCACCATACGCGCCGGCAACGATGAGAACTTCTGCGGTGAGCTGCGCAACTGTACCGCCGTCATGAAGAACCAAGTGGCCAAGTTCAATGATCTGCGATTCGTTGGACGCAGCGGCAGGGGTGAGCAAAATAAACTTTAAGTGATCAAACTTGAGTGATGTGGGTTTCGTTAAGGCGAATGCGCCTAGTGGGCGTGTTGACGGGAAAGGGTGGACTCAGTCAAAAGATCTGCATAAGAATTTTGGTACAAAAGTAGTGAAAGTGAAGCAAGTTGTTTTTCAGATCTTTTAGAATGGCATGAAACTTCGAGATTGTGAGAATTTTTACTGGATGCAAAATGAAATCCGATTGTCTACAAAGCCTCGCAGTCTTATCGTCTCAGCTGTAAACTCTGTGAAAATATTGTATTCTATTTCTAATTTATAAAATTGATAAGAAATAGGGCTTGCGTGTGGAAGTAAATCACACACAGTTCTGGGTCAATTGAATGAGTTGATTGACGAATTGCCAACAACTAGAGACTAAAATACTATACTACAATATCAGTTGCAAAAGTATTTCTGTGACTATATGTGAATTACTCTAAAATGCCACGTCATTAAAAAAATCGGTTGTACTTACAATTCAATCAATGGTTTGATTGATTTGGTGGCTGTTATAACAATAAGTAAAAAACAAGTATAAATATCTTGTATTTACTAACTATAGAAACAATGTGAATAATAACTTTAAGTTCAGCTTGGAAATAGAAACGCACTCAGCTCAAATCACTAAAGTTTCATTATGCTTTTAATTGATTTTATCGAAAAGTTATCGAAGATATGCAAAAACTTGATCCGAATGCCGAAAAATGTAGACTTACAAAGCTTCCAAAAATGTGAGGCCAGATTGAGACTCTACTACTTACTTACGCCTTGTGGTCTAGATGGATTTAAATTTGCTCAACAAATTTGTTGAATTCCTAAAGCAAAATATCATTGATCATCTTATTATTTATTTTTGAATATTAGCTTATTTATTTATTTTATTAATAATATTAATAATAATAATAATATTTTTTTTTATGTATAATAACAATTATAATAATAATAATAATAATATTAAATTGATATTATATTTGACTTAAGTAGATCGTTTCAAACAGATTAGATAAAGTCTCTGGAGCTGCAGCCTTTCATTTGTCTCAACTGCTTATGCGCTAGGCGCTCAATCAGCTCAACTGGACAAAGGCTAAAGTTTTATTTTTCTACAGCCGAACTAATTAATCTGTATGGCAACCGTCGTAGCCGACATCAGAAAAGGTTTCTTTTTATTTTTTAAAATTTCAAGTTTCAAGGAAGTTTGTCAAGTTTGCACTGATTGTCCGATTGTTTGCGGAGAAAGCACCTGCTAAGTAGCGCTCATTAGTGGAAATACGAAAGGCCGTAAAGTTGAGAGAAGAAGTTCTAAGCTCTTAACTGCTGCCGTCGCTGCCGTTGCTCTCGGATAATCCCATTCAGCGTATCATTTGGCTTGATTGTCTGCTTCCTGTCGACGCCCCAGGATACTTGTAGCATATTGCCAATGGAATATGTATTCGCATTCATATCGCCACACACCATGCACCGCCGCATAGATCAAAAGCGGCGGGCAAACTTTTTGGCTTGGCTTCCGTTCATATTGCGCTAGGCTGTGGGTTGCGAGTCTCGAGCCGTGCGTCTTGTGTTGGCGTCTGTCTGGATTTGAGCTCCTGCTTTTTCTTCCTTTCGGTTTTTTTCTTTGACTTCTTCTGACTGCGTCAACAAATAAGATAAGTAGTCTGTAGTTAATTTTTATATGTCTATTCAGGGGGCGCCGCCTTGACAATTGTCAATTTTCTTCGCATATTTTTTGTTTTTTTTTTTTTTTCGTGGCGTGTGGCGTGTGTGTGTGCGTGTGTATTTTTTTCGCGTTTCTTTTTGGTGGCGTTATTGCTGTTCATTTCGTCAATTTATCACGAAAGCAATTTAAAAATCAAATCGAGGGTGACAGACGACATACTGTGATAGAATTTTTTCCTCGCCAATGATTCGCCCTGAGCCCTTGGCCCTTGGCCCATGGCCCATGGCCCATGGCCCATGGCCCTAAGCTCTCTGCTCTGGGCCACGGTCGAACCAAATTAAATCAGCGTAACTGTTTATTCAAATCCCCAAACATGGGCTAACAACGGCGACAGCAACTTTTACTTTTTCTTATCCATTTTGTTTCTTTTCTTTACTTTTTTTTTTCGCCTCCTTTGGATATTTTCTTGCAATCTTTATCATTTCGTCAAGTTATTTTTCTTCTTTTTGTTGCTGTTGTTGTTGCTGTTGTTGCTGTTGTTGCAGAGGGCGTAATTTTGTAGATCCCGGCATGTTTAAGTGCGCGCTTTGCCGCGGCATTTGACAATTTGCTCATTAAGTTTGTCTGACCCCAACCTGCCAGACGACGCGTCGTCGGGTTTGAGGGCTGGCCACGCTTTGCCTTTTGGCCTTTTTTTTTCGCCCCTGCCTCGTCGAATGAGAGTTTTCAGTTTTCTGTCACCCTCATCAGCATCGACAGATTCTTGTTGGCATTTTTAAACGTTTCAAGTGGCAAATAATTCCTTGGGATTTACTTGCAAATCTTTTTTTAAACATTTGATTATGGGACCCGGTTACAGTTACGCTTCGAGCCCCGCCCCCATCTCTCGAGCTCTTTTCTTACTAATTACCAGAAAAGTAAAATAGAACAAAAAAAAAAAAAATGAGAAATTGAAAGCAGCGGCAAATGTTATACAAATGGATTTAAATTATCTGGCAAAGCTATTGGTCCTTTTGCTTTTTTTTGTTTTTTTTTTTTTGGGACTCATTTCATGAATTTTAATGCGCTACAAAAGGATTACGTGGGTCAACTCCACAGAGCCCATTCCGGACTCCATGTTTGTAAATATTTGCTTAATTTCAATTAGCAAACAAATGCAAATCCCTTGTACTAGAAAAAGTGATGCATGCAATTGCTGTTGCTGTTGCTGTTGCTGTTGCTGTCAATGCTGTTGTTGTTGTTGCTGTTGCTGTCTGCTCAGCCTGTTGTTGCTACAACTAATGCCACTTGCAGTTGTCAAGGCTTCAGATACCGAATGCCTTTTCCCACCCCCACCCCCACCCCCACCCCACCTCCCACCTGGTCAGCTACGAATTATGTTTGTGCAGCATGTGCTTCAATGGATATTCAAGCGCTTATCGAGGGCTGCTAGCAAAGTAAACAACCAAAAGAAAAAAAAAAAAAAGACAACGCTATGCAATTTTGATAGCTGATTGTTATCGATTGGCTATAAGAAGGTTGTGAGTGAGTCGATTCGTTTCTTAGCACTCTGTTACCTTCCCCACAAGCATAGGAATATACAGACAGCCATAAAGAAGTATATATATGCCTATATATATGTTAATTGATGCTGTCTCATATATATTTCTTACTATAAAAATGAGTTTGATTTTCTTTTTACCAAGAAATCAATTCATGCTCAAAGCGCGCTGAAGACTTTGATATGCGAGAGCACACTTGCGCAGCCATTTGAATCAAGGCGTAAATATTAATTAAAATAATCTAGCCTCAAGCATAGCAGCCATTGAGTAGATTTATAGCGAAAAATGCCAAAATAAGTCATGAATTTATCACTTAATAAAATAGAACTTCATGACACACGCATCTCAGCAATTAGAGGCTCTCAATCATTGCTCTGCGCTTGCACTACACGAGTCAGCAAGTCAATCGATACATATATTGTAATTAGAGCATACCTATAGATGTCTATAGGCAATATTGCAGTCATCAAGTCAATAAACGAAAAGATTCGATGCAGATATCGCAGGGTATATCGTGACATATGACAATGGGTAATCTTTTGAAACAGTCCTAGCCTATGTACAATCATAAAGTCGTTTTGTCATAAATAAAACTAAACAGCACTTATATCGTTGGGAATATCGCAAGAAATGTCATTAGGCAAACTTTTGAATCAACCGTCGCCGATATACTAAACAATCTTCGAGTTATCTATCTATCTAGGCAACGTAGATAATGTGTATAGGCAAACATTTGTACAAACCTTGAGCTATCAGCTCAATAAGCAAAAATATCTATGCATATATCACAATTAAAATACATCATAAGACAATATATACCTGTAAATGTCAATAGACAAGCTTTTGGAATGGCTTCACGTTTGGCCTTAACATTCTTCGAGTTACCTACTCAATAAACAGATGGATTCGATACAGATATCGAAGCGAATATCGATTTAAATAGCTACATATAAACCAACCTTTCAAGCAGTCCTCGTCTATGTAATTGCCCATCTTCAAGCTATAAACTGAATAAGCAAAAAGAATCGTGCCTATAATATATTGTGACACATATGCTTATATGTGTTTATATGCAGGCTTTTTAAACAGCCCTCGCTGTTGATCTTAACAATCTACGAGTGATCTACTCAATAAACAAGTAGAATCGATTAGGGATTATTGTTATATATATGTCTGTAGACAACTTTTTTGAAACCGCCCTCGCTGCAGCGCTACCATCGTTTTGGGCTTGAGGTTGGGCGTCGCACATCAGGGTCGGGCGTTGCTTTTGCATTTTTGTCCACTCGTAATTTTAATGATGTGTTCTATGCTGCGTATGCGTAATGTGGGCGCAATTAGATAAAATGGTGGCGCATCGACTGTTGCAACAGCAGCAGCAGCAGCAGCAACAGCAACAGCAGCTGCAGCTGCAACTGCAACTGCAGTTGCAGCAGTTGCATTCAAGCGGAAACTGAATAATCCACACACATGGGAAATGCATTTGGCCGTTGTCTACTAATGAATTAAAATCTTCTGGACGGCAACGGGTAGCGGGGGCGGCCGGGCACATGTAATTATTGTTGCTATGTGTATGCATGTAAATGAGATGTGCGCTGCATGTTGCGCATGGCTGTGTAAGCACATTGAAGTGCATTACTAAAGTGCATTAGCAGCAGCAGCAGCAGCAACAGCAGAAGTTGAAGCAAAAGCAACTGCAGCTTAGTTTCTTGTTGCTGCTGAATTTGCAATAATATGTTAATTAACTGGAGTTTGGCGCTCGCTCCGATTATGGCGTGCTTATCGTTCAGTTGATTCTGACGCCTTGCCACTTGAGCCGTGTGCTCTGCTCCAAGTGCAGCTGTGTGGCTGGGCCAATGCGGCCGCTTCATGGCCATGATAATGTCTCCACGGCTCAGCTGCAATTCATTAGTTAAGTGCATTTCAGACCATTGCACCCTAGGCCAGATATTGGCTCTTCATACTTAAGTGAGTTAGCTAACGTTTACTATGGGGCCAGTCAAAGTCGAGCAGCGAATATCAATCGAACTCTAAATTCTTTTAAAATTCATTTTGTTTGGGGCGAAGTATGAAAACCAGTTCAGAAGAGATTGTCAGTTATGGCAATAATTTATTATTTGTTAGCTATTATAATTGGCTAAGAAAGCGCTGCGAGCTTTGATTATATTTTATTTAGTAGGCATTACAAATAATGTACGAAGTAGTTCTTATGTTATATACACAGAAGATTAAGAGTCCGGTTGGCTATAAGGCAGAAAGCTAGGAATGTACCAATTACCATGATCTGTACCATAACAACGTACCATAATTCCGAACTAATTTTCGCTGTTGATTTTACATGGCATTTCTTCTTCTTTATTAGAAGACGTCGATGGTATCGATGCATAAATGCAAATATCAATTTTTATGAATATTCTTGATAATATAATTCAGATATTTTATAAATATATTTTATCTATTTTTTAAATTTATTATATATATTTTATATCTATGTTTTATAAATTTTATAAGTATATTTATAAATATTTTTTATAAATAATTTTTATAAATTTAATCAATATATTTTTTATAAATTTTATAAATATATTTTATACATTTTATAAATATTTTTTATATATTTTATATATTTTATTAATATATTTTATATATTTTATAAATATATTTTCTAAATATACTTTATACATTTTATAAATTTAATCCATATATTTTATACATTATATATTTTGTATAGGTAATTAAATAAATTTCATTATTTTTTATATATTTATTAAATTATTTTTCAATTTTTTTTTTGCTGAAATTAGAAAATATATTTGAAGCTGATATGATTACAAATAAAATGAATATAATTTAGAAACGAATTTAGGTAAAAATTTAAATATTTTTAATAATATTTTTGAAGAATTTTGAAGACGCTTTAAAAATGATTTCGATTGCAGCATAAAGTGAACATTAAGAAAAGAAATTCGAGCAATAATTTCACAAATAGAATTTATAAAATAAACAAAATATATTGAAAAGGAAATAGAAAAACTCTATTCAAATATTTTTAAATATTCAAATACGAGATCGTTCAGATTGGAAGTGTTGTGATATATATGGAATACCCTTTTCAATAGATTGTACTATTAAGCGGAAACTCAGAAACTATGTGACTCACAACTTGTGTGCTTTCTGAGTCTTGGCGCACTAATTAGATGCGCATAAGACTGATTAGGGCGGCGCCAGATCATATTGAATTGAGATGATGAGCGTATACTAGTTGTAAGTAAGTATATCCGGAATGCTTGAATTATTGAAGTAGGATTGCCTATTTAAGACATTTGTTTGACCTTTCGAATGGAATGCTAAGTCGTGAGGCTTTGAGGAAATGCGCTGGCTGCTCTAAGCTGCAAAGTAAACAATATGTTAGCATACTTATTTTTGGGGCGTATTCCGCTACGTTGGCTTTTCTCTGCCATCTTCCATCTGCCATCTTAAAGCTTCCGGCATCCATTAAACTTCATTAAAAATTAAATATGCGCCACAGCGTTGGCAGCTGCCATCTGGCAACGGGCAACGGGCAACGGGCAACGGGCAACGGGCAACGAGCAACTGACAACTGGCAACTGCTTTACTTTTTTTTTTTTTTTTGGCTTCTTTGTATAGCAAATTCTGTTTGGGCGCAGCGATGGGCGTGGTTGGTTGATCTGCTCTTGATCCTAAGCGACAGCCGCCCACTCACTGCCTGCTTGCCTGCCTGCCTGTCTGCCTGTTGCCGAGGCTGGTTGTGGAACCCTTTTAGCATAGCACACATCAATTTGCTGCCTGGAACTGCTTAAGACTTTTAATGAGATGAGGGCGAAATTTCATTATTAAGTTGCCTGGGGACTAGCACGGCGTCAGCCCAAGATGCCATGGCTAACCCCATCTACCCACCTGCCACGCTCACTCCCGCGCTCCCGCTCTCCCGCTCTCCCACTCTCCCGCTCTCCAGCTCGCTCGCTCGCTCTGCTTGACTGGGTGTGGTTGCGAACGGTAACCTCGTTAAGCTTAATTAATAGCAGCAATGTGATAAACACCCGGCCAAAATGGTTGCAATGAGGCCGACGTCGCCATTTTGTGCGCCCGGCGACTGGCAAAGTTTTGCCAGGTGTCAGCTACAGTGAGAGCTGAAAGCTGGCATCGACCCGTCAACTGGGGCACACTTTATTTTTCTTCGTCTGCTTCTTCTTCAGCTAGTTGTTGTTGCTGTTGTTTTTTGTTTTTCTAATGAGCCAACGACGACGTCGCGTCGCTGCTGGCGCTGACATTTGACAGATTTGCAACGCAGCCGCTTAGCTTAGCTTACATTATGCCAAAACAGTTCTCCTCAGGCATTAGACGGGCCCAAGCTGGGCAAATTCCATGAAGACATATAAAAACGGCGACACAAAGCGCTTTAATAAATTCCAGCGAAATGTTGCAAAGTTGCATTTATGAGAGCTTAAGGTAATGGCCAAGTCAATTGAGCTGCATTTGCTGAAGCTTCAGAAAATATAACTTAATCTGTATGTATCATGTACCAATATATTATGAACACAAATCTATATGCATAAATATATATATATATATATATAAAAACATATGTATATATATTAAAAAAATATGTTTATCATTGTCAATATATTTTACTATTTTTAATATAATAAATAAATTAAAATAAAATATTAATTAATAAATTAATTAATAAAATTATTAATTAATTATTAATTAATTACAAAATCAGATAAATTAGAAATAAAATAATAATAAAAAATTGTCAATATATTTTACTATTTTTAATATAATAAATAAATTAAAATAAAAAATATGAACTAATAAAATAATTAATAAAATTACAAAATCAAATAAATTAGAAATAAAATAATAATAAAAAATAACTAAAAATAAAAAGAAATAAAAAAAGCCATAACAGTTTTGTGTATATATTTTTAATTTTTTTTTTTAAATTTGAATTTTATTTTTTTTATGTATATTTAGCTTTTTACTTTAACATTATTTTTTTTTTATTTAATTTTTAAGTCCATTTTTTGATTTTTATTTATTTTTTTTTTTCATTTACATTTTATTTATTTTATTTGAATTTTTTCATTTTTTTTTTTAATAAATTTTTGTATTTAATTTCTTTTTTTTTAATATATTAGCTTTGCTAGCTAATTGAACCAGTCAAACGATTTCGTGGCTCTTCTGCGTTTTATCCACTTAAATGTATACAGAAAGGCATTAAACCGTGCTTCTTCACTCACATCTATGGCATGAAAAATTCATTATTGAATAACTTCCGCTTTCCATGTCCCAATACAAGAAAACTTTTTAAAGTTTGTAAGATGTCAACGAGCCGTAAAAAGTTTTTTTTCTTCTCAGTATTCCTCCTCTGCCGTTGTTGTTGTAGTAATTCAAAAGCACGAGAAAAGGAATACTATTTATAAAATTCTATGTCTGCTGTATGCATAATATGTTAAGCATATCGATACTTATCGGATAACGCGTGCCCAGCTCAAGTGATCGATAGCAAATTAGAGAGCAAACACTTAGGAACTGGTATGTCTTTGGCATGTTTGGTATCTTCGTTAATGGTTTCTGTTTTCAGCAACTTTGTTTTGCGTGGCTTAACTGCATTGTTTTGGATCTGGCAGAGCTGCATTTTGATGTGCTTTGGCCTTTAATTAAAATACCTGTTGGTCAGGGTATTTAAGCGTCATTGTGTGGTTTATTAAAATTCAGTTCTGCTTGTTTGTTTGCTCATAATGTTTGTTTGCGAAGCTTTGGTGACTGAGAGAGATTGTGTGTATGTGTGTTAGTGTATGTGTGTGTGTGTGTGTGCGTCTGTGTGTCTGTGTGGGCATGTTTGGTCGGTTGGCTGGTTGGTTGTGTTGCCTTACATTCCTTGTCGCTTTAGCATTTTGGCTAGCAGAGGCAGGCGAGTCAAAGGCGGCGAGCTCGCTGCAAATATTTGTTGAGGGACAAGTATGCGCAATTAAAATTTGATTTAATACAAAAGTACATACACACACACACACACACGCGCGCGCACACACACACACACAGAGACGCGCGCACACACTTAAACAGAGAAAGAGAGAGAGCAATACATTCACATGTTTGTTTGTTTGTTTGTTTGTTTGTTTGTTTGCATGTTTGCAGTTGGCATACAGTATCCAATTTCCGAAATTACTTGCGCATCATCAGTTGAAAATTCCTTGAGTATCGAATGGAATTTAATTGAAGTCACGATTTCCACAAATTTAAGCAATTTACAAGCACGAACACATACACACACTGGTGTAACACACACACACACACACACACACACACACACACACATGAGCTTAACATAAATAAATCAGATAACACATTAACACTTCTTTCTGGAGATGTGGCCCAGCCCCGACCCCCAAAGCCTCGAAGTATATATTTGGGTTCTTCGGCTCCGTTTGATGTTGACGAATCCTGTGTCGTCCTTCGTCCTTCGTCGCTCAGTTTGATGTTGAATTTTTAATTTTCATTAACATTTGCAGCCTTGAGTCAGCCCTTATGCCACGCCAAGCCCATGTATGTCTGTGCATGTGCCAGCATGTGGCAGCGGGTGGGCGGCTGCCGTTTGTTGTGCCACGTCTTGTTGCTATTTTTGGTGATGCTGATGATGATGATGTTGGTGGTGGTGGTGGTGGTGGTGGCGGTGGTGGTGTTGGTGTTAATGCTGCTGCTGCAAATGGTCGGTGGTAGCAGCAAATGTCCTTCGCCTACACTCACAATTAGTATTTGCAATGGGCTTAATTGATATTTGTATAATGAAATGTGTCATAGGCTTTTCTTGCCCGCATCGGGTCACAGGTGGCGAGGCGTGCAGCATACAAGCCTAACTACACAGTTGGCCAGCGACAGAGAGAGAGAGAGAGAGAGAGAGAGAGAGAGAGAGAGAGAAGGAAAGATTGAGATGGAGAGAGCCAAGAAAGAGAGCGAAAGAGCAGCACAGCTGCTTTTGATAAGCTTCTAGCTATTGTGATTGAAGCATCGAAATAGTAAAACTCGTGTCTCTGATTGCTCAAAAAAGTGTTAATAAAGCAGCTAAAGTTGTTTTATTAATACTTAACATGAGCCAGGCATTGAGAAACATCTCGTGAGAAACTATTTCCGCATCTCATTGTCACATATAAAATATAAAAATTATGTTTAACTTTAGCTTGCTTTTGTTTATGAAAGATATGGTGTCCCTTTATGAAGACTTTACAGCCGACTAATTGTGTCGGATCTAGCTCTTTAAATATCCAAAAAATAATAGCTGCTTAAGCTAAGACTTATTTTTCTACAGACAAATTGCAGTAAAATAACTTTTAAATTTATTCCTTATTTATATTTTAGTATATTAAAGTTTACCTATTCATTTATTATTTCTATTTGTTTTAATATTATTATTGCTTATCTTTTTATTTTTACTATTTAGATTAACACTATTATTATTAAGTATGCCTTGATTCTCTTGAAGATATTTAATCCAACAAGCTAGTAAAATGTAGAGATGGTCAAGACTATAGTCTATCTATAAGCTCTGTCTCGTCTGTTGCTGCTGAGCAGGCAACATATACTCTGTGAGATATCAGAGACGTTTTGCTTTCTGTATTACATATTTCATGACAATTGTCAAAACGCTCTTGAAACTCTCTAATAAAACATAGTAAAACTGTTAGCGTTCTATGAACCCTTGTCTCAGTCAAAGCTAAAGCAGTTCTTTATAAACACTTTCAAATTTGTTGATAAACTAAATTCTTAAGACTTAAGACGCAATAGCTGTGGCTAAAATTTAATTTTAATTCATTTACTTTTGAAGATCTAGGCAAAAAGTTGTTATTTATTGATCATACACGTTGGCTAAGTTTCGGGCAATGTTCTTCTTGCTGCCCGTCTATTTCACTATATGAATGCAAACCATTTCGCCGCTATTGAAGAGAGCTGCTAGAGACTTGCCAGTTGCTTGATGCTGGCACTCGTCTTATAAAGTGTTAAGATTTTATCACTACGCTCACTAGAGGCGTGGCAAATCGGGCAATACTATATTTGGTATAACAGAATGTAGTTAGAGACTTGAAATTTGGAATATACATATATATGTTAGGGGACATACTCGTATGTATCTGTGACCATTGCAGACGTGGCAAAGCGGCTAAAGCTATATCATCCACAATTTTGATGCTGGAGTTCCAATATTATATGTTATCTTCCAAAGTTTTGGAGCTAAAGCTACTGCAGAGAGTGAACGAGTATTGTGCAGTCTGCTTTTGATTGAGTGTGTGAAAGCGTCTGATAAGAGAAATCTATAGTTTGATGTCCGCTGCTCAGCTTTGGTCATGATCATGAATCATACTCACAGCTCTAATCGATATGTGCTTAGTTACTTATTTCTAATTATCAGAAACATACTTAAAAATTATAATCATTATAATTCAATGCAGTTGTCTCGATAATTTTAGTACAACTTCGTCGCTTTACCTATTTCTATGAGTTCGCTTATCTTGTGAAACGTTAACAAATTGCTTTGTAGGCCCGATAGATTGAGTCTTGTTTTGGCCATATTGTGACCCTCCGGCTGAGCAACATAAAAGACAAAGCCGCAATCAATGCGTCTGGCCTACAGGCCGACCAAAGGGAAACAAACAACAAATAAATTTGTTGTATTATTTTGTTGAAGCTGTCGCTTCATTTTATTGTTTGTCGTCTGTTTAAAATGCGATAAATTAAATTAAATAGCGAGCGATGCGACGCTGAGACCGGGACCGGGACCGGGACCGGGACGATGGCCAGGTCCTGCTTTTTTGGAGTCACTTGGCTGCGGGCGCTTTTATTTAGCTACTTACAGATTATGTGACATTTATTGTTCACGCTTAAATCTTGAAAATTGCAATTTAGCGGCCTTTGGCTGCTGCTCCCCGTTGGTCATTTTCAAGCTGTGTGAATCTACATTTTGGGCACTGTTTGGAGTTGGGGCTGGTGCTGGGGCTGGGGCTGGGGCTGGGGCTTGGGGGTTGGGTTTGATGGGCGATTGCTTATCAGTCAGGCAGCATCAGGCCAGTGCTGCCGTCGCCCAAGGACATTGTTTGCCAATGGCAAAGCTAAGACGGAATTATGTCCTTGGCAGCGTCTGCTTCGTTACTTTTTGCCTTTGCTTTTGCCACTGCCATTGGCATTGCCATTGCCATTGCCATGGCCATGGCCATTGCCATCGTCTTTGCCTTTATCGTCAAAGTCGCATTTCTTCTTTCTTGTGCCGCCGCACAAATGTCTCGAGTTTCCGTTTTAATAAACGTCGATTCCGGCTTCCTGTTTGCTGGCATCGCATTCTCGCCGTATAAACTCGTATATTTAGCGAGAAAACCCACCACCAGCACCACCAGCAGCCTGATTCGGGCCAAAGTAATTGCTGGTAGCATCGTGTCGCGTCTGCTGCGTCTTCATTTATTGCCAATATAATATTTGACTTTGCTGGAAATTTAATTTCCTTTTTGGCTGCTGCTGTTGCTGCTGCTGCAGTTCGTCTGTGGTGGCATTTGGGCAATTTTCGCGTTCACATCATTGGCGGCAACGTGGAAGCAGCAACAGCAACAGCAGCAACAACAACAACAACAACAACAACAATGGCTAAAGTCAACGTCACTGACACTGCCCTTGGGCCATGTATTACAAATCGGGTTAAACGGCTGCCAAAGAACAAAACGGATGTCAACATAACAACAACAACAACAATAAGGGCCCAAAAGAAAAAAAAAACGGCAAGTGTCGCGCTAAAAAGGGTTAAAATTTATGATTATTAAACCATGCCCTGAACCCCAGCATCAAGCCTTCAACTCCACCTCCACCTCCGCCTCCGCCTCCACCGCCGCCTCCGCCTCCGCCTTCGCATTAGTGAAAGCCAACGGCAAAGCGGCGTCAAATGCCAAAAGCTGAAAACAACAAATGTATCACGAGCAAACCAAACAGCAAAAGAACAGTTGGATGCCCTTTTGTCGAACGTGAAATACCCTATGCCGCTTGTCTGCATAGATAAGGGGTATCTGCTGTTGATCAACAGTTAGTTAGCGAGCTAAAAACTGCTGTGAAGATTACTTAAGCTTATAAGATTTCAAGTCTATGTAATAGTTTGATAAAAAGTCAGATTTAAAGTGTAGACTGGTTTGTATATCTTTTATCTAGAGAAAGAAATGTTTTAATTCTCTTGCATACAGCTACAGGTTTGCTTTGTTATACTTTATCCAAATTTAATATTTAACAACATTTTTGTACTTATATATTTCAGTCTATGATTAGATATACAGATTTGTACTCTATGTCTTAGTCTGCACTTTACTAAGCAACTGTCCGAATAGGCATCGTAAATTTAGTCAATTCATTAATTTGAAAATTTTTACTTTTCTTGAAATGTATATACCCTCTTGGCCAACTAACTGCGCGAAAAGGGAAAACGGTTAGTGGAAATCGAAAAACTCTAAGCTGGCAGTTATAAAGCGTGTAGCGCTTGGTTGGGGGCTGGGAGCCACAAGTGAAGGCAGAAAGAAAGTGCAGCGTTTTCGTTGGCAAAACGTATAAAATAAACATATGAATATTTATGCCAGACAGAGACGCAGCTTGGGCGGGGTATGGACAGAGGCTGGAGCTCGAGCTGGAGCTGGAGCTGGAGCTGGAGCTGGAGCTGGAGCTGGTGAGCGAACGAGGGACAAGAATAAGAAACAGTGAAAAGTCTGAAATTTTCGTTGAGAGCGTTTTGTTTTAAAGCTACTTGAAATGCAATTTGTAAAGGAATTACTGAAAGAAGACTGAGATGGAGTGAGACAGAGAGAGAGAGAGAGAGAGAGAGAGAGAGAGAGAAAGGTAGAGAGAAAGAGAGAAGCGGAGCAGTGGGGGAGAGAAGGAAAGTCAAGAGATTCAGGAGAAAGAGAGCCGAGAGAAGATATAGTGAAGACAGAGAAGAGAAAGGGACTGAGAGGAATAGAAATAGAGATAAAGGAAGAAAAAACAGAGAGAGATACAGAGCGAGAGGGGACGAGAGGAATAGAGAGAAAGAGAAATAGTCAGAGACGGAGATAGAGAGGTACATATATGTAGCATATGAAAGTAAGAGTAAGACATAGAGACCCTAAATCGGAGACAGAGAGAACCCAAGGAGCAGAGAGACAGTAAAAAGTATTGACGTCCCAAAAATATGTTTATACTTCAAATTATTTGCATATAAATCGGATTATTTAACTCTAATGTGATTTTCATTTGCGAGAAATTGTTGAAGTATTTTCAGTTAACTTAGCACTTAAAATAAAATAAGCAAACAAATTGCACGAAATAAAAGGAAATTTGAAGAATTCCATTGTCGAGAGCTGCAGGTGAATTCCAAATGTTTGGGGTCAAGTCTGTCTCTCGCATTGCATCATAGTAATCGAAGTATTTCAGACAATAATGAGCTATTGAGGCGAGTGAGGCGCCTACATTACTTTTTCCTACCTTATCAAAGCTAGTCGAAAATGAAAGCAAACTCAGGTCATGGCCTAAAAGGCGATTAAATGCACAAGTCATATTAAATCTTTGTTAATCTGCAGAGATTCGCTCAAAGTTCTCTCTCCCCATGTCTCCCGCTCTATCTCTCTCTCTCTCTCTCTCTCGCTCTCTGTCTCCATTTGCTGGAAGTTCCATTAAACGTTCCATGGGCATTAGGCAAAGTGTTAAAATTATGATCTGTTAAGTGTCTAAATACGCACAGTGAGGCAAGACGAGCGAGCGAATGCTTAATAGATGATGCTGATGGTCGCTGTGTGGGCGGGTGGCTGGGTGGCTGGGTGGTTGGCTGTTGGGCTGGTTGGCTGGCAGTGCCAACGTTGGAGGGTTGTCCATTCATTCATTGAATGCCGCCGTTGGAGTGTGTATTTAAAATGTCATTTTGTTGTCAACCTCAGACTTCTTGTCTTATGTCAAATTATAATTATGGCGCCATGCTACTAACGACATTAACACAGCAGCAGCTACAGTGACTGCTACAGCTACAGCGACTTCTACAGCTACAGCTACAGCTACAGCTACAGTTGCTGTCGTTTGGGGGTTTGGGGCTGCAGGGTTGTGACGACAGTGCCATTAAATTGCCTATGCGCAGTGTGCGAACCCTCCGTTTGCTCAAGTTGGCACTGACTATGGCTATGGCTGCGACGGCAATGGCTCTGGGTTTTGTTTCTTGCTTCATTATCAGCATCGAAAGTTAAAATGCAGACGGGCCAGCGGCAAACGTTACATTTTCTATTACACTTGGCAAAATTGTAACGTTAAACGTTTGAAAAACTTTGTTTTAAAATCACTTAGCGTCTGCTCCGCACACACACACACACACACACACACACACACACAGCCCACACACACATGCATAGTTGAAAAGGGTGCAGAGCTTTTCTCGTCGCTGTCGCCTTTTGCAAAGTGGTGATAATTTTTGCTTTGTTGCGAAAATTACAGCATTTTAACCCGGCTTCTGCTTCTGCTTGTCAGCCAGCAGCCAACAGCCAGCATCCTGTTACGCCCCATCTCTCCTCCGTGCCCTCCCCCCTCTCTCTTTCTCTCTCTCTCTCTCTCTCTCTCTCTATCGCCTCATCTCATTTTGTTGCTCATTCTTTGCAGTGCTCTCCTTTGGTTTGCAACGGACGCGACTTGTGTCGACTTTTAATGGTTTTCATCTTATTAGCAGCAAAGTTCTTTGCCGCCGTTGCCTTTGTTGGCACGCCCACTCCCACGGTCGACACTGCACAAAATGGCTAACAGCAACAGATTTATTTGCAATATTTGCTCATTTGGCAAAAACGCCGTCGACGCAACATTCGAGTCTTTTGTCTTAGCCACTTTGTGCCCCATCGCGTCTCGTCTTGCCTCTGCCTGCGTCCCGTCTGTTGGCCTTCTCTAGCTTACCACTTCGTTAGTTTGTTGACGCTTACTAGAGGAGCCCAGTACAGCCAGTTGCCACGCCCTCAAAAACCAACTACCCATGGCCGCTGCTCGCTTGTTGCGCCGCCTCCGACTTGGGCTGGCTGTGGGGCGCATAATTAAAAAAGTTTCATTTCATTTTGTTGGTTTTCTTGGTTCGTTTCGTCTGTTTATGTTCATTTGTTTTCTTGTGTAGGTTTCTTGGGTTTTCTTCTTGACTGCCGCATGTCTCACACCATTTACCGCCTGCCGCCTGCCGCCTGCTGCCTGCTGCCTGCCACAAGCAGGCAATATATTTGTAGGCTGGCCCAAGTTGGGGATGGTTCGGATTGTTGTTGCCGCCCTTGTCCTAATGATTGCCGCCTTCTAGCATTTTTTGCATGCTTCGTTTAATTTAATATTAATCTAAGAACTTTGTTTGCTTTTCGCGTGTTTTTCTTGTCCTCCTTTGTCGCCGTCGACTTGCTGCAAAAACTTGCAAATGAGTTACGGTTTAGCCATGTTTATAATATCTAAAGAAAACAGTTCGCATCATCAGCGAGAGTTACTCTTCCATGTATGTGGTTGACAAAAGTTTTGTCCACATTTCATGTGTGTGCCTGTGCCTGTGTGTGTGTGTGTGTGTGTGTGTGTGTGTGTGTGTCATTGAATGATCAGCGTTAAGCATATGCTTCTGTGAAAGCACTTAGAGGATTATATATATAGAGATTACAGAATCATTAAGCTATGTTAACTCTAAGTTTCTGAGTCTCGTCTAAAATATGTTTTAAACTTTCTAATTTTCTTTTCGCAATATTTTTCCTGTTTTTTTTTTTTTAGATTTTCTCCTCAAAAATAAATGAATGATAGTATTGAGAGTATTTTTTTGATATTTTCTCTTTTTTTACAAGCTTTTTATGCTTTTCTCTTTTGAAACCTCAGTCAATTAGCTTTGCTGAACTTATGAAACTGAATGTTTGACAACGATAAACTCCTCAGCTTTGCCAAACATTCATATTTGCTGATTAACTCATGCGTTTGGCATTCAAAGTGTTTGCGCCACGAATTTTGTGTTCGCGCCCCTTTTCGGAAGGCGGCTAAAAAGTCGATGAGTTGGTGAGCGAACGAGCTCAAGCTGATGTCAGCGCAATGGAAATGGCATTTTCATTCTTGTTCACATTTCGAAAGTTCATGCCGCCTTATGAATATTCCAAATATTTCAAGTTTTTGGTCTGGGTGAGTGGGCGGCATCCAGTTGGGGTCCATTCACGTTTTGGCTGTTATGGCAACACTGGCATGCGCAACCACTATAGGGTTGCCATGCCAAAGTCACTTAATATTGCACTGTTCACTGTTTGACCAATGCATTTGGCAAACAATCAGACAAACAGCCACACACACACACACACACACACACACACACACACACACATACACACACTGTTAGTTAGTGCTTGAACGTTGCCTGTTTAATCAATCAATTCAATCATTCAATCATGTAATGTCTGCGTGGCTGCTTTGTTTAGTTAATGATTCGCCGCCAGTTCTGTGTGACTTTGGCCATTCAGTTGGGGTTAATTGAGCATGAGGAATGCAGCATGCCGCATGCCGCATGCACTTCAATTCACATAAATTCCTTGGAAAATGCATACGATGTAATTGCTTGCAATTACCAACTGGCAAAAACAGTGTCTGACCCATGGGTATATAGATCTGGACATTTACCTTACATTACACCCAAATCGCTTACTCAATCTCTCTACCTTTCTCTCTCTTTAAGGCAAGAGCTTTACGCTGACAATTGTCATCTCAACGAATCCGATACAGATCGCCACCTATACGAAGGCCATCAAGGTAACGGTGGATGGGCCACGTGAGCCACGCTCGAAGGTGCGTCATCAGGGCTTTCATCCGTTCGCATTTGGACCACAGCGTTTTGGCCCGGATCCACTTATGGCCGGATTACCCTTTAAGTTGCCAGGTATGTAAGCTGCTTCCCTCAAAAATCCCATTGCCCCAAGCGCCTCGCTGCTCGTTAGGGCAGGTATTGATGTCGTTACGCAGCGGATAGACACGATAAGCTCTAATCATTTGTTTATTTGTTTAAAAACATGTCTATTATAAGGGTTAAACAGCAGCGAGCAGCGCATTAGCTTCAGCTGCCCAGCGGCAACAGAAACTGCTTTATCAAAAGAGGATTCGATTACTTTATTATGAAATTTAGCTGATGATAGGCAATTAGATATCTAAGTCATATGCCAATAAATGGACTAAATGGCTTATAAGTCAGGTGGCGTTTTATAGCCGTACGAAAGGGGAGAATCGATTTCTGAGCGAGGCATGGCATGTCGTATATCACATCTTCATATATTCCATAATCATAGAGCGTAAGTTCTTTAACTCGACAGCTACATTACTTTCGCTTGCTTTGCAGCACGTCTGAAGTTACTGCAGACTCCTGACTGACGCCTTTACCAAAAGAGATTGAATTGTTGATAGATCATGAATGAGTATTATGAAGTTGGTAGCACCCGACTGCAAGGTTCTTACTTGTTTATATCAGTCTCAGTTATATCAATATTAATCTTTTATACATTATGTAATTTGCCATTTATCTAAGCCAACTTAAAGACATTCAACTGACTCCATTAGGACAATGAAAACAATTGAGTGGACACCTCACTATTAGCTGCGGCATCTAATCGCACTGTACTGTAGTGTGCTTTTTGCTGAGACTTAAAGGTTTTTCTTTTCATAACCAGTTTTCTCGGGCGCTCGTCAGTGTCTGCTGCCGTGTCTGCCTTACATTGGATGGCAGCTATCATTAACAGTCGAAGGACATTAGCATACGGACGATGACAAATGCGTGTTCAGTCGGGCGCCGGGTCCCGGCGACAGGCGTGCTAACAGATTCGCGCTGCCTTTTTGTTAAACCCCAATGCATCTGTTTGCCCTATTTATGCGCCCATAATGCACACACACACAGATACAGACGCACATAGGGAGTGAATAGAGGCAACAATTATATAACAAAACAACAGCTTGAAAAATCCATTAAAATGATTTTAATCCTTTAACGAGTCACAAAACGGCAGCGGCAGCATCAACTTCGACTCGCACAATTCGAAGATGAGCAGCCTTGAGCAGCAACCCCTGAGCCATCAGCCGGAGCCACCTCCCCGCAGGCAACCCTTAGCAATAATACGCGCCCTCAGCGGCAGCAGCAGGCGTAGACTTAAATTATTTTAAAGCGCTCGTCGCGACTGTTGCAACAATAAACACGCGATATAACCAGACTGCGAACAAGGATAACGATGGCAAGAACAATGCCGAAGACTGCGAAAAGTCGCTGCTGTTGCCGTCGGCATCGTCGATGCGACAACGAAATCGTCGCCTGGTAAACAAATCCCGTTTGATACGCTTTGATTTTATTAAAATTTAACAATTTCGCTATGAAATTTATGAGCCGACAAGTGGGTGAATGCTGCGCTAGGTGGTGCAACCACCACTGCCGCCGCCGCCGCTGCCGCCACCGAGACCGTTGGCACCATTCATTTGTCTGTTGTCTGTTGTCTGTTCGTATCTCTGCTGCTATCACTTTCCCTTTTGTCTCAGCCTTCTTATTAACTAAGCCAATTGGCATCTTTTGACTTTCGACATTTCCAATATTAAGCGTTCCACGCAGTTTTCGAACTACACAAACTTCAATTTAGATTTACTTTGCCATAATAGATTTTTAGGCAAATTAAATATTTTGTTTAGGCATTTGCTAATTGTCTTTTTGGTATTCAGAGTGTGTAGAGCAGTCGGCTGTGATGATATTCAAATTTCAATTTAATATAACATATTTTGATTTGAATCTGTTCAACTTTCGACTTTCAGCTTAGATTTATAAACAGTAGGGAATCTCATAACTGATTTCATAATACAGCTGAAATGCATTAACTTAGCAAGCAGCTGCCTGAGCATTCCTAAACATTCCATAGGATCTGAGACTTAGTCTGCTGGCAGAATTGTTCAATAAATTAGTCTTCTTTAACTGGAATCACTTTACTTCTTGTTTTTTCTCCAACTTATTTTCCATTAAATATAGTCAACTGAAATACTAATAGTTTCAAGCTCTCTTTAACAATTCGCCCAATTCGCTCTTTTAAGTCCGTCTTAGCAAATTGGTTAAGATTTTTGTATATTCAGCAAATTCAGCATGTGAACAGCTTTAAAGGAAGTGTTTGTCTTTTCTTGTTGATAAAATAATATTTAATAATTACTTTGTTAATTATTTATTATAAATAAATGTATATTATTATTATCAAAAATATTAATATATCATATTTTTTTTTATATATTTTTATAAATAAATTAATAAAATGTTTTGCAAAAAATTATAAAAATCAATAATTTAAGAATATTTTTTACTAATCATCAATTATTACAATATATTTCTTTCCCCATATGTCTGCTTTTATATAAACAAAACATTTTGTAGAAATAAATTTATTGAGCGTTTTTTTTATTACTCAAAATTTGTTAAATATTTACACAAATCGCATTACTGTTCAACGTATTCTTTTAATTTCAATTGTTTTCTGCATAAATTCACATATTTATAAAATTTGTCTTTTGTTTTTTACTATTTTTTTTTATCATAATTTTATTATTTATTTATTATTTGATCATATCATATCAACAACATATGCGATATGGTTTTTCTCTTGTTTTTGTTTTTCTTATTGTTTTATTTTTGTTTCGAAATGAGTTTAGTTTTGTTGAAGAATGTTTCGATACAAGCTGGAGCCGATCTTTTTTTTCTGTTTTTATATTTATTTTATTTTTATTTTTTTTGTTTTTTGAAAACTTTGACGCCCCAAAAGTTTTTTGCACTTGCGAACCGAAACTGCAAAGTGACACAGCAGCAAAAAAGTGTCTCAAAATTACATTAAAAACTAAAAGGCACTAGCCATGTGTGTGTGTGTGTATGTGTGTGTGTGTGTGTGTGTGTGTGTGTGTGCGTGTGTGTGTAGTTTTGGCATACACAAAATGTAGTTGACACTGGAGTGCTGCGTGTCACAGAAAGTTTGCCAAATGATTAAAAGGACTCGACGCTGGTGCCTGCTGCCAGCAAAATAGTTGAGCTGGCTGGGAAAGAGCGAAGCCAAGTGCTTTTCTTGATGGAACGGAATAAATATTAAATGGCGTCGTAAGCAGGGCACATTAGTGCCACGCCTCTAGCCAAGCCCCCTCCCCCCCCCTCTCAAAGCCCTTCCCGGCCAAGCCAGTTCGCTCGTTGTGTCGGAGTGCAAGGTGCCCGGGGGGCCACGTCACGAGTGTGTGGAAAGTGGAAAATTTGTAACTTCCGCAACGGATATCCTGTTTCATACACGCGCGCCCTCTCCTGCGTATGTGTGTGCGTGTGTGTGTGTGTGTGTGTGTGTGCGCGCGCTGGCAAGCCTTTTGAAGTTGCCCTCATCAGCTACAGCAGCAGAAGCAACTAAAAAAGTTTCGCGTTCGCGTTTTTAGTGAAAATTATATTAAAATTTTGTGCTTGATGTAATTTATGTCATAAAACCCATCTGAAAGTAGACACATGTGTGCATAATTACACACAGACTTTGTGCATGTGTGTGTGTGTGTGTGTGCGTGTGTATAAGTGTGTATAAGTGTGTGTGTGTGTGTGTGTGTGTGTATGTGTGTGTGTGTGTGTGTGTGTGTGTGTGTGTGTGTGTGCGGGTGCTAATGTTTTAAATTAATTTTCAGCTTGAAATCATTTTTCAGCACATTGTCTTGAGTCCCGCACTAACAAGTAGCTCATATATGTATGCACATATGTATCTATATTATATATATATATATATATATATATATATATATATATATATATATATATATATATATATATATATATATATATATATATATATATATATATATATATATATATATGTATATATATTATATTTTCAGTATATTTATATATATATTTAAAATTTCGGGCAAACGTATTTATTTAAAACTCTTTTGCCGTCAGCCGTTTTGTGCTGTTTGCCTTGCAGGACCTTGTCCCGGCAACACGTCAAAGGCACTGCAAAAGGCAAAGGCAAAAGCAAAGATCAAAGTGCGCACCACGCACATCATCATTACACACACACACACACACACACACACACACATAAACACACTCGCACACACTCCAGTTTATTTTTTACTTATTTATATGTTCACTTGGGGCATTAGGCCTATGTGCCTGTATTAGCGCACTCAACTAGAGCAGCTCACGCTTAAAGCTTCTATATTTTTATCCACTCTTTTCTCTTATTCATATTTTGGCATGAATTCCTTGAATTTCTTTAAATAATGTATGCTTGTATAAGAGCTTTAAATTGATTTTAAAAAAATATACATATTTATTTGTTGATTATAAAGACTTAACGCCTTATAGAATTAAACTATTTCTAAAAACTACTTAAAACTTTTGTGCAACGTCTTAACGACTTAAATATAGTTTTATTAGAAAAAGCCAATTATACTGCTGGCTTCATAGTCCATTCATAAGCACTTTAAGCCGTCTTGAAAGGTTCTGTAGCTAGCAAAAGTTTATGTTTATTAATTAATTAAGCTAATTGTTATAAATTATAATTTTATTATAAATTCTGTATCTCTTCAATTTCCTATTTATTCGTAATATTCCATATGCGAAAGCAAAAATCCAACTATATTTAAATGCATTCCTGCTCTGCATTGTCTAAGAAACCTCGATAAAGTGTCCTCTGTGGGCAGCATGAAGTTCTCAGTCTTATATGGCCTATAAAGGTTAAGTAAGTTCATATCAGATTTATCTTTGATCATGAAATGCCTAAAATCTCAGTAAAGTTTGACAAGTCTGAGCTTTATTATGTGAGTATGCTCAACACACGATGAAGAGCTAGAAAATACAGAATCGCTATATTAAATAATGTATGTATAGATTTTTGTATATTTTTTTTATCTATGCAAACGCCTGCAAGGGTATTCAATGTTTGCCCTGCCAAATATATCAATGAAAACATTCGCTTCATTTTCTCTCCTTCTTTTCTGCGTTCGCTTCCTTTTTGGATGCTTGAAGTAATATATAATTGTATGTAGATGTTCGCAAAGGGTTAAGCATTATATCTTTAAACAACTTGATAAACTCGCTCGCTGGCCGGCCTGCGCCCAGCCCTTGTTGTGCAGAAATGAAATGATTTAGTACAAATAATCAAACATGCAGACAGACAGACAAATTTGCACAGTCACCGTGAGGCTGGCAAGCCCGTGGGGGAAGGCCTACAGCTCAATTTGGCTGGCAAAAAGGAAATTTTAAAGTCATCGTCCTTGCTTGTCCGTGGCCCTGACTGTGAGGGCTGGTGTGTATGTGTGTGTGTATGTGTGTGTGTATGTGTGTGTGTATGTGTGTGTGTATGTGTGTGTGTGTGTGTACGTGTGTGTGTGTGTGTGTGTGTCGTTGCCCCCCAAGGACATATTACAGCATTGATTCAATTTCATGTCAATTTACGTGTCAATGCGACACTAATACGCCAAGGGTCGTGGCTATTGCGGAAAGCTGCTGAATGCCCTGACCCCGTGAATCCTGACCCCGCTGCTTGACATGTGGCACGGCTCGGCTCGACACTCGACACATCGGCTGACGGGGGCGGGGGCCAAGGTGTGCATTTAAAATTATTTATAACATTTGCGAAAATATGTTTGCCAAATGCCAACAACTCCGTAGTTGCCGTCGCTTTGCAATTTCTTTTTGCCGCGCCCCAAACAGTATGCTACGTTTTTTCATTCCTTGCCTTCTTTTTTTTTTTGGTAATAACTTGCGGCCTGTTACGCACATGGGCGATGTGTGTGGGTGGGTGGGTTGGTGGGCTGGAATGTGTGTTACGCCAACCCCGCCAATTCCCCAACCACCAGCACCACTCGCATGTGTTGACAACACTTGTGTAACGGTAAATTTGTGCGTATTGTGCGTGCGGAGGAGTCAGAGACAGAGTCTGGGAGAATGAGAGTGGGAGTAGGGCTCGTGGTCGGGGGTTTGGACTGGGGTGGCAAAATGCCTCGACTTCGGTTTGGTTCTGGGTCTGGGTCTGGGTCTGGGTCTGGCTCCGGCTCCGGCTCCGGCTCTGGGTTTTCCAATTGAAATTGGGGTCTTTTTAAGCTCTTGTCATGCCTTACGAAATATCAGCAAATTTGCCAAAACAATTTGCAAAGCTACAGTAAATACGTACGTGTAAATACTGATATGACAGCCACTTGACAACAACAACTGCCTGGGAAATTGATCAAGACCCGCACGAGAGCAAAGCAGCGACGGACGGGCGCTGCGCTTAGCTCACCTGTGGCGGTGCTAAAATAGAATTGGACTCCTTCTGCCTGGCAGCCACAGCTGGTTCAATGTCTTTATTAAGTGAAACGATTTTACAAATTGCCAGCATCAGCTATGGATGCCAAGGCAGTAGGAGTAAAAATATCGATAACTAGCGGGAGGAAAATAAAAATGTCTAAGCTTATTTTGTTCTCTGATTAACTGTTGGAATATTTACAAATTGCAATTCAGATTTCTAATTAGAGATATGCTAATATGATATATATTATACACTTATATATAATAATAGATAAAAAATCTCTAAAATTCTATTGTTTTTTTTTTTAATTTTATTATTATAAAACTTTATTATTATTTTTATTATTATTATTATTATTATTATTATTATTATTATTATTATTATTATTATTATTATTATTATTATTATTATTATTATTATTATTATTATTATTATTATTATTATTATTATTATTATTATTATTATTATTATTATTATTATTATTATTATTATTATTATTATTATTATTATTATTATTATTATTATTATTATTATTATTATTATTATTATTATTATTATTATTATTATTATTATTATTATTATTATTATTATTATTATTATTATTATTATTATTATTATTATTATTATTATTATTATTATTATTATTATTATTATTATTATTATTATTATTATTATTATTATTATTATTATTATTATTATTATTATTATTATTATTATTATTATTATTATTATTATTATTATTATTATTATTATTATTATTATTATTATTATTATTATTATTATTATTATTATTATTATTATTATTATTTATAATACATAACATGTAACATATATTAAAAAATAAAATTAAAAAATTCAAAGAGATTTCCCACCTTGTGGGTTGTTGAACCTTACTGCGCTGAGTTTAAAATAACAATATATGCAAAGACTTCATAAAGAAAATTAAAACAATTTCAAAAATTTTAAATTTACTCAATTTAATAGACAAGCCTTAAAAAAGATGTTTTATATAGAAGCTATATATTAATTTTATAAACAAAATTGAAAACTTTTAGTATTCTTCAAATTAAGACAGAAATTTCAAGTATATTCTTTGAGTCTGTGCCAAACTATCTTTTAGGATGTCTGTCAAATGCAAACCTAATAGAACATACTGCACATTAGTATAGTAAACTATTTGGAACTCTTTAAAATCTGGCATGTTGCTTACTTATAGCTGATATTTATAGTAAGCTCAAGTCATATTACAAAGCAAAACTCCTGAGTTGCTGCACAAATTCAGGCTTAAGTCATGTGCTTGAATACTCTGCTGGGTTTAGACTCTAGAAGCTAGACGCAGCAGATGTTGCTTCACGCACACACACATACATACATATACACACACACACACATACACACACACTCATCATCATTATTGTTATTATTGTGAACTTAAAGATGTAGTAACCCTTGCCTTCCATGGCAGCTCACTTTGGGTTTTGTATTTAATTCGCTCTGGCTGAGACTGGGCTATATACAGCCACTTTTGCTGATTGCCCAATAATATATATATATATATATATATATATATATATATATATATATATATATAAAAAATGAAAGAAAATAACAAAAACAAAAACAAAACAAAGGCAAAATCCGAATTTAAAAAGGGACATTTACCGCAAAGTGCGCACCAAAGTAACCAGCATTTGGAGCATTTGGAGCTGGCGAGCGTCCACGCTGAAAAGTAGGCAACAGAAGCGCTCGCTGCTCGTTGCTCAATGTTGGTGCTGCTGCTGCTGCGGCTGTCGCTGCTGCCGCTGTCGTCGCTGTCGCCGACGTCAGCGGCAACAACTGTTGGCGCAGGCGTCAACTGTGAGCGACTCAGCGACTCAGCGACTCAACACGCGCTCTCGCTTTCGCACTCGCTTTCTCTCTCTGAGTGAAATTCCAGCGACTGGTGAAATTGAGTCGAGTGACTTGCGAGCCATGTACTTTAGCGATTTCCCCTGATTCGTTGGTTCGCTCAACGTACTTTGTGTGTGTGTGTCTGTGTGTGTGTGTGAGTGGGGTTGCTGCTTACCTCACCACCGGCCAGCCACCCACCACACGTTGTGGTGAGTTAGAAGGCGACTTGCTTAGGCCACGACGACTTGTACGCGTTTTTTCCAAGTCGCTGTCTTGTGGTGAGAAATTGTTGCGCGCTGTTGAGCTTATTTCTTTTCCCTTTTACTCCTTCTCTTTTTATATTTTATTTTTTTCTTTTGCTGCCTGCTTTGCTTGAGCGCCTTTCGTTTTCATTGCGAACTCGTGTTGATTGGATGGGGGTTGGGGGCGTTGCGCTTCATACGGCAAATGCTTGCGTCGAGTGGAAATGCCGTCGGAAAAACGTAAGCGCTGTATTGGCCGACGGCAAGTGCGTTTAGCGCTAAAGACTTTCGTTTCCAGGCAATGGAATGATGATATAGCGTCCACTGGAATGTCAATAGATCCATATATATATATATATATATATATATATATATATATATATATATATATATATATATAACTCATACAGATTACAAAATTATATTTCTGGTGCTTGGCCAATTTTATATAAAATAGATTTCAGACCCTAATCCCGCACTCGCGCTGATTCACATATAAGCTGCAATGAAATTTCAGACGTGTTTCTCCGTGCCCCAACTGCCGACTCACGCCGCAATGTGGTGCCCAGAGATACAAAAAAGTAAAATAAATAAAAAAAAAAACAAAGCAAAACAAAACAAAAACGAAAACGAAAACAAAAAAAGCGTGGGAAGTTGGACGCATGAAAGCTTTTTGTGGCGCACCAATAGCACCGCGTTATGCCCCGCTACACAGACACAAACACACACATACACACACATACACACACACACACGTAAACAGATGTACGAAAACATACACATAGAGAACACGCTCACTCATGAATGGGGGCTGGGCTATGGATGCCACCACACCGAAACCCAGCAAACGTCAACAGGCTTGGCACCCACCTAGCCCACCGGCCCAGACGAGAACGCCCGACTCCGACGAATACCGTTACGTGGCGTGCCGAAGAAAGCCCGACCCCAAACTGACACCAAGCGCGGCTAACCCTTTATCGCACATAGGGTTTCCTTACAGGACCGCATATTTAGGTTTTTGTTATGGGGTTTCACTGTCGCCATCCTTGGTATGCCTTCATGCGGTCTCTCTCTCTTTGCACATGTGTGTGTGTGTGTGTGTGTGTGTGTGAGTGTGTGAGTGTGTGTGTGTGTGTGGGGGCTTGGCCACTGCCCGCAAACACACACACACACACACACACGCACACACACACACACTCTGACACACATTCATATAGTCTGGGTTACCAAAATCGACGTGATGTTATATTATATGGAAACACAATTTGCTCAATGTCTGCCGCCGCATCCGCCGCATCGAAGTCTTCGTCGTCGTCGTCGTCGCCGTTGCTGTCGCTGTCGTCGTCGTCGTCGTCGTCGCCGTCGCCGTCGCTGCTTCAGCGTCGGGTGCCGCTGCCAGTTTCAAATAATTCTCGAGAGCGTGGGCGTGTCTGTGTGTGCGTGTGTGTGTGTGCGAGTGTGCGAATGCTTGTGATCGTCGCAGTTTTGTGGGCTGTTACAGCTGCCATTTTGTGTGACACAACTAAAATCCAACAAATATGGCCCCAACCATATACCCCAGCTGGCGATGTACATAGCTGGCGCCATATACATAAATAGTTTTATCTCTCTATATAGTATATATCTAAATATATGTTTGTATATATTAACATAAAAACGGACCAGTTGGTGCCAGTGCACTGGCTTGCTAATGGGGCATGGACACACTCACAACTTTCTAATGATATACAACTAAAATAAATACTATAATGAGTGCTAATGCATGTGGGGCTATGCAAGATGAAGAAGGAGAAGAAGAAGAAGAAGAAGCAGAAGTATAGGACGATTATGTTTATTTAAAGATTCTGAGCGCGAATTTCAAAATTTATTATATTTGAATTGAAACAGAAACCGGTTTATGATAAAATATTTTGATTTGGTTTGACTAACAAATTTTATAAGAGATATATGTTTAATAGTTAAGAGAATTGCTGTTAACTTCTCTATATACACTTATGGTTTTTTTTTATGAATAAATGATATGTGGATTTTTAATACAGATATTTCATTTATTGCGTAAGCCTAAAATAATGCTGTAGATAATAGAATATATGAAAATATAGATAGTGTATATTTGAAAATCCGAAGATCCCAACTGAGTTTAATTTTTAAATTTTGTAATACTTTTAACTTTATTTTTCAAATTCCTAAAAATTAAAAAAAAACTTGATTAGACTTTATATAATTTTTTGGCATATATTAAAAATGATAGAAAAATATTGAATATAATATTTCATAAATAGAAAATACATTTGATATAAAACTATTTCTTTAACATACTATTTATTTATATGGAAACAGAACTAATAACTGATATATTTTAAAAATAAATTTCCAAAATTATTTATAAATCTTTAGCATATTTTTAAAATCAGATATAGATATAGAATGTGCATTCGATATAGAAAAACAAAAAATTTGATCGTAAAATTAAAGATAAAACAATTTTAATAAAAATTATTCTTTAAACATAGTAAAAAATATTCTAAAAATACATTTTCTTAATGTTCAAAACTAAACTAGATTTGATATAATTTTTTTAGTAAAACTTTAAAATTTAATATTATTAAATATATGTATGTCATCAAATTTATTTTAATTAATTTATTTTTTTTTGTATATATATTTAATTGTTATAAACAATTTAGTATTCTAAAAACCAAACAAAATTCTAACTATTTCTCTAAAATCAAATTATTAAAATATTTTAAAGGCAAAATGAATTTAACACTTTCAGAATAATATAAAATATATTAGAAATTCCTTAGGCCACTTACAGCAAGAGATATCAACGAAATGAATCAATCAAAAACTGTTTCCTCGACTGAAGAAGAACTTAAATTATTGTGAATGGCTTTGTCTGTTGTAAGAAAATAAAATTGAAAAAAAAAAAAACAACGCAAGTTTTCAAGATCTCAGACAGACGCTGTCTGACGTCTGCCATCAATGCAGCAGCAGAATTGTTTGACCTACTTAGAGGCACTTGTACTTAGGAGCGGTATCAAGTGTCATATGTGATTTTGAATCAACTTCAACTTGTTGTATAGTTCATGAAGTAGTTGTAGCTAAAAGTATGCCAGATGATAAGGATAACGCAGCATGCCAATCAAGTAATGCGCCAGAGCAAATATAGCGCTAGTCTTGTTGTGTCTATGAATGTGCCGCGTCTTGGTTGCCTGCTGGTCTCAGTCTCATCTCAGTCTCCGTCTCAGTCTCAGTCTCGGTCTCAGTGTTGGTCTCAGTCTCGGCCTCTGTCAAAGACTCTGTCTCCGACTGTGCGCCCAGTCTCATTCCTGTGCTCGGTCCTGTCCCTGTCTGACTGGTTGGTCTGGTTGGTTCGTTGGTGGGTTGTTGGTGTCACATTTTCGGTGAAATTTTGGTTGCAAACTTTGGCAAAACTTGGCCAAGTATTTGGCCTCAAGTGCGACAGAGCGGGACAGAGACAGCCAAACCAGAGTACGACAGACAGTCTGGGCGCGACTGACAGAGAGAGACGGAGAGAGCCAAAGCGATTGCAATTGAGAGCGCGCATGTGGGCGGCGTATGTGTATGTGTGTGTGTGTGTACAAGTGTGTGACTGTATATGTGTATGTATGTGTGTGTGAGTGTGAGTGTGTGTGTGTGTGTGTGTGTGTGTGTGTGTGTGTGTGTGTGTGTGTGTGTGTGTTGTGGTCGGTTCTCGTCTTCGACTGTGCGAGCAGAAGCGAGAGGAGCTTAGCAAGACGAGATTTTCTCAATGTTTGTTGCCTTGGCATTTTCTTAAGTGCGACTTACTCACACACACACACACACACACACACACACACACACACATCTACATACACACACACACATAGATGACAATGAGTCAACTGTGCTTTGCTTAGCGCAGCATCTTCAGTCGGCGTCGTCGTCGACCGCGTACTATGTGCGACTGCGGCCTGGTATTTGAGCCTGTTTGGTAGCAGCAACATGCCCCTCCCCCCTCTGCCCCCGTCTGCCCCTGCTCTCTCCTTATATCTCTCGCCGCCGCTGCTGCTGCTGCTGCCGCCTCTTACTCCTATCAACTGTAGACCCAATGGCTTGCAGCCAGAGCAGCTTCCTTCACTAGCCCGCAAATGTGGGCTGCCACTTGATAGCGACAATGCCGTAGGAGTTGGACCATAAGGGTCGAGACGACGCGTCGCTCTGTAGAGAAGAGAGAGGCCGTCCAGACGGTGCAACGACATTGTCGACTGGGATAATTTTAATGAATTTATTTAGGAGTTTACCTTCAGCTCGCTTCGTTGCTTTGGCTGGCTTTAACTGGCTTTGGCTCTGGCTCGGGCTCGGGCTCGGGCTCTGGCTCTAGCTCTGGCTCGAGCTGTATCAGATTTTCCCAGGTAGTGCTCCAGCGCTGCCTCCGTCCGTCCGCATGTCCTGTCCTGCCGTGGAACTCTCATTGGGCGTGCACATTTAGCACAGTCTGCTGGTTGAGGGCGACGCAAAGATGCATTTACATAAGCAGCAATATGGCGGCTTGTTGATCAAAAGCAGGGTCAAGGGACAGTGCGGGGGGTTTCAACGCTACTGGTGGGCGGTAATCTTGCCCAATGTTGTTTTGCAGCGACCAAAATGTGCGGCAACGTTTTTGGTCTTGCACAGTGGGCTATATGTGGTCGGACGGGCTACGGTTTTTGGGCTTGCCATTGCCATTGGACTTGCCTGTCCGCCTGGGCTGCGACTTGAACGTGAACTCATATGTTGGTCAGACGCATGGTCGTTCGTGTCTAACCTTAACCTGCCCAAGTCTTGAACAATTAAAATTTTATTGCCAAAAACTATTTCACATGTGCTTAAATACTATTTCTATAAATTCTCACATGGCTTAAGTTTATTGTGATGTTTAAGACCGTTCGGGTTGCTCTTCCGAATTTTCTGATCATTTTCAGTGGACTATATTCGTTTTCATAGAGCAGTGAGTTGTAGTGCTGAAGTCATAAAGTCACCGAGTCAAGTCTTTGCTTTATAAAACAAACTCTGAAGTATTTGCTTACAATATTTTCTTATTAATAGTAATGTAATCGTATAGCTTCTGATTAGAACTCAGCTCACAAGCCATTGCTTAAATCATAAAAACAGTTTAAGCCTTGCTTTCTTTTTTGAGAATTTTTCAAATTTTGTTGACTTTGGTTATAAGACAACTTGCATACAGATACGTTGTGTCTGTGCTTAGACTGTGTTCTGTGACTGTCTATAATCTGTCTGTAATATAATCATATAACCATAAGTTAAATTTAATTATTTTTACATACTCTTATTGTGAATTGACATCTGTTAAAACTGGCTAAGAGACTTTAAGCTGTAGGTTAAAAGCAAGTAGAAGCCATCATCAGTTTGTATCGCTCTCGACCCAATCCTAGTTTTAGTTTTATATATAGATCTTCTTAGTTATATAGTTTTTATTTATTTACAGTTTTTATTTATTTACTTAATCAGAGGACAAAAATGTCAAAATACAAATTTTAATTTTCGAGCTGATGCCGGAAAGATTTCTTTTGCGCTGCTAAGCAGAAAGATGTTTCTTGTTTTCATTTGCAAATAGTCCGTAGTTAGTCAGTTCTCAAAATATCGAACCTGTATTAAACAGATCGTTGCCTTATCATTTGCAAAATTTAAATTTGCTTATCATTTGGGTTTTTGCAAATGCGTTTCTAGTTTGCTGTTGCTTCGTAGCGTTTTACACTCGAGCATTAAATGATAAGCTGTAAAACTAGACTAATTTGTTGTTGTGTAGTCAAGGTTATCAGTCGAGTTGAGGGATTATTTCAATTTTGAGATGAAAATGCGGTAGGTGTAAGTCCTCTTGAGTCTATTGCGTCTTCTACTGTGGTTGAGTTTCTAGCGCACATGTTGCAGGTGAAAGTGCAGTTTGCTGTAAAATGTTGGCGATGGTCTGCTTATTAGTTAGTGCCAATTCAGTGTTGCGTATGTGGCACTCAGCAGCGCTGTTACGTCTGAAAGGAAGGTGGTCTGCTTGGTACGTATTTTGTTTTGGTGAAATTCTGTTGCGGTTCCGTAGAGTTGTATTCCATGTAACCAAAACATTTTCTTCGCCTTGCTCTTGATTGGTGACCTTCGCCATGCGTTAGCGTTGCCTTATATTATTATTTCAAGCTTTAAGCTAACTTATCCACAAGCTAAGCTTAGCAGTTTTTCTAGTTAGGTACTGAGCACAGCTCAGATTCTCATTTCGTTGAAGTTTTTGATTCATTTCATCCGCATCTTCTTTCCAGGATTCGCACACCATTTGGTTGGGATGCACAGTCATTTGCATGCGCCCGATTGGCGAGCTCACATGGCGCTGGGCGGACGTCCGGGCTTTCCTGCTGGCCCCTTCTTCGCGCACCACCATGGCGCCACCTTTCCGGGCAATGCGACCAGCGGTCTGCGTGGTCTAAGCGGTAATTAGTCAATGATATTTTGATTGAGCCATATTCATTTTAATAACTGATATTTCTCCGCTTTTGACCCGATAGACAATCAGCAGCAGTTGGCGACAGTGGGCGCAGCGCACAGCACCACCAGCCCGGAGGGCTCACCGACGACCACGACTAGTGCAACGCTGAGCGCATTCGTGCAACCGCCGGCGTGTAATGCCAGCGCGGGCAGCTCGCCGCCGCTCATGCTCAGCAGCTTGCAGCACCACGACAATAACAACAACAACAGCAGCAGCAACATCGATGCGGGCTTCGAAAGCGACAGCATCTCGGTGACGGGATCGCCGCGCAAGAGCATTAGCTCGCTGACGCACGACGAGGAGGAGCCGGACCCAGAGGCGGGACGAAGCCGCAGTCCGACGCTGCTCAGCGCGGATGCCAGCAGCGTGGCGACGCTTGTGGAGCCAGCAGCTGGAGGTGGAGCAGGTGGTGGCGGTGGCGGTGGCGGTGGCAATGGAGGTGGAGGCGCCTTCACTGCTCTCATCCAGCGCAGCAAGAATCCAAGCGAATTGTTTGGCGGCTTTGCAGCCGCAGGTGCGAGCCACTTTGCACCAACGGCGCACAGCTTCAATCCAGCGCTGGCAGCACAGCTCTTCCTGCAGAGTCCGCTGCTGCCGCAGTCGAGCCAGTGGCTCTACACCCAGCTCTATGGCAGCTACAGTGAACTACCTTGGCTACGTAGCGCGGCGGCAGCTGCGGCTGCCAGCTCAGCACCACAGCAACAGCAGCAGCAGCAGCAACAGCATGAACCATCGGTATTGCCAGCGGCTGGAGCTGATGCCGACGGCGTTAATCTCATCAAGCGCTGCGTCACGCTGATCACGCACAATCCGCCGGATGCGGAGAATGCCAATCCAAACGCCTCGCCGCCAGTTAGCTCGTCGCGCCGTTCGCCCTCACCCGTGGAGACAATTGATCTGGACGATGTTAGCACCACATCGAGATCGGCCAGCGGCTCCAGCGGTGCGGGCGGACCAATACGCACACGCACGCCCAAGCCGACAACGGACGTCTGGCGTCCGTACTAGCGACTGGCGGCCGCCTTGCTGGGCACTTGCCTGGCGGGACAAGGACAGAGGCAACGGGCGCAGCCGTAGGCTGGCGCAGCTGCTTTCAATTGTGAATTTAGGTCATATCGCAGCGTGCGAGGGTTTCCCGAACAAGTATTATTCGCTTCAAACAGACGAGTATATCATATCACAAGCGATTTTTTATTCGTCTGGCACAAAACAATGCTAAAGAAAATCAATTAAAGTTGTTCAATCCAATTTCATTTCGAATTCAATTTGAATTCGTTATTCCAATTTTCTGATTTCCTTATTCCTTATTCGAGTAGACCATAAAAAAATGTACTCTATGTCAGATATATCCAGATATTTATTGGGTCTAATCATTCCGAGTTGATTTCTTTCTTTCTAAATTTCCAACTTCTTCAAAAGCTCAGCTTAGACTCACAACTCTTTGAGCGATCCTCGCACAGTGTGTATAATTTATTTATTTATTTATTTTTTATTTTTTAGAACTCTAGATTAAGCCGGATCACATATCGAATTTAAACTAATTAGCATTGCCCAAACTAAATGCAAATGATGCACTTAAATGCGCCCGTTGTTGGGTGCGGCTGGGGACTGGGCGCATGAACGAGGCTTTGGGTAATTATTATGATATATAAACACACACACACATACATTTATACACATATATAAATAAAGAGAGATAGTTACCAATCTGTGTAAATTGAGAAATTGAACATATGTATTATTATGCTCCATAAATATTGCAAATATTCGATAAGGAAATACAATTTTTTTGCCCAAAAAAAAAAAAGAAAAGAAAAGAAAAGAAAACCAAATATATTATTAAAATTAATTAAATATATAAATCACAAAATATTTGAAAATTTATGAGAATTAAATTTAAGCACAATGCAAAGAAACCAAAAAAAAAAAAAAAATAAAAAAAAAAAAACAAAAGAAGAACAAATGAAAAGAAAGAAACCAAATTGTATATAGTTTCTTAAGTAGCGTATCAAGTTTCGTTAATAAAATTTCAATTAAAATGCAAAACAAATTTGAAACATATAAATTAACTTAATCAGAGGCTTTGAGTAGCTGGCAGACGCCCAGAAAACCAGACAGCAAATAAACAGAGAAACGTGAGAGAGGAGCGGAGCGGGAGAGAGCTGGTCAGATAATCAGCGCCGCCAAGAAAAGCTTTTAAGAAAATTAATTCGCATTTCTTTTGCACTGCACTCACACCCCACCCCCACCGCCGCCAGCCCTAATTTAAGGGGTTAAAACGGCCGGTCGAATTTATAGCCGGGTCTTGCAAGTTGGCGCAGATAGAAAGCTGGCAAATAAAAAGTTAAAATTAATGGGCAAACTTGAAAGCGAAAAACGCCAACCGACGAAGCTGCTGAAAGACAGTGAGACTAACCAACCGGTAAAGGGCACACACACATACCTACATTTATACGTATGTATTTGGGATATGGGTACCTTACTCTCTCTCTCTCTCTCTCTCTCTCTCTCTCTCACTCTCTCGCTTTGGGATCTGTATTGGGCTGTAGGACTTTGGCCATCTGCATGCACTTTGGCCCATTCAATTCGGTTCAAGTTGCCGCATAAAAAATGAGCGCTAAGCGCATATTAAATTACGCTGACAGATTTAAATAAATAACATAATTAGCCAAGCAGACCCAAAAAAAAAAAAAAAAAGATATGAGAAAAGAAGAAAAAGAAAGTCTAATAATCATGACAAAGCAGCTAATGCAACTGAGCCCTGGGAAATGCTGCTAGAAGTACTTATGCCCAATTCCTTTGTATTATGGAAAGGGAAATAATTAATTTTTGCTGGCCAATATTATCATGAATATGATGCCTGATTGGTAAAAGCCTCATTAAGTAAGATTGTATATAATATTAGAGGTATTCTCAATTGCTTCAGCTCTTCTTTGAGCTAGTGTGGTAAGTGAGAATAGTTTATGTTTCCAGAGTAACATATAGTTCATCATTGGCAGTGAACTGTGTGTAAAAGATCATGTTACTCGGCAATCGACATAGTCAAAGCTAATTCATTTTAGCCAACAAAATTATTAACGATATTCCCAAAAATTGATATAAATCATGTCATAATCAGCATAAATTGCTTATAATCAATTTAAGGCTAGGGTAGCAGCGATTTCAATCGCAAATAATTACGATAATTTGCAGAAATTAACAGCGGAAAATCATTTAATTGGTGTGCGAAAATTTGACAATTAAAGATATGCACACTTGCTCAGACAGGCAGACAGGCAGGCAGACAGAGAGACAGACAGCTTGACAGGCAAATCATAATAAACAGCAAACAACGTGACTCGAGCTGGGCAAGGGAGGGCACACAGCAGTCAAGGGAGTGGCATTGCCCTCACCCACCCACGCAATCTATCCGCAAATTGTCGCATAACGGAGACAATGACATTTCAATTTATTGCATGTGTGCACGTGTGTGCGTGTGTAAGTGTGTGTGTCTGAGTGTGTTTCTCTAATGATGGCATAATTAGCAGGCGCCAAAGGCTGCAGGATATGTGTGTGATAGCTGCATGGTGGAGCTGGTGTTGGTGGCCAAACGCATCGGCAGGCGCCAACTGAAGGCGTTAATAATGACCTGAAGTCAAATTGCTTACGCGTGGAGTGTCATCGAGGAATGCTTCTGGAGGAGGCAGTAATGAGGGGGTGGGACGAGGCAGTATGTTAATTGAAAGCCCACTTATTGCAATGAGCAGCCGATATGTGTGTGTGCGTGTGTGTGTGTGTGTGTGTGTGTGTGTGTGTTTGGCTGAGGCGTGCGTGTGGCGAAAAGGTGCTTCAATTGATGTCGGCAGGGCCAAGGGAAGTGTTGCCAGGTAACGGAGCAGACATAAAGTTTTCTATTTAACGCTTGAGCGCCACTCGCTCAGCCCTGTATGAGCCGTGGTGTGTGTCCTTGTATTCCGTAGCTGTTTAAACCTCAAGCAGCTTCGGCTGATATGCCGTGTTGTCGGGGGCAACAGTTTATTAGGTTGTCATTATCATTTCTTAAGATGGTCTTGCCAGTCAGCCAGCCTGCCAACCAGGCAGCCAACTTCCTGTCATTATTGTGAGCTGGAACTGAATGGTCGCCAGGACGACGTCATTGTCCCAGCTAGCTGACAAGCTCATAGAGCAGCCGCCGTTACTCTAAGCAATCCAATTCCAACAAGAAGTTGCTCGACAGCCTTGGATGCCTCGTCATGCCAATGACCAGACGGTGTCAAAGGTGACATAAAGACGACGACTACCAATTTAAAATGAAACAACCCCAAGAAGGACACACGCACACACCCACATACACAATGTTTGACTGAGATCGAGTACCCAGTGGGTAGTGGCCCAACCAGACGTGTTGATTTGCTTCCGACAGCCCTGCTTATGTTTAGGTCCAACCGGTTGTCGCTCAAACCCCATTGAACCCAATTCCAATTCCAATTCCAATTCCTATTCCACATCCAACTCAGAATTTCATTTTCTTTCTACCCAAGTCTCTGCCTTATTTAATGTTATTCATTTTTAATTTCTGCCTTTTACGTTTTTACACTTTTTGTCCAAAATGTTACATGTGTGTGTGCGTGTGTGTGCTCTTGGGGCAAGGGATTGTTGCCTCATTTACTTTAGCATGTTAATTTCGTATTTTAATGCCAGACTCTGCCATATCTTTTGCTGGCGATTTGTCAGTTCCAACTCATAAGCCAAATTTAATTCCATGCCATTTGTTAATGATTTCCACACGAGACATTAAATTCTCTGGGCTATGTCCCATGTCCACGGCTCGTTGTCCTTTTTTCTCCGAAGCGGCGGACGTTTGTGCGCCACGCTTTGAGCGAAGGCAGGAAATAGTGCAACTATTCTAATATTATGATAATAGTAAGGCACTGATTGCCTAAGGGACTTGCCTACAGGCATATATGAGAGCATATATGTACCTTAAGTAACTCTCATGTGACAATCGTCAGGCACTATGAAGAAGCGCTGGACGGACTGATTGTTTGTGCTGAAGCATCTGTGCGTACAATCTATAATTATATATATATATAGTCTATATGCTAGCAGTAGATATCTGATCTGCTCTGCATGTCTTCAAAACAACTTGAGTTGAGCCATAATCAGAAACAGAAACAGAAACTTTCATTCGAGCAGATTAGTCCAGTTTGGTTGCCATTTGGTATACTGCTGTATTTAGCGATCTTGATTCATCTATAGTCAACGAGGCACTTACATAAATGTGCTCCACTATTAAAGACTCATTTTGGCAATGAGTCCCAGTTGCAGTTGCAGAGATGTTGCTGCGTATCTAAAATAAACAACCAGCCGGAGGCACAAACTTTGCAACGGGCAATGGGAACCACAAAACATTTTGTTGGACAGCAAACAGCCGGCAAAGGACAGCAGCAATAGCAACAGCAACAACAACAGCAACAACGACGACGACGACGACGACGACGACAACGTCGCCTGGCTGCCCCGTTGCCCGTTGTCCGTAATATGACAGGTGGCTGTGCCGTGCCATTCCCATTTCAGGCATCTGCCTGGCCATACCAAGAGTTATCCATGCCGAACACATGCACACACACACACACACTTATACACACTCAGTGCGCCCACACTACTCAGCAGCAGTCGGGGTCCGCGCTTTGTCACAGGAACTGTTAATAATGTGTCGCCCGTGCGCAGGAACAAAATCAGCGTCATTGGCGCACCTACAACATGCGATGTTGCGGTCAGGGACAACTTCGTGCCGTATCAGCGCGTCGCGAATAAAATGACCGAAAATAAAAGTGCAGCAGCAGCGGCAGCGACAGCAGCAGCGAGTCCTCGCCGAGAATGTGGGCGGATGGCTGCCTGGTTGGCCGTACCAAAAAACCGAGCAGCCTCATCATGAGTGACGGCGCCGCTGCGTCAGCGGCATGTAATTTTCACGGTTTTTCGCAAATACGAAAAACGAGAAAATACGTAAACGAAAACTCGATGCCAAAAACTAAACTAGAAGCAACGGCTATCAACAGCAGTTCGCACAACAAATACTCTGCGCCTCGAATATGGCATGAATTGTTGTTACAGAGAAGGCTCTCTTAAAGTTATCGAAGACTCTAAGTCTAAGAGTTATATGTGACTAGTTAAAGCTAAGACTTACTTCATAAGCCTCATTGATTATGAAAATGATGACTGCTGTCTCTTATTAAATGTTTTTCTATATACTATACACAAGGGTATTCCTTTTATAAAATCTCATTTCAAATTGCAGGTCATCTTTAGTGCTCAGCCCTGAGCAGTTGCATAGATTGATGCATTGGCAGAATCTCCGCCATTGTCTTGTGATTTCCCAATCCTTTTCCTTTTCCTTTTTATTTTTTTTTTCTCTTTTTCTTTGTTTCTTACTTCGCTTTTACTAATCTCTTGCTTTTTCTTATTGATAGTAATTTTAATTAATTTTATTATTCACTTTTAATTACTCCTACGATTTTCCTTCTTAAGTATTTATTAACATATTTTAATTGCATCATGGCTCAATAATGTCACTGATTATATTTGGCTGTGTGTGGGGCATAGCTGGCCGGTCGGCCAAATATAATAGCCTCGTCATATATGTCTTAGATTTCACTTTAGTTAAATAAATAAATAAATAATTAAATAAACAAATAAATAAATAAATAAATAAATAAATTAATAAATAAATAAATAAATAAAAAAAAAAATAAATACAAAAAAAAAAATAAATAAATAAATAAAAAATTAAATGAATAAATAATAAAAAAAAAATAAATAAATAAATAATTATATAAACAAATAATTATATAAATTAGTTAATCAAATATATAAAAATAAATAAATAAATAATGAATAAAAGTTCATTTGGTATTTCATTATATAACTAGATACATGCATATTTAAATTAAATTAAATATTAAAATACTATAAGCTTGTTGTCCCATTAGTTAATCTAAATAGTAGTATTTCTACAGCTTCAGCCAAAGTATTCAAACAGCACAAATTTAATGCAAGTTTCCTGACAATTCTATTTGAATTTCGTCACTTATATATATTATGAAGCTCAGATAAGTTCTGTAGTTAAATCTATAAATAAACAAATTTCTTTTACTTCAATTAATATTGTATTTGAATATGCCAAATAGAAAATGTCAACTGATAGTTTTAGTTGACTTTGGCATATGGCAAACCAATTTGAGATCGCACACAGCCGCTCGCAAAAGAGAAGGTATATGCGTGTAAGAGGGCATGGTGGAGGGGGCAAGGGGATTTTTGCGTAAAACAAAAGCACCCTCTGCGTTCTGCGTGTGACAAGCAATAGAAATTGTAGGTTTATGGGCAGCAGGAGCAGAAGTAGGAGCAGCAGCTGGAGCGGGAGCGGGCGTGGAGGCAAGGGATTGGCGGTCGTATGGGTGCCATGGCATGGCTTCTCAGCGCCTACGATGGCGCAACTAAAATTATGCAACGCCACGCCCCTTATGAGTCCCACACCGAACACCCAGCCATCTACACACAAACACACACACACATACATAAGCGCGCGCTCGCGCTCGCGCGCCCTGTGCATTATAGCGTGCAATTTTTGGCTCGCTTGCTGTGAGTGTCATTTAATGAGCGCTGCGCTGTAGCTGCTGGACCTGGACCCGGCTATGGCAGAGCACGGCTTTACAATTTTCATAGGCATTCCATGCATTTTGGTCAGTTTGATGTGGGTACGTTTTGGGTGTCGTTACGTTTTCAACATGCGTTTTACACGCCCAGCTCCGAAACAAAACAAGAATAGAGCAACAACAACAACAACAAAAATTAAACAAAAAAAAAAAAATAGAGATGAAGCCAGAATACAAAAAAGGAAAGAAAAAAAAAGCCAAACGAAACGCAACGCAACGCAACGAGTTCGCCCGCCCAAAAGCTCGCTATCAACGTCAACAAATATCCCAAAACACATAGCACATGCTGCCCCCGCAACGCGCCGCGACTCTAACGAATTTTTGGCAAAATTCGCGCCAATGCAAACACCAACGGCACCAACGAACCCTGGATGGACGATGGACCCGCGGACACTGGACACTGGACACTGGACACTGGACGCTGCCTGTGTCCATGGCCAAGGCCCATTGTCGTCGCTAACAATAATGAGTTCGTAATTTGATGTCGCTGCAGAAAATTGTTGAATTTGGCAATGTGTGTGTGTGTATGTGTGTGTATGTGTGTGTGTATGTGTGTGTGTGAGAGCACACATCACATGACAGCATTGCAAAATGCTGTTGCCAGAAGGGAGTGCGTTTGTGTGTGTGTGTGTGTGTGTGTGGGCGGGCGGGAGGTTTAGTTGAGGTACACTGGTTTGTTTGCAACGTCGCGTTTTCAAATAGCCCGCGATAGAGCGGCATGTGGCGCAGTACCACGCTTTCTATAGAAAAGTACACATATGTGATTTATCAATGTCCGAAATGCCATCATCCATCTATCCAGGCTAACATCGAGCTTCAAAGCGGCCTGCCGCCCAACGTCTCCTTCGACTCCTCGTCTCCTCATATATTGCCAGCATTGCGCCTTTACTACTGCCCATGTGTCAGCGGCATATGTTTCACTTTTTGGCTCAAAACTATTTGGCCATATTAACTAATGTTGTTGCGGCCCAATGGGCGTAAGCTGAATTAGCGCGAAATACACAAGCTATATAGTATATATATATATATATATATATATATATATATATATATATATATATATATATGTATATATATATATGTATATATATATATATATATATATATATATATATATATATATATATATATATATATATATATATATATATATATATATATATATATATATATATATATATATATATATATATATATATATATATATATTTAAACTGCCTAAGTATTAAGAGATGTGTTGAGATTCTGCTGTCAAAACGTTCATAAAAATAGTAGTTCAAAGTGTCAATTCGAACACCTGACATTAAGATTAAACTTTTGAGCTGCATTGATCATTCTAAGAATGAAAATCATTGACGCCTGCTGCGATATGTTCGACACAGCTGGATTCTCAAAGTGAATATAGAAAGTGCTCACATGTAGTCTTTGCCAATGTTAACTGGGTCTAAGTGTATATATATATAAATGTATAGATAGCAGATTCTGCTATTCATTTCACAGTATTATATCGGAATATCCTAGCAATACCACATATATACACATATATGTATATATAATATATAATTATATAAATATTAATATTGGCAAAAGTTTAATTTCCTTAAGGCCGCTGGAACTTAAATCTCAGCCATGAGCTTAAGGTCCATTTTGAAAGATAAGAAATCGGCTTGTGTCTGCTCGCCCTTAAAAGCTTGTGGTCAGTCTTGTCTGCGCGCTGCAGATTTTGGCCCGACATGCAAATGTGACAAAGGTAGTCGAGGCGGGCGTGACAAAGCCCAAAAGAAAAATGGCCACAATCTTGGACACGGAAGGAAAATTAATGACTGCTGTCGTTTCACAGATTTGATTAAAAATTTACAACAGAGGACAGGCAAGTTGAGGCGAGGCGAGGCGTGGCGAGTCAAGTCAAGTCGAGTCAAGCGCCCAGCATGTCAGGCCGTCTTCAGCTTGCCCTGACACATTCGGTGTCAGCTTGTCGTCTGGGGTTCACTTCGGCTTAGTGGACAAAGTGTCCGCTGACGAACTTCAAGAGTATATTGTCCATCTATCTCTCAAACCTGTTTGTCATTCTGTAAAGTTCTCCTTCTCCATTGAGCTACATTTTTTTTTGCCTGTCTGCAATTCTTATCGAAAACAGTTCGGAACGAATGCTTAGAGCAATGGAGATGTATTTTATTGAAAAGCAGCTAGTCTGTACTTGGCTTTATCAATATTATTCTCTTCTGGCCATTGGCTTTGCCATCAGCTTCCTTTAAGGCTTTCGCAAAGTAGTTTCATTTGAGAAACTTGTGTAGATGGAGAAGAGGATTTGTTGAAGCATTTCTTTCGGTAAAGCTCTGTCATTGAGGAAATCGATATTTCATTAAAAAACTACTATTGTTGCATAAAAATTGTATTACATACTTGAAGCAATAGAAAATCTGAGATTTTTAATATTTATAAATATACTGCATTTATAATATATAAAACATAAGTTAACTAGGTTTACTAGTTAAAGATGCTCAAGGAAAAGTTTATTCGAAGAACTTAAATTTGAATTCAAATTTAGCTCAAATTGTATGACTCGATCAGTTCAAATTTGTTGTACTGAATGCTTAATTTCCGTTAAAAGCTTTTGCTTCTTGTTGTTGATGTTCTTAGCTGACTTAGGTTTGACGTTTCTTCAGCTTAATCAATCATTAAAATATTTCTCTTATAAAACTCTGACTGTTTCTTGGAGCATGTTGAAAGTCGTTCAAGAGCTATGTCTACTGGAAAAGTAGTCTAAAAGCATTTCGATACGCGAAATACCTTCAGCGTAGATTATTCTGCTCAAAATGTATGTAGCAAGCAGGCGTGGTCAAATTCATAAGGTTCAAATATCCGTGATCAGGATCAACTTACCATAGGTTATCTGAATAACCTAATTAACCTGATTATCAATAATCATGGATTAAAGACAATATTATGACGCATGTGTGTGTTCATAGCTATAGACATGCCGGAGTACCTCCACGTCGAACACTCCCGACTTGAGCAGTCCTAGCATAGTTCAATATGTTTTTTCTATCTGCCAAGTACTCGGCTTGTATTAAGCATTCGCATTGTAAACGATAGACTGTGTGGGTTGATATAATCAGCCGTCTGGGCGCTCCTTCCACAACTGGGACTCAAGTAAATGCCAGCTAATGGCCAAGGCAGAGGGACACAGCTCGTAGCACCCAAATCAAACTCAACTTAACTAAACACGCCTTAAATGGGTATTATCTGCTGGCCAGCACATTTAATTTCAATAAGTCAAGTCGGACAGTGGGGTCGGAGCTGGAGCTGGGATCAGGTCGGGGCGCGGGGCCATGCTATTGGTCAGCTGCTGGGGGGCCACCTGTGACCAATTTCGATTATGAGACTTGGCAACTTCTTTTCTTTTTTTTTTTGTCGTCAGTGGCCGCCTCAAGACAACCCCAAAGGCGTTGTTAATTTTTGTACCTCATAAAACTCAACCACCCGGCCGATGGGCGGCCGCCCCTCAGTGCCTCAGCTCTGGGTATGGCGGAAGGCTAATCAGCTTCCGGATTTTTATAGCCAGCTGCCCTGGCCGGCGGGCATGTAACGGAAATCGCAAGTAGCTTAGCCTAATATGCTTTGTGTTTTGTCGTTTATTTATTTGCGCTGTTTCGCCTTCTTCTGCTTTTTCTTCACTTCATTTCTCATTCCCCCAATTTTGATTGTGTTCTGTTTGCTTTTTGTTCCGACCTTTTTTTTTTTTAATGTGCGTTTTCCGAAGGCGGCGACGATTGTTGGGTCATTTGTTTTACTTGGCCTCAAATAAATCCAAATATATAATTCATGGCGCTCAGTTTACTTTTAGGCTTTGCCAGCGCAGCCACAGCTCTAGCACCCAAAGCGGGGCGACTGACCGTTTGAGCGAATACAATTTTATGTATACAACAAAGCGTTAAATTTACTAATGTGATAAATATATATACATATATAGACTAGCCAATCAAAAGAGTATATATCAATGAAGATTGTGGGTACATTTTAGAGTTTCTTCTAATGCACATAAGAACAGCATTGCCAGAGGCAATGATCAAGATAACTTTGAGTCTAGTCTGAAAAGTTGACACATAGATGGCGCTACTAGATCTTCAGCCCATGTTATATATCTATCTATTATAGATAAAGTTAAAATGTTATAAAAAAGCCAAAATATATAGAAAATCTCAATTGATTGCTATTAAAATATAAATGATTTTGACAGGTAATTTTAGGTAATTTTAGGTAATTTTATATTATATAAGAATTATATTAAAAAATATATTTCAAATAAAATATATATTTTATAGAAATATATCGCTGGCGTAGATGCGCTCATAGAAATAAATTCGAGCTGCGTTTGCTTCACTGATTTGTGCGTAGCCTGTTGACCGCTTGGTGAGTTATGTTTGCCGTTAACACTTTGGCTTAGGGGGCGCTGACGTTCGCCCATGCCGCCAATCGCAGGCGCCAATCGCGACAGCAATTGAAGAAATTAATCAAAGCGCCAAAGTTGGGTCAGCGAAATGATTTATGTGCGAGCAAATAACTTGGACATAAAGGTAACAAATACTTTGATAATCATAAATCACAACACGACACGACACGACTCGACTCGACCTCGAGCCCCGCACACATGAGACACGGGACTGGGCTGGGCTGGGCTGGCTGTTGGGGATGGCATTCAAACCGCACTCTGGAGCCCGTAGGCAAGACAAATGATATTAAATATGGTTGCTGAAGATGCATGACCCGAGCTGAGTATGCCCAACTGCAAGTAGTTGTGCCTCGTCTGCGTCTAATGTGTAAAACATTTCATTTCATTTCATTTCGATGCGTTCAGCCAGCGGGCCAAACAAATTGCCTATTGAATGATTAAACAGAGTAAAGCCGAAGCCAAAGCTGAAGCTGAATCTGAAGCTGAGGCTGTCTATAGCCGTCGCCGTCCAAGTGCAAGGACGTGGCGCGGCATCGCCTTTCATTTCGTATTCGCGTGCGTCCACCATAAATCATCGAGCTCGGGTCGAGCCTGGTGCTGCCTTGGCAACATATGAATTAGAAATTGTTACAACTTGTGCCAAAAAGGGGATTTGTCTGTGACTGCGGCCACCGATGTGGGCTGTGCGGGAGTGCGCTGTCAACGGCTCTGTCTCGCGCTGAGCACGTGTTGACGTCCATGAAATTCTTACGGTAAAGGATTTCATTACATTTCGTTTCGTTTCATTTGCCCTTTGCCGCACGGCCGAATCGCCGAGTCAACCACCAGGTCCAAATCCAAATCCGAATCCAAATCTAGATCCAAATTCAGCTCCAGTTTTCAACTCCCATTGGCAACCCGTCAGCACATTGCATCACGTAAAATTTGGCCAAAATGCCGCTGGCATTTGCCTATAATTCTCACAGCCACTTTGCTGTTTCGTGTCTTGTCCTTTCCCCTCCCACACCCTTTCTCTCTCACCCTCTCTCTCTCTCCCTCGTGTTAATTTCTCGCTCTCAGTGTTTATTAGTCTGGGTTTGGCGGCTGCTTCTTTTGGCCATAAATCCTGCAACGTGTCCTGCATTCAATTTTACGTTTCCCTTTCGGTTTTTACTATATTTCATCACTTGTTGTCGCTGTTCGGTTTCTCACATTTTAGTTCCGTGACTTTAAACGCTCGCCTTTTCCCGTTTTCTTTGCTTCTACTATTTCCAGAACGCCAACGACAAAGGCAAAACCCGTTCCCTGTACTTAGCGTCGCTGAACAATATTCAATTTCATAGCAATTTTCTATCTTGCGCCTTTAGCTGGCAGCGAAATTTTATATGGACTTTAAGCATAACTCACGCTGAACTATTGAAGCTTTAAGACCAACTTTCGACAGTGTGAGGTAATAGATTCATTAGCTTCATAGCTCATAAGCTAAGATATTTGCTAGATTACATAAAGTCAAACTACAATTTTCTGTATATAATTGATTATTTAATCTGAAATTAGCTTTTATACCTTAAATAGTCTGGAATCTATAATAGAGGCATTACCTAGGGAAATATACAATCTTTTCTGTTACCATTCCACAGTAGATCTACACTGAAAAAGATCATTTTAGAAGTTGTCTATTTTTCTTTATATATTTGCACATTACTAAAACTTATTTAGTTTTAAACAATATTATAATCTTTTTAAGGGGTTTCTTAAATAAAAATTAATTCATCATAGCAGCAAAAATAATAAAGTGTGAACTCTTAAATTTTAAAAATATTACGAGACAAAAATTTATAAATTATATAATTTAATTTAATTTAATTTAATTTAATTTAATTTAATTTAATTTAATTGAATTTAATTTAATTTAATTTAAATAATTTATTTAATTTATATCATTAACAAAATATTAAAATAATGATAGTAACTAAAATGAATATGTTTAATCTAAAATGCATATTATGAGAAATATATTTTTTAATTTGTTGTGAAAAAGAAAAAATAAATAATAACAAAAATTATAAAAATAATAATGCAAGCAAAATATATATTATCAAAGCAAAATATTATAAGTATTCCATTATTATAAAATGAGTTCTCATTTCTTTGGATACATTTCTCTTGTTACAATTTTGAACAAATTTTAAATAAATGTATATTTAATTTGATATAATATGTAGACAGGATATCAATTGTTTCTGGTACGCTTAGTACTGTCTCTTAAATGCAATTAACAGCATAAAAATATAAAATATATTGTAAATATCTATATTTGATTTGCTTAAAGCATAAGCTTACCTCCACAAGAATTTGCAAAGGATATATCAATTTTTTATTATATTTTCTTTTAAGATACAACAAAATTACAGCTCTGTATGTTTCTTTAGTCTTTGCTGCATATTGTTTCGTTTAAGCCATTTCGAGTTAGTGGCAAAAGAAACAAATTTAATTTCGTTTTTTATTTTTGTGAATGTTTTCAATTGCAGAGCCTAAAAATCCAGAATCCAAACCAGAAAGCGGAAATGAGCTAGAAAAGAGAGAATATAAGAAGGGCAACCACGGCGAAATTTTATAACGTGACGTTGTGTTGGCTTCGCCCTTAACAGGGCTCCTAACAGTCACTCCTAACAGTCTCTCCAAAAGTCTCGCTTCACTGCTTCACTCACGCTCCGTTACTGTGAGCGCCTGCAGCTTTGTACAATATTTGGCTCACATTTCTTGTACTTATTTGGCTCACACTTTGGCCGGAAGCAGCCGCCATGAGCTGCACCTTGCAATACCACGCAAATTATGGCTATGCTTGAAAGACACGAAAATATAAAAATAAAATGGATGATTTTTTTTTTTTATATTTCAATTTATTAATTTTCTGTAATTTTCTTTAATTTTCTCTTATTTACTTGCTGAGCAAGTGTTTGAGTATTGGGTATGTGCTAGTCGTGCCACGCCATTGTTAACTGATTTTTGTTTTGTTTTGTTCGTTTTGCTTTTTTCTTTCAGCGTTTTTACCGCCAACACAAGATTTAATTAAACCAAAGACTTGATTTATGAACGAAAGGATTCGATGTCCGCACTGGGTTCGTCTGCGCATCGAGCTGAGGGGCAGAGGGGCAGAGGGCGCGACGGCACGACGGCACGACTGCAGCAGTTGAAAAATGCCAAGCAAATGGGGCGCACGGCTTACGGCGCTGAAAACAGATGCAGAAGTCGAAACAGTAACAGCAACAGAAACAGCAGCACCAACAGCAACACAAGTCGAAGCAGCAGCGTAGCAATAGCGCTTAGAGTTCATTGTTGTTGTAATAATGATTTGGCTCGCCCAGCCGCCAGACGGGTGCAGGAGCAAAACGTGGCATACTATATAGTACAACAGCTGAACGGGCCGTTAAAAACGTTCCCAGCGTAATACACATAAAGAATTGTTTGGCGTAGCTTGAGCCCTCCAACTCCAACTCCAGCTCGAACTCCAACTCCAATTCGAGCTTCAACTCCAACTGGAAACACCCAACCACTCGTCGTCATTCTGGTTCACATTGTCGCTGGCAACATTTTCTATTGTTTTAACCCTTCTTTTTTGCTCTATATATGTATATATTTATGCTACTGCTGCTGCTGCTGCTGCTGCTGCTGCTGCTGATGCTCGTGTCGAAGGGTTTTTGGGCGCGGGCTAAAGGAAGTGGCATTTGTGGCATTCCATGGAATCGATTTAAACAAAAAAAAAAAAGGGAAGGAAATTCAATTCAATTTGTAGCAGTTAAGAAATTGTGAATTGATACTTACGCGACTTTAACTACAAATTTCCCAGTCTTCATATTAAGAAATCAAAATGTATTGCGGCTTTTCAAAATGTGAGCACTAGAAGTTCATTGCAGAAATAAATATATATACCCTTTATGCATGTGAGTGAGCATATTATAGGCAGTGCAAATTGAGCAAATTATATAACTCAAAATTCTATTTCAGCCGAGATGTATGCAGACATTTGTTTGTTTGACATATTTAAAGTCATTAGTGTTAGACTTGCACATCAGCTTTGCTCTGATTTTGTTTATGGACAACATTTCAAGTTGAGATTTATGTAAAGTGTGATAAGGAAAAATTAAAGAATAAGTTTATCGCGTCTACTAAGTAAACTACTACTATTTCAATGTCTCTCGATGCTCAGCAACTGTGGAGTATGTACTAGTCGAATATAGTCTCATTAGGTAGAGGATCATTATTTCTTATCAAATGAATTAATGTCTGTTCCACTACAATTTCGATGTCTCTCGATACTCACTATATCAGTCGAGCAAAGTTGGCTAAATCATTATTTCTTATCAAATGAATTGATGTCTGTTCCTCTACTATTTCAATGTCTCTCGATACGCACCAAGCATAAGGAGGTATCTCTTAGTCGAGTATAGTAAGATCATTATTTTAAATCAAGTGAATTGATGTCATGCGAATTATTTTAATAATCTCTGCTCCGACGACCGTGCACAATGGCATCTGGCTTGCTAAGCTCTAAGCCTTGTCCGCAATGCTCAAAATCAAAATTTGGTTGCATGTTGCCATGGCAGCCGTGCAGTTTATTAATTTCATATTTAGTTCAGCTTTCGATTGTTTTTAACTTTTTTTGTATTTTGCTCTTCTAATTTTCGTGTGTGTGTGTGTGTGTGTTGGTCATGGGTCAACAAAATGTATAGAGATGTATATTTATTCAAATATGAATGCTAATTGGGCTGGCCGGGCCAGTGAGCTCTATCGACTGCCCACAGCTGACCACAAAAATGAGTGCAGCCCTGGTCAGTTGCCCAAGGCACATGCAGCAAACAGCAAGCAGCAACAACAGCAACAGCAACAGCAACAAACTGGCACAGAAAAACTACAAGAAGGTCCACAAATTTCTCATAAAGTTTGTTATTTCAACCGCTGGCGGTGGAGTCTGCACTGGCAGTAAAAACTTTATAAGTATCCAGCCAGGCAACAGCTACTAACCAGTCCAGCAGCCCACTGCCACTCCTTCCATCCTCCACCCTGCACTGTTGCTGTTGCTCACTCTCGCTGTCAGCTCGTCCCAGCGCTTATTGTTTACCACAACCTCAGTTTTTGCTAATTTTGAGTATTGCCATCGTAAATCTTTTCATTAAGAAAACTTTGCATAAGTTTTTGCTGCTTGTTGTTGCCTTCATCAGGGCACTCCACCGTAGTAGCACCCACACCCGAACCCGCACCCGCACCCGCACCCGCAGCCCCATTCGCCTTGTCGAGCCATTTCTTTTTTGCCCAGCCGCCTTTTCGTCGGCGTGTTTTCGTTATTAGTCTGATTAATTTGGCTCTTTTCATAAATTGCCAACAGTATCCTAGCCGCAGTTGCCCCAAAATCCAGCCCTCCTGCCACCATTGACTACAACCCCAGGCGGAGATAAGTCCGCAGAGCCAGAGCTACATTACAAAACAACTGAAGAACAATTTAGCATGCCGACGCACAACGAATTTTGAATACACTAAGCCTTTGACTATGCCAACGATGTCTACATTCCAGCTTGCAGTTAACTCAGATATATAATTTATATATATATATCAATTGATATATCTTCCATTCGCCTCTCTCTGGTCAAGCTGCTTTCGATAACAAATGGACCCTTCTGCAGTTGTAAGTCTCTGTAAAAGCCAGCGAAACATTTTTGACTTGTCGACGTTGTTGTTGTTGTTGTTGTTGTTGTTGTTGTTGGTGCTGCGTGAAGAGGCAAACTCTTCAGAGAACCACATCATACATTATCCTAATAAAGGATAATTCATTAGTATTTGAACTTTTTGGCATTTTTTGAAGTCTCTTTGGCCGACGAGGCCAAGCGCCATTTTAATTGCTGGCGCTTCTGTTTCCCGCTTCCCGCTTGCCGCTGCCACAGACCCAGCAGCAGCAACTACAGCTTCTTCAGCTGCTTCTTCTTGGCACATTTTATTTTTGACACGCTGATTTGCGCTCAATTGTTGCTGTAGCTGTTGTTGCTGGCTTGAGTTTCGCTTTCGTCTTTTTATTATTATTTTTATTTTTATTTTTATTTATTTTTTTTTGTTTCCTTCTATTTTCCTTTTTTTTTTTTTTGGCTAGCTGTTTGCTTCCATTAAAAAATTCCGCAGTGTTTCAATTTTCTGAAGCCAGGATATTTCACGAATGTTTATTAATAAAAATTTTATGAAATCAATAAAAAGCGGCGGCTATAACATGCTGCGTCTGCATGCGGGCGGGGTGGGATGGGTGCTTGGCTCGCTTGATGAGAATGCCAACATTTTTGGCAGTAGCACATTGAAGCTGCTTTAGCTTTAGCTTTATGCTCGTCCCTCAATCTCGTAGTTTCATTAGTGTGGCAACCACTTGGCCTGCCCTTGCCACCGCCTCGTCCTCCTGGTCCGCCTCGCGTCGCTCTGCGGCTCGCTGAAAAATGGCATCGTCGCACTTAAGCCAAAAGGTAAAGTGGAAAAGTGGAAAAGCGAAAAAGTGGCAAAACTGGCAAAAACTGCGAAAGTCTGGAAACTGGAAAAGTGGGAGAGTGGCAAAAGTGCAAAGACAGCGCACAAAGAGCATGTGGTATCTTATTTTAAGCTGTCAGCTGAGGCCAGAACCCAAGCCCAACCACCCGACCGCCCGTCACTCATTATGCGCTGTGGCATGCGCTGCCTTAGCGTGACATATATTAGAATGGATTTTTAATGGATTTTACGCTAAACTAATGTCGCAACGTTGGCCCTGCGGCTGCCTCGCTGGGGCTCCTTGCCAAAACTAAGGTGTGCGCCCGTGTCTGCCTCTGCGCCAACATATTGTCGGCGGTTGCCGACTCAAAAGGCGATTCGTTTCAGCCTGCAAAACTATTAATTCAACATGCCAAGGCACCGAGCTAAGTTGCTTACGCCTTACATGTTAATGCCACAGACAGATGAGCTGAGCCTGCAAATGAATTAACTATTTTGATCAGAGATTTTATCTGAGCTCTCAAGGCATATGCTCTACGCTCGCCCAAGTGTCTGCTGCCCCAACCATATATGGCTGCAGTCTTAGGTCATATTTTATATTTTAGCTTTTGTATTTAAATAAAAATTTCAATAAAAATATAATTCTTAAAAGATTCTTTTAATTTATATATTTAATTTAAGTTGACTGAACAGAATCTTAAATTTAAAAAAACCAATTTCATTTGAATATTATGTCTAATTTCTTAATATTTCTGAAAGTTCTATAAAAATAATAGATTATAATTATTGTCACTTTAAAGCTAAACAAGCTTGAAACAAAACTGATTTGAGTTTTCATTTCAATAAAATCCAATTTACCAAAGTCCACATTTGACTCTAAGAGAAATTGCTTTGCATTTGTATACTTAACTAAATGGAATTCTTCTAGACTTTATAAAAGTATTTATTATTTAATTAATATTAAAAATAAAATTCTAATTCGTGCACAGTAGTTAGCATTTGCTCAGTTCAATAATATTTCCAGCTTTCGAGTTTCCACATCCAGACACAATTCACTCACATCGCTCACTCCACTCCACCTCAGCTCAGACTCAATTCCAGTTCGCTCAGCCAACCCAGCCCAGGCAGGGCAGCCTATTGCCTGCCCGCTCGCACGCACGCCCAGTCAGGCATATGCCGAACATTTTCTTGAATAAATGTTGCGGTTAACCACAACTTATAATTGGTCGAAATGCCTTACGCTCGAACAGAGCATGAGGCGTCTCTCTATATATGTGTGTGTGTGTGTGTGTGTGCGACTTACCCTTAAAGCAGGCAAGCGTAAGTGTGCGCGTGTGTGTGTGTGTGTGTGTGTACATAAAATAATGGCGATTTCTTAGAACAAGCAGTTATCATTTCACATGAAAACATTGGCCAAAAATAAATAAAGAAAAAAAATAAATAAAAGAAAAGAAAAGAAAACAGAGCCAGAAAAGAATGAAACAATTTACTTAAGATTTACAGGAGCGCAAAGCTTTTAGCTGGCGCCATCTGTTAGCTTTGTGCGGCAACACCGCTCTAAAAAAAAGCAGCTTGAAGCGAAAAGTAAGGAAAAAAATCCGCCAAGCAATGCAAAGTTGCGCCTTGGCCAACGTCTTGGACTTGGCGCGCCAAGGAAACGCCGAGTCAGGTGGTGAATCCAAGTGAAAGGGGGTGAATGTCTAAGTTAAAAGTTATGCGCAGACGCGCAGCAATACCCACACACACACACACACACACACACACACACACAGATGTAAACCGATGGGCAACCCTCAAGTATTTCGGAAGTAATTTTTTGCTGCTGCTCGGCGAGAAAAGTCAAGAAAACTTTGCAAGCTTTTCGCTGCTTATGAAAATTGCTTATGATATTTTTTCTTTTCGACTTTTCTGTTTGGTTCTTTTTTTTTTGGCTGCTGCTGCTCATTTCGGCTGTTGGGAGCAACAGGCCAACAGGCCGCTAGATGGCGCCAGGCGTGCAGTAAGCGCAACGAAAAGTGCAACGAGCCACAAATGTTTGCTAATAAATAAACATGCGTAATGAAAACTAATGAATAATGTAATCATTTTCCATTTTCTAATTTTGATATTTTAATTAAAATGATTTGCAACTCGTAAAAACCGCAAAACGATTTCAAATCATTCTGCCCGGGTCCCCAAAATGTATTCAAATCATATCATACACATGTAGGCACACACACACACACACACACACACACACGCACGCACTCACACACACACACGCACACACACGTGTGCATTGTTGTTGCCATTTTGTTTTAAAATGATCGTATTTATTTTGCAATTGCCAAAAATCAAAATCATTTTTGGTGCCATAGTCGCGGCTGCAGCTGCCAAAAACATGAACAACAACAACAACAACAATGTGTGTGTGTGTGTGTGTGCGTGCGCGTTTGTGTGTGTGTGTGTGTGTGTGTGTGTATGGGTTAACCTTTTGTGCGGTAAACGCAACGAGTTTCGCTTTTTGTGCGCTTGGCTGGAGTGGTCAGCGCTTTGAATGTTTAACAGTTTGATTGCTTCCAGCCGAAAATAATAGAAATATGCTTAATATAATGAATATAATAATAATGCATGCAGCGCATTTTATTAAATATGAAATATGATTTTTGCCGCCAATTTAAAATATAAATATGTGCAAAAATAAATGAAAACATGCAGCTGAGCACCACGAAAATCAAATACTCTATTTACGGCGAAATGCAAATGTTTTCCATACACAACATTTTGTGATTTTTTTCAAGTGATTTGTAGAAATATAATATAGACTGAGCTTGGATAATGAGAAGATATGTAGATAAAGAGAATATATTTTGAATATATAATAATATTTAATATTAATTGCTGAATTAAGATTAAGAAATATCCCAAGCGAAACTTTGTTATAGTAATTCAAAAGGAGCTACGTATATAACATACTAAAGTAGTAAATAGAGTAAAATTTAAATGGGAAATCAGGGTGTAATGTTTTTTGTTAATATGTATGTAACAGGCAGAAGCAGGCGTGGCAGAACCCATAAAGCATATATATATTCTTGATCAGGGTGAGGAGCTTAGTCGATTTAGTCATGCCCGTCTGCATGTCTGTTCGTTCGTCTGGCCGCGTCAATTTCAGAACATAGCTGAGCTAGAGACTTGAAGTTTGTTTTGTAAGGTCTGTGTATATAGCACACGCAGATCGAGTTTGTTTCAAAAATTCAATTACTATTCCCGTTTTAATGTTATGGATTAAAAACTTTATCGAAATTCAGTTTTTACATCGTACATCTTTGGAGCTTGAGTCGCCAGATTTTGAATTAAGTTTCATTTAGACATATGCGAATGTGTAAACGTATGCATAATGATTCTTTGTATTGATTTACATGCAACACTTTTCCAAGATTGCTTGATCAAAAATCAATGCAATTTTCATTAATGCAATCGACTGACTGATGGCAGATTTAATTTGTGCCCGCGAAATGTTTGTCATGTCCTGTCGTAATATTTAATGGTTTCCAGTTGACCTTCACATACTTGGCTTCATTTTGCCCATTATGTAGTCCTAGTAAATCTATAAAACCGAACACGTGCAATATGCGCTTGAGTTTGGTAACAAGATATGTATGTATGCCCTTTAACAGCTGCCTCCCCCCCCCTCCTCCTCCCCTTCTCTACTCGTTGGTTCCTAGTTGATCGTTATATCCTTGGTTATACTCTACCATAGATATAGTCCTTGTGAACCTACAGTCATGAATATCAACGTAAGTTGATGTTAAATATAATGCGCCACCCTACTACTCAATTCTATGAGCCTGGTATTTCAGCAGTATTACCATGCAAATACAGCGACTTAGCGCCTCTTGAGTAAAGATAGGTTTATTAGCCGAATGTCAAACAAAAGTGCAAGGTTAACATTGAGCTAAATAATACTCAGCAACCTTCTACTCATTTGAGTGCGCCGGGTATTTGAGCTGAATTTACATGGAAATTTACCGATTTAGCGCCGCTGCGCCTCTTGAGTTAAAGTTGGTTTATGACCCCAAGGTTAAAGTCAATGAAAAATATATCTCAGCAACCTTCCACTCATTTCTGTGCGCCTGGTATTTCAACTGAATTTACATGCAAATTTACCGATTTAACGCCGCAGCGCAGCTTGAGTTAAAGTTGGTTTATGACCCCAAGGTGAAGCAAAGTATGAACTCAATCTAAAATAATACTCAGCGACCTTCTACTCATTTCTGTGTGCCTGGTATTTCAGCGGAATTTACATGCAAATTTACCGATCTAACGCCGCGGCGCCTCTTGAGTTAAAGTTGGTTTATGACCCCAAGGTTAAAGTCAATGAAAAATATAACTCAGCAACCTTCTACTCATTTCTGTGCGCCTGGTATTTCAGCTGAATTTACATGCAAGTTTGGGTAGTTAAACACCGCAGCGCCGCTTGAGTTAAAGTTGGTTTATGACCCCAAGGTTAAAGGTAATTGAAAATAATACTCAGCAACCTTCTACTCATTTCTGTGCGCCTGGTATTTCAGCGAAATTTACATGCAAATTTACCGATCTAACGCCACAGCGCCTCTTGAGTTAAAGTTGGTTTATGACCCCAAGGTTAAAGTCAATGAAAAATATAACTCAGCAACCTTCTACTCATTTCTGTGCGCCTGGTATTTCAGCTGAATTTACATGCAAGTTTGGGTAGTTAAACACCGCAGCGCCGCTTGAGTTAAAGTTGGTTTATGACCCCAAGGTTAAAGGTAATTGAAAATAATACTCAGCAACCTTCTACTCATTTCTGTGCGCCTGGTATTTCAGTTGAATTTACATGCAAGTTTACCGATTTAACGCCGCAGCGCCTCTTGAGTTAAGATTGGTTTATTGACCCAAGGTCGAACAAAAGTGCAATTTTAGCTCAATGTAAAATGCATGCGTCACCCTACTACTCATTTCTGTGCGCCTGGTACTTCAGCTGATTTAACTTGCAAATTTAGCGATTTAAGCGTTGCGACGACGGCTGCCCCTTAATGCTATGCAACTACATTTTGCAAAGTCATTTTTCTGGAGAAATTCCCATAGGTGGTATAAAAGGTTGGCTAAAAAGAAAAGCATACATATTTTTGGACAATTTAGTCCTTTAGATTTCCAGGACTATAGCCTTAGTATTGATCACCAAGGATATGTCGGTCAACTAGGAATCATTAGGGATTGAAGGGGCTCATTTGAAAGGTCTGCTGAAAGAAAAACATTCATATTTGTGGACCAGTGATATGATCTCATAGGTTTCCAGGATTATGTCCTTGATATGGTATAACCAAACATATATAGATCAACTGGAAACCATTTCATAGAGAACAGCTAATTTACAGCTGTCTGCTGAAAGAAAAACATTCATATTGTTGGACCAGGAGTTTGATCCTTTAGGTTTTCAGGACTATATCCTTGGCATGATATAACCAATGATAGAAAGGTCTACTAGAAACCATTAAGGCGGCCAAGCTTATATTTTTTATTTTTTCTATTACTTTTATTTTTTTTATGTGCAAGTATTCCAAATCCTCCAAATTCATGCAATGTGGCATCGAAGCATTGCTCTTGCGTCAGTAATCTGGAACTAAGTTATGATATTAGATTATGTTGATAATTAATAATATGATAAGTAATTAAGCATATTATCATATTGACTGCTATGATTGAACGTGAATCAAATAAATATCCGAAAAATATATGTATAATTCTTCAGGTAATATTTAACATATATATCTATAGTTTATGTATAAATTGGTGCTACTAATAAAAATCATTCATTTCATATGAACTAAAACTGAAAATTTCTCTTAAATTTGGAATCGAATCGGATTAAGTCACAGCCCCAGCTGAGCCCGGACTTACTTTTTAATGAACCAACATTTTATTTGTTTTTCTCCTTCCCTTCCTTTTTTTTGTAATAATTTCATTCCGCTTTATGTATGTATTTATGCATGTATGCATCTCGTTAGTTAGACTATATATATACTATGTTCTCTAATATACGTATGCCGTCTCTGTTTAGCTGTGTTGGCCGTCTCCTTCCTTTGTCCGGCCAAATCTGCAGCTGTGCAAATGCAATCAATTTAGTAGCAAATTGCATAATTCGACTTCAATATACATTTTCGTTCGTTGCGACTAACTAAAACGTTGCCAAACTGTCGCCTCTGTCTGTGTGTGTGTGTGTGCGAGTGTGTGTGTGTGTGTGTGTGTGTGTGTGTGTTTGTGTGAATTTCTGTATGTATTGAAGCATTAAAATTAATTAGATTCGAGGGAGTAATTCCAGCGACAACCGCACGAATTAATTGATTCAAATCAATATTCGGCATTTGGGCCATGCTCGAAAAACTAACCAAAAACCGAACCAGCAGCCCTCAAAATAAGGTGACATCCGACTCTCTCTACATACGGCTGACAGCGCCACCATGTGTATATCCGTCCATTGCCCACATACGCATCCACATCTCCATCCCCACCCGTATTCACATACACATTCACATCCACATCGACATTCATCAGCAGCAACGCCGTGGTGGCCACACTAACAAACCATATTGAAAACGTGCTCCAATCGTTGAGAGTTGAGTTTGATTTGTCTGACAGTTTTGTTCATCCACCTCCCTCCCACGCTGTATGTGGCACACACTCGTCCAGCACTTCGATGGCGCATCTATTTGCCTTGTCCAAAAATTGCAATGCCAACACTAAACACAAATGTGGCCGATGATTGCTTGTCGACTGGTCGGCGGGTGGGTGGTAAGGTGGCCGTGAGTCTGGCTCAGATAAACAGGCATCGTGCAGATGAAATACATTTCAATTAGTTGATAAAGCAACTGTAAATGGTCTTAGCTTAACTGTCCAAAGCAAAGTTTGCTGAATAAAATCGATTTTTAGCGAGCTCAAAGAAACGATTTACACCTCAGCAGATCGACGCTTGGTAAGGCAGGCAGATAAGCCGACAGAGATCGATGAGATTGTTAAAAATAGTCAAACAGGTTTTAGTTCATTTCCTTTATCACATCGAGAAGCAGATGAGCAGATAAAAAGTTATTTATATATAAGGCAAACATTAGAATAGAACGTCTGTGTAATTATAGTTGGCATATCAGAGGAAGTTCGATTCGATTTATTCAAATGCCCCAATAACAATGACAGAGCAAATAATGCACAGAGAAATGTAACTTTGAGCTCATTTATCCTTTCATTTGGGTAACGGTGAACCGTAAACCATGTGAACCGGCCAACGGCGACCTACAACCTGCGACCGGCGAGCGGCGACCGGCGAGCGGCGACCGGCGACCTGCGATTGCCATTGCCACCGGGGAGGCTATCAAAGCGCGAATGCCAAAAATGCAACGCCAACCAAACGGAAATGTAGAAAAACAATGGAAACCACAGCAAAGAATGTTTTCATACCTTTTAGTCAGCGCCAGCGTTTGTGTGTGCATACATACATGTGTGTGTGTGTGTGTGTGTGTGTGTGTGTGTGTGTGTGTGTGTGTGTGTGTGTGCACGTGCATATGTATGTGGCAGGGTGCACATATGTAGCAGCCGTTAAATATTTGCGCGTTGCGAACAACGCGAGTTGCGGCAACAGATTTCCAAATGCACCAACAAGATAAAGAGAGTGAGAGAAAGTAAGGAAATGAGACAGGCAGCGAAAGAGAGAGAGAGAGAGAGAGAGAGAGAGAGAGAGAGAGAGAGTCGTCGCATAATTTGCGCTGACCAAAATCTCTGCAATATTTTGCTGGCCATTCACCTGCATCTGAGTCCATTTGGGAGCCATTCGGAACTTTTCTGCTCATTTGAATTGTTAACGTTTGTTGTTGTTGTTGGCGCTGTTGGTGTTGCTGTTGCTGTTGTTATTGTTGTATTTCGTTTGTGGGATTACAAGTATTTTTATGTATTTCTCGTACACCCTAGTTTCTAGAGCATCAGCAATTGTTTAGCAAATGTGCAACGCGTAGATGAGATGGGAGTATCAATAGCAATGCGAGCAGATGAATGAGGTCAAAAACTAAAATGTAAAATAAATAGAGGAAAGATATATTAAGACAAACAGGAAGTTTCATGGTAACAAAGAGAAAAGAAGTTATTATAGTAAAACAAAATTCAATTCGGGTGCAAATTCGTATGAGTTTGCACTTATTTGGACATGCGATCAGATCAAATCAGACGACTATAGCATATAGTAAATGGCATGTATGACAACTAATGTTATTTGTTTTAGAAGCAAGAGCTCTGCTTTGTTATAGTTTATCATACTCGTGTTGTTAGATACTGCTTTTGCATAGCAAGGAAAATTAAAATAATAAAAATTGTTTTAGAAACTTTTTTTTTTGCATTTCCATTAAGTTTCGTTATTAAAAATACCTTTATTAAACTAAAATTGATTTTTATTAGTTTCAAACTTTGATTGCTACAGCTTCATATAAGGAATAGAGTGAGGAATGGTCATATAAATATGTTATATGTGTATTACATATGTATATGTATATGTACTATGGAGTAAAAGCACTCAGTGTTTTCTGAGATCTCTTGAGCACATTTCATATTCAAAACTTTCTTCATATATGTTATGCCAACATCAGCCATTTACTTTATTCAAGTAAAGGTATCTTCTAAATAAAATCTTGAAAAATAGTTTTATCCAGTTTCTTAGGCTATCTTCACGTATCTTCTTCTGTCATGTTTTATCTAGTTTCTTGACGTATCTTTGTTAGTATTCTTCTAAAATTCACCAAATAAACCTCCGAGCAGATAATAATCAATAAGCAAAGGCAATTTCATATTCGGTGTGCCGCAGATAGACGCGCTTTCAATGCTTTGTCAGTTGAGTTCGCCTGCGTCAATAAGGCCAACGGCAAAGGAACAATGGTGGGGCGGGGCGTGGTTTATATCAGTGCGCTGTGGGTGGGGTTGCATAAACAAGTTAAATATATTATCACATAATTAAAAAGTTTGTTATGCTGCTTTTCAAGGCGACGCCAAAGGGCTGAGAGCAGTTTGGAATTTGTTGTAGGTGTTGCTAATTAAGCGAGCGCCAAGAAGAAGCACAGGAGTTGCACGGTTGCTGTCATGTGAGTGGCTTTAATTGGTATCATCATAAAATTTGTATATACACCCACACACACACACACGTACACACACACACACACACACACATTCACACACATGCTCATCACTTGCATAATTGAGACACAAAGCTTTGAGCAAATGAAGCGACTCAGAAAGATGATTGTCGCTACGCATAAAAGCCAAGTACCTGAGGGTTGCAGCCCACATAGACATGTGTATACAAACACGAATATAAATTTTATATATTTTTTGAGTAATTTCTTAAGCTGTTCGCTAATTTACATACCCGTTCTAACATCCTACTTATTTTATATTTTTTAATTTAATTTAATTAAGCTGTCATTCTTTTGTTCTTTTTGCTAGAGCAGAAGGTTGAGCGCACCTCACTGGATGTCTCAGTTGCTACTCGGCTCAGCTTTATCGCCTTAATGAAAGAAACAGCAATAGCTTCAAATTGGCTTATGTACTACAGTATACCGTGTACTAAGAGCCAGGTAAACTCGGCAGATCTACCAAATGTTGTAATAGCTCATCAAAAGTCATTAGCGTCTGTTAAGAGGCATGCGAATATCTAAGAACTTTCCTCTTTCTAAGCCACAATAGTAGCTTAAGTCTATATAAGAGTCTTGTATATGGAAACAAGAGCATCATTCAGTTCGACTGTTCAGCTTTAGTACAGCCAGTTCGTCAGCCAGTCAGTGCGTCAATCAGTCAATGCGGTTGCCAAGGGACTCTTTGCTGCTCATATGAAAAGTGTTAATATGCGAGGCATGCAAGCAGGCAGTTAGTGTGAGAATGAGAGAGAGAGACCGAGAGAGTGAGCAAGAAGTAATGAGAAGTAACACTCTTATTTTGAATGGGACTCGCAGACAGCATCTCAAGTGGTTTCGCAGTCTCCATGCAGCTAAGCTACACCGAAAGACATATGAGTCTGTATATATATATATGTATGAGTGTGCGTGCGTGTGTCTTACTATGTTTGTTTGAAATTTTATCAAGCGACGCAAGTAATGGGTAACATTTTTAATTATTCAGTGCTGCCACACACTCACTCACTCACACACACAGTCGGTAATGGCATTCGGGGTAGTCAGAAATTGTGCTGCTGCATACTTCAGGGCGATGCCTGACTGCTAATTTGCTATGCAAACCATCTTTCGAATTCTTCTAAGTAGACACAAATAAAATGATTAAAACTTGGCCCCAGACGAGCATAAAGTACAAATCTGAACGCTGCGGCATGAGCAGACGAAATACGCAGTCAAAGCTCTCACTCAGCTGAGCCACTGGCAGCGAGAGCTAACGAACCTATTGCGGTTATGGCTGGAAAGTATTTGAACATTTCGACTCCATTTCCACTCACTGCTCCTTGCTGCTTTTTATGGACTTATAAAGGAGGAGGAGGAGGAACGAGCGCGCGTTTCCCGTAAGCCATTGTCTGGTGCGCTGGTCCAGTTCAGTCTCGTGTCCTGACTGGCTGCTGGTTTGCAGCTTAATTGGATGCCACAATGTGAAATAAATTGAGCGGAAAATTACGTAGCCCGCCAATCTAAACCGCAGCTAGATGCTGCTCACCTCGTCTCCGATATAATTCCACCTTTGCCAATTGTCCCGATTGTGTCGTAAAAAGTGGCAAGCAATTTGTATTGCACGCCTTCCGACCATGAACTGAACGGCCCGCGCCGCTCAGCTAAGCTGAAAAGCTTAAAGATGGAACGCAACCAAGCGTTTAAACCTAAAAAGTTGTGCATGAAATTGCAGAATAACAGCTAAATATCTTTCGAGGTAACTTTCAGCTATATTTCCAGCCAGGCAGCCGTTGCCTGAAAAGAATTTTGAATCGAAATTTCTTAGCCCCAAAGAATTTGACAGTTTTAAATTTTATTAATTTCCATAATGATTTTATTAATGTATTTCTTTAATTAAATAGTTCTGATCATTTTTTGTTTTTGTTTGTTATTTGTTTATATTGACTTTGCTTTCTTTTTGGTATTTGCTTGAAATCTTTTGCCTGAAATCAAATTTTGCATTACAATTTATTACATGGAATTATTATTATTACATATATATATCTATATATATATAACCCATATATATATATATATATATATATATATATATATATATATATATATATATATATATATATATATATATATATATATATATATATATATATATATATATATATATATATATATATATATATATATATATATATATATATATATATATATATATATATATATATATATATATATATATATATATATGGTATATATATATAAATATATATATAGTTGTAGCTATGCTTATGCAAAATTCAAATTCGTCAAGCAGATTTTACTTGGCTTTTTCTATTTATACACAAAGTTATTTGTTTGTTTTATTTTATTTCTATTTTATTTTTTTGGATTTTTTTTTGTTTTTCCTTTTTTTGGTATACATCAATTATACTTTACGATCAGTTTTTGTTTTTTTTTATTATTTAAATATTATATTTTTTAAATTTCAACTTTAATTTAAAAAAAAAAATATGTGCTACTGGACATTTGCAAATGAGTAGATCTCTAAGTCTAATGCCACGTCGGTGTGGCGCTTATGCGACGACTGCTTTTATTTATTATATTTCTTTTTGTTTTTGTTTTTGTTTTTGTTTTTCTGACAACTTGTTAAGATCTTGAAGTTAGCGATACTGTATGTATATGTGTGAACTCTATATATTGCTATTAGATCGTGTTGAAATTGTTTGCAAGCTTCAGTTCGAGCTGCTGTCGAGCCAAAGACATCGTCTCGTCTCATTATCTATGCTGAACATTGATGCTGAAACTTGTGGCCAATAATGCTGACATTCACTTAAGTGGTAAAGCTTTATGGACTAGACAAAAAAAAATGTATGTTATTACAGTTATTTATAAGTGTTTGCATAATTATCCATTTATGTATATATATATATATATATATTACGTATACGTAGATTAGATAGTATTTAGCTTACATTGCACAGATTTATACACATTTAAAGTACATACACACGCATATCGAAGCACATGAAAACAGTAAACAAATTCACGAACATGGATTACGGCTTAGGAACTCATATACAACGGCTCTTCGCATTACCTGTCAACCACCCTTTTTTTCCTTCTAATTCTCCTTCTCCTTCTCCTTCTTCTTCCACTCCAAATCCCTGCTATACAGTAATTTACAATTGTAAAATCAAGGGAACGAAATGATAACGAAGAGTAAAACATCTAAATGAGTAGGTCCTATATCATAAACATCGAGAACAACTACAAAAAAAAAAAAAAAAAAAAAATAAAACTAATATGTATATATATATATATATATCATCGTATGCGATGCTTTTCGAATCTAGAATTCGTAGTGATGCGGGTTACACTCACGCGCTTCCTTTTCGGGGCTTCCATGACTATCGAGGGGCTGCTATCGACCTGGTCGCTGGCTACGGCGACTTCTTTAAAATATCTAAAAATCTATTGCAAACGCTCTCAGTGCGCTCAGTGCCTCGACGATTTCGCCAGCCCAATTGAGAGTTCTTGTGGTGGCGAAATCGTTGTGAATTTGAGGCGAAAGCATTACTGAAGCTTTACCTAATTCATTCTTTCGCACCATCCATTTGCTAGTTAAGTAATTTTTACTATGCTGCTACGCTATACACACGTAAAGTAGTTTTCCATTTATAGTTTATGTGTTTTTCTTTTATTTTTATTTTTCTTTCTTTTTTTTCGCTTTGAGTTTGGCGAACTCGAACAAATTCTACTAAAACTTTTTGCCTATCATTGGCATACACAAAAAAAAAAAAAAACTCTTTTCTTTCGTACGGCCTATAAAATGTATGTACAGAAATTTACACTCAGTAACCCACGCCCCCACACCCACTTCCACTTCCACTTCCACTTCCGCTTCCACTTCCATTGCCGCCCATTTCCCCACCCAAATCCCGATGCCCACTCCCATTATCATTGCCTTGCAGTGGCTCGTGCTGCTTCTCCGCCGCTCGCCCCTCGTCGTGCTCGTGGCACTAAAGAACTGCGGAGCCGCACCACAGAACCTGACCTCAATATGGCCTCCAGACGCTGCCCCCGTTGTCAGTTGGGTTGTGGTGGCCGCGATGGGCAGCGAGCGCGGCCACCTGACGGTTTGTGTTCCCATCCTCGATGTTCCGCACCGACGCACCGCAATTGCCAATCAGCGTCAGATCACCTGGATGCGCCACGCCTCCGCCGGTCATGATGTTATGCTGTTGCCGTACGCCCACATTGCTGATGTGATCCATAACGCTCTGCAGCTCGCCGTGCACGGACGAGTTGGGCGACGCGTGCGCCGGCAGCGTGTGCGAGTGAAAGCCGTGCGCCGACTGATTGGCGGCGGTGTATAGCTGCGAGTAGAGCAGGCTGGCCGGCAGCACCGGATACAGCGATCCATTGCAGCCAGCAGCGGTGGCGCCAGCACCGCTGCCATGTCCGCCGCCCACGCCCACACCGACGCCGCCGCCATAGGCCGAGGCAGAGGCATGCTGTGCCTGGTTCACAATGCCCGGAAAGTTTTGATTGGCGCCCAGCATTGCGGGATTGACAGCGCCAGCTGATGCACCCGCCGCGCCACCGCTGCCAGCGCCAGCTGCACTGGCCGCACCATTGGTGGCACCACCATTGCTCGCACCGGCGCCACTGCCGCTGCCCAAATTGGGCGTATTGGTGGACAGCAAGTCCTCCTGCACCGGTGACTCGGCCTGCGAGCTATCGCTCAAGCTGCGCGGCCCATTCTGGCTGGAATGCACATTGTATTCGTTGCTGGCATTGGTATGATATCGCGGCACCAGAATCGAATTGGCACCACCGCCGCCGCCGCCAGCGCCCGTTGCACTGCCAGCGGTGGCACCACTGCCAGCGCTCGCGCCATTCACCGTCGATGTTATCGAAGTCTGTCCACTGGCGCCCAGCAAGCTATGGTGTGACATCTGGCCGCTGGTCGAGCCGACCAGACTGCTCAGATGCTGATCCAAGTCGCTGGCTGTCGAGTCGGGCAGCACTGCGTCAAGTGAAACGAAATGGATGCAAATATGAGAAGGTATTAGTGGAAATATTTTTGAGCTTAGAAAAGGTTTGTTTAAGATAGTTGAGAGACAGTCATAGATGTAGCTGATGATATAAGCGTATCTAGAAACTGAGCCTTGGCTACTTGAAATTAATAGATTGGAGCTGTAGTGAGCTTCTTTATAGATCTTTGCAAGTTTTTGTTGACTACTTGAATTATTCAATTTCAATAAGCGATTTTTCTGGCACACAGACAAATGATGGATTTGTATAAGACATTTCTCGTCATGTTATTCTATCCTAGAGAATCCTTTAAAACTCTTTGAATCAGTTAAAGCCTAGACACAGTTTGTATGTATATTTAGCTCGATTGCTTAAATACTTACTTGGCATAGGCACACATGAATCTTAATAAATAAATATGGAATATATGTAATGGAAATGTATAAGAGATTGCTCCTAATACTCTTCTATTATAGAGAAAGATACAAGTCTAACTGAGAGCCTGTTTGCCTACTTTAAAACCTAAGCAAACTTTGTATATTAAATTCCTTCCATATTCAATCATGAGCTTATCAAGATCATTAAACATGGATTGCTAAAGGACTTGGCTCACAGCCGCCACATATATATTAAACTCTTTTCACTTTGCGAAAGCTTTCTCATGATCAATATGTATTGCATGCGAATACACTTACTTGGCACGCAGTCGCGATTGGTGGCGCCACTAAAGTCCTGGTTGTTGCTCTGATCGTTCGATGAGCAGGTGAAGCCCAAAGCCGGATTGTTGAACTGTGCTGATGTGGGCGTGGTGCAGGAGGAGAGTCCACTGCTGGCTAAGTACGGTGAGTAGGCAGACGCCGCCGATCCATAGCCCCAATGCGTATTGCTGGCACCTAAACCAAATTGGGACATATCTTTGTTGTTGATATCGTTTGTTTTTTTTTTTTGTTTTTTTTTTTCATATATGTTTCGGTTAGATTTTATGTGTGCGAGCGAGATGAGGAAAAAACAAACAAAGAGAAGAACGTGATAAAAACTAGAATACGCAGCAGATGAAGTATACAACAAACATGTGGACTCAACTCAAAAGAAAAAGCGCAAAAAAACCAAAATTCAAATTAAATGCAATGCAACAAAGTACTTCAGGCTGAATAAGTTTTTTTTTTGCGTTACCAAACATTGCGCACAATTATCAGCGATAAGTGCGACCCTTGGACAACATACACCTATCTCCTGTCACCTATCTCCTATCTCCTGTCACCTATCAGCTATCACCTACCCTGCATGGCGCTCAAATTTATGGCACATGTGGGCCGCTAATTGCAGCTCCATCATGGCCATTATGCGGGACTTCGGCTGGAGCTGTGCATAAAAATTACAAACGTATCTGATGCGATGGACACGCCAGCGAGATAACGCTTCAATGTAAATGCCACAAACATGCATGGGAGAGCGCGGGCTCGGCCCCAAAAAAGCCAATGTTAGGCGCCGTCGTTGAGCTGGGGCGGGGTCTGGGGGCTGGAGGCTGGGGGGTCGGAAATTTGGTTTCGGATAAAGTACAGACCACGTTGCGGGTCCAGACTCATGCACAGATAATTAGGCTTAATTAATAGCCCATTCGGAAATTATTAATTAGTTTTTATAGGCGACGGGCGCATTTTCGTATCCGGATATTGATTTTGTGGTGGCTTTATTAATGCTATTGGCTTAAATGCTTCTACCTCCATTAATTACGTTGCTTTTTGTGTACAGCTTGCTGCTGCTGCTGCTGTTGTTGTTTTCATTTTATTTATACTTTTTTTTTTTTTTTTGGTTGCCGGCATTTCGGTCTGCTGTCTGATGTTTGTTGTCACACAGATTGACTTTCTCTGCGCATATTTTGTAACTGAATTATTAACAAGCCAGCACGATTTATACACACACACACACACACACACACACACACACACAAACAAACATGTGTTTTCCAGCCAAATCCAATTGCGGAAAATTGCACCCGCTGTGCCGACGTCCAAGGAAAACTCACTTTAATTGAACATAAGTGTTGGTCCAGAATTGAAATAAAAAACTATGATTTTTGTACACGGATCTCATTAAAAAAGTTAATCTGGCATATAAAGTTTCGGTTTTGTATACATGCATAATTTTTATATATGCATATACTATATACATTTATTTTTTATTTTTATAGGAGCATTAGTCTGTTTTTTTTTTTTTGCAAACACTTTGCAATGTTTCTAGATATATTTTATATAAATACATATATATTTTCGTAGCTAATCAAAGTTGTTATTCGTGCAAAGTATTGTTATCGGGTCAGAAACGTATCAAATCTTATTTGATTTTGTTTTGGAGATTGCTTGCTAAAACTCTGCTCAGCCTACTCTCTTTCTTGAACAACAAGCAGGTATATTCATCACGTTACTCTAGTTGTAGTAACTTCTATGTGTATAAGAAGACAGCAAATAAGAATGACCAGTTTGAATGAAAACCATGAGCATGGTATTAGTACATAGACAACCTGAAGACAGAATGCCAATAGCTGTAAGAGTTTGAAAGTTAAGAAGGTGATTAGCTATTCACCTGTAACTTGATTGCTTCGTAGTCTTCAGGCTTTATTATTCAGGTGTCTTAATCTACACAGCAGTGCCACAGACGCTTTTGTCTTTAAGTAGACTGTGGGAGAGCATTGGGTAGCCATGATCATAACCAAAATACAAAACAATCGAGCTAAGAATCATGAGTAAAGCACTTGTGTTACTTTTTGCTAGCTCGGTTGCTCTTTGCTCGATTCCAGATAGAAAATTGCTAGTTACAGCGAAATTCCCTGAAGCAAATTCACATTCGGTATATTCCATTTACTATATATTCTCTCACAAGTTATTGTCTGTGAATGAGCCAAAGTAACGGCGCATCACATTTCAGCAGCTTGTGAGTCGTTTCATGAGCATATCGGCGCAAAATGAATCAATTCTGATTTCAAGATTATTTTCATATTTGCTGAATTTTTTAATAATTAAAAATCAGTTTCTGAGCCGAATTAGTGATCTGTTGAATAGGTTACACTTCGAGTGCCGAGCCCTGTATACTGTCTCACATCTTTTGGCATTATTCCGCATTACTCCTTGCCAGAATCTGTCATTCTGTCAATTACACTTGGACACATGATATATGACAGTTATTCATATGTATTTAGTTCGTTCTCTGCTGCGATAGACTTGTGTAATTGCCCATTTGATGAATGAATCTTACTTGATATTTTATGTACATAACTTTTATTTTATTTTACTCCATTTCTTTTTTGCGAAATTAATAAAATATATACCAGTAATTAAGTCAAGCAGCGACTGTCAATAAAATTTGTTAATAAATAATTCAGGTTATTTTGCTTTTTGCATATTTACAATTAAATTATGGGTAATCAGTAACAACAGACGCTTTCAGTAATCATTATTTACGCACACATACAGTGTCCCCATACACACACACATATATAAATATATATATAAAAGCGTATAGAGAGAGAGAGAGAGAGAGAGAGAGAGAGAGAAAGAGAGACAGAGGCATAGATTGCAGTGGCAAATGTCAGGCTGTAAATCGCGTCATTTGCATTTTGATTTGTGCGCTAGACAATCGGGGGCTGGGCTGGGGTTGTTCGAGACGGTGGGCGGGGCAAATTGACAGTTGAATATATTGTGCGCTGATTGAATTGCATTTGCCTTAAAGTCCACTTCGGTTTACATTCAGCTTTCACATCTCAAATGGAGAGCAAAAAGAAATTTAAGTCAATTTAAGTTGCTGTCACATTTGACTAACCATTAATCGCTGGCTTTGTGCAGTTTTTTTTTTTTTTTTTTATTGTGTGTAAATCAATTAATGCGCCATTTAAGTGGAAACATCAAATTTAATATAAATGCATTTTTAAATGTATTATTAAATTAAATTCACCTATAACGCCGACAACAGCACAACAAGTGACAAAAAACTAACCCACAATTTTAATTATTGATTTATAATTCTCGCCAATGCCGCCAGCCAGTTTGGCGACCAACAATTTCAGCAAACTTAAACGGTACGAACTTAGACAGCAAATCGATAGATCAAGCAAAGAAAAATAATCTCATTATTTAGTTCAGTTTTCTATACATATATTGAAGTGAGCTTCTGTACCTACTCAGAGGTGGCCCAACGCTATGTTTTTTGATTAATACTGAACTGTTTATCAATAGGCTTAGATAGTTTTGAATAACTACAAGCCACAACCCTATTGGTCAACTGACTGCGTGTTCAGTGTTTATGAATACTTGGCATAAATAACAATAATATCAATCGTAAGATCCGATAGTCTAAGCTTTATCGCATAAACACAAACCTAAGTAACAATATAAATGTCACAGCCTTAGCTGTCCCTTGACCAACAAGTATGTAAGCGATTACTTCTGCGTGTTTATTCTGATGGCAGTTGACCCATAAGTGAGCTTGACTGCAACTCTACATAAGTCAAATTTATATATGCATATCTGTTCACATAGAGTTTAGTTTTAAATATCTTAACATTGACTTTGATCGGCTTTAATGCCGCTTAGGCTAATAGTAAACTTCAGAGCCTGAGCTAGCTCTAAGGGAAGTAGTTGACGTCACTGGCGTTGCCGCTGGCAGCAACAATAGTACAGAGTTACCAGATTTCACTGTTGCTTATTTGCAGAGCTTCCGAATGGCCTGGTTCTGTTTTCTCACTTTATTCGCAAAGCTGCCAAGTGACTTGATCTTATTCTTTGCTATTTTATCAGTACTTCTTCCTCTTTTAGCTGCAGGTTAACTTGATCTTAGTCTTTGCTTATGTTATCAATAACTGACTTCTATATCTACTTATATATAGCTCTTAAGTTTCCAAATCAAATTCAATGAAATAGCATCTTTATCTCTAATATTGCACAGCATATGCTAGTTTTTCTCTTAAATTTTCATCAAATCAACTCGTCAGTCAGTCAGCCAATCATTTATAGCAAACTTTCATATATTCACAGCTTTGAATTGAAATCATAATTCGTCTGGCTATGCCTTATGCCCATACAAAATGGCGACAAACACACTGACACACACACACACACACACACACACACACACAGCTGCACAGTTAAAAAAGCGACACAAATTGTTTGACGCCTGCGTTTTTTTATGCCGTTTGTCAATTGTCATTGTTGATGTTGTTGTAGTTGTTGTTGTAGTAGTAGTTGTTGTTGTTGTTGTTGTTGTTGTTGTGTTTGACCAACGTTTATTTGTTTGTTAAGCTTTGGTTAAATAAAGTGGCCAACAGTTTAATAGCCAGCCCATATCAATAACAACACCAACAACAGCAACAGCCACTAAAACGATATGCTAATACCCTGTATTAAGCGAAGCATACCTAGCCTAAGCTTATGCAAATAACTAAATCAGCTGAACTATTAGACTAAAAGCAAATGATTTCGTTTGCCATCAACTTTCTTTTGCCCTTCACTAACTGTTGTCTATTATTTGTAGAGTGTTGTGCAGTCGCTAATCGTGCGCCTAAGTGAACCTTTCCATTTTGTTGCCTGCATTTGGCGCCCGCAAAGCTCAATTTAAAAAACATATAAATATTTATAATTGAGCGCCTAATTAATGCAGTCGCTTAAAGCGACTGTAAAAATTGATGTCAAGATTTATTTTATTATTTATTGTTTAATCGCACACGCATAGTTTGTTTTTGCACTGCACTGCAATGCAATGCATTGCATTGCATTAAATTGCATATATTTAATTATTGTTTCGCTCTCTTTTTTTTTGCCTTTTTCTGTATTATTTTTTTTTTTTTTTGTGTTCATTGGTTTTGGTTGGCCGCAGGTTTAAAAACTGACATTGTATTTTTGTTATTGTTTGCGTATTGTTTTTTTTTTTTTTTTATATGAAGCCTGTCCCCTAATCGTTTCGTGTGATTTTGTGCGGTCGCATTGGGGCACACCACACAGCCCACATGCACCGCGCGCGCCCTCCCACTGGCCGCGAGTACGTTTGTTGCATGCGTTTACAGCTACTCAAGTGCGAAATGAAAAGCCGAAAAGCAATAATTGAAATGCAAATGCAGTTGGCATCAACTCCTACATAAATCCATAAAATATATTTATATATATATATATATATGTTGTATGTATATATATATATATATATATATTTGAATAGGTATACATGTATGTTTGTTTGTGAATGAAGAATGTTAAATGTTACTCACTCTGACAGTTGCCAATTGGCGGCATTCGGAAGCCGGATAGTGGATCCGTCGAGAAGTGGAACGGTCGCTGGCCAAATGCAAAGTGAAATTGTTGTTGTTGCCCTAAAAGGGATAACACTAAGTTTTTTTCAGTTTTAATTATCTGTCCTTAACTAAATGTTTTCTTTTGCATGTATTTTGTATTCTTGTTTGTGTCTAGTGTGGTGGCAACGTGTGGGAAAGTGTAAAAAGTGGGGAAATAAAGAATAAGAACAATATGTATATATACAGCCCAGTCTACATCTAGTTTATGTGAGGCAATTTTAATTGAGCTGTTCCTAAAAGTCTTTTCCTCTTTCCTCTTTTTAAGTCTATGCTATTTTCTCTTTTAGCTTTAAAGCTATGCTTATCTTATTTCAGCTTATTTCTATTATATATGTAAAGTCTATACAATACATAAGGAGTGTACCCAAATAGAGCCAACAGAGAAGGAATATCGCAAGTGTCAGCCTGAATCTCTTGCGATGGACTTGTTAATCTAAATCAGGACTTGACTCTGCCTCAGAGAAAGTAAGATCGCATGATCGTGGTTCCTGGTCATGAGTTGACAGAGTTTTTAATAAAGCATTAAAGTATTAACTAATTTGTGTAACTTGAAGTAACTTGCAGAAGCGACATTTGAAGCTCACATTTATAAGAACGGAAACGTTGATGTGCTCTGTGCAGTTGAACAATAAAACCACTGTGATCCAACACCAGAAGACGTGACTAGTTGCTATTCAGCACTTTGGACCTTGACTTAGGACAGCAAAGCTTCTATTCGTACTTGGTCCACATTCTAGACATTCTAGTTAGACAACAGCTTTTAATTAATTTATAATTTAATGGCAAGTCTTACTAAGTTCTTCAAAAACTATTTAATATCGCTTACTTAAACAACTATTTTAAATGATTTATCCAAAACAATTACACTCTTGCTTCGTCAGCCCTTACTTTCAACCCTTTGTCTACAAGTTTATTTAAACATAGTTAATTATTGCGTTTTCAATATAGGTAGAAAAAAATTAAACGCCTGGTCATATAATTGAGCATGTTATCAGCTGACAGACACGCACAGCTATCTCTCTGTCTCTTTCTCTCTCTTGCTCACTAGCCATCTCTTTCTGTTGCAGCCTTTAGCTAAAAACTGTCGCCCATTATACAGTTTTCAACTTTACGGCAGATTGTATTCATTATAAAATAATAACCTTTTGTCTGACATTTGCAGCAGCAGCAGCCTAAGCCCAACTGTCATTGTGTGTGCATGTGCGTGAGTGTGTGTGTGTTTGTGTGTGTGTGTGTGTGTGTTTATACCACAGCACACTGTGTTCCCTGGGCTGCCTGTTTTTGGACACCAGAGGCCATGGCATTGCAGTCTGGCTGCTACAGATATAAATCATGCCATGGATTGAATTGTTGCTCTCGGACTCAACAGATTACACTGCCAACAATGACAACAACAACAGCAACAGCAACAGCAACAGCCACAGCAGCAACAACTATAACTCCTGCAACTGTTGTTCGTCTGATAGCTGAGTCTGAGCTCGGCTGTCTTAACATATGCAAAGTAAAATATTTCCATGCTTATAAATATGCATTTGGCAGTTGCTAAACGTGGCGTCGACAGCGTTTATCGAACACTCTGCTAAAACTGCTGCAGACTTTAAGTAACTGAGGAGTAGAAGATACTACTTCAAAATACAAGCTCAGCTGCTGCTTTCCCTATGATACTAAGATGCTAACTTGATCACTCTGTGACTTTTGTACTAAAGCCTTTTACGCTTTTATGAATTGGTAACAGATAGAGAGCTACATTGCGTAAAAGCGAAGACATTCAGTGTGCTGTCTGTAAGGCTAGCCGACTATAGAAAAATTAGAACTATGCAGACTTAGCTTACCCTATCAAATAAAGTATTCAAAGATAGTTTCTGCTAACAGTTACATTACATCAAACTAATATACCTCGCATTCTTTCAAATCTCTCCTCACACAGGGTAACTGGTAAAATGAAATAAGCAATTGGGCTGTTTTTAAGTGTATGCATAGAGCTTTAATAAAGCCCCTTTCGTTGTCTGTAGCGTTTTATTGGTGTGTGTGTGTGTGTGTGTGTGTGTGTGTGTGCGTGATCTTGGCCATGGGACAGGCCCTATTGGACAGAAGTTGTTCAGGTATTGAGTAGTAATTATACTTACTGGTTTTGGAGCGTGGCTCGCGTGGCCCGTCGACAGTCACTTTGATCGCCTTGTTGTAGGTGGCTATATGGGGTGGATTCGTTGACACGGTGATGGTTAGTGTGAAGCTCTTGCCTGTAACGAGGTCAAAATAAAACAAAACTGAAGTTAACAAATTTATGACTCACTGCTCAGTAAATGTTCGCCAAGCGGTCGATTGTCACATCGTAAAAATCGAATGCCATTTGTTTACTAACATCTATATATTTATATTAACTAGCGGGCATTGTGCATATTACAGCAGACTAATAACTAATAAGACTAATAAGTTATACATAAAAGTAGTTGCTGGCAACCATTGTTTTCTCTGTTTACACTCATTCACGAACTGTATCCTCCAATGTTTTGGAGCGAGAGTTTCAAAATGGGGCAGCTAAGTTACTGCAGTCGCGGTAGTGCTAGACTGTAATATACCTGTTTGTTCTTTAATTGAAAGGGAAACACAAAAACTCATGTATAAACATATGATGTTAGCTTGGCCATAAGTACTCAGTGAAATATCCAAGAAACGCTATACAAATGAGTCTCAGAATATGACAGATTTTGTAAGCCTATGTTGAGTAGTTATCACATGAAAAGAGAACACAAATCTTCATTTATTCTTAATTACCCACAGATAATCTATCTTCTCTATAGATCACACTTTCTATGCAAAATTGATACATCTGTCTTTGGCACTTAACTGTTTTGCATACGCTCTTTGCAGACAAGTGTAGCGAATATAATTTCAATTTAACTTTATAAATCATAGCTGCGAGTTAGTAACAAAGTGCGCCCTTGCTTTTTCCTTTGGTAAGAATTAATTACAATTCAAACTCATTGTCTGCAACACATGACCCACACACACACACACACATGCACACGTTGGTCGTGGCACTTGAAAGCTAAGATTTATTTCATTTGTGCCACACAGTTTTCTTTTAATTAACTTGTTACGCCTACCGCCTGCCGCCTCTACCGTTCTAGGACTTGGCTGACTTCTTTTCTCTTTTCTCGGCTGTTTTTCTTTTTTTTTTTTTTGTTGCTATTGTCAAGTGTTGCCAGGCCCACGAGGATGCTGCGATTCAATTAAAAGCATTTCACTCAACTCCCGATCTCGGCTAACAACTGCGAAGACTACGCGACTCGCTCCACATGGCACTTGCCACTTGGCACTTGAGCCGTAGCCTTGGTGCCTTTTTTGTGCTGTCTGTCAATGACAACGCGGCGTATGTGCAATGTCTTCAAGGCATTTTTCGCCTGTTGCCGGCGTTTGCTTTTTAAGTTGACAAACAAAGCGTAAATCATTTCGGCACGCACAACAATAAACCACACACACACACACACACACATACAGAGAGAGAGAGAGAGAGAGAGAGAGAGAGAGAGAGGGAGATACACTAAGGCTTACACATGTTGCAGCCACACTCCACTGCGCCTGCTGCTGCCTGCGCTTCCGCTCCCGCCGCCGCCACCGCCTCAATTTGTGTCTTCATCTTCGCCTTGGGGTCGCTCTATACCGTATGTCTTACTCAACCTGCTCATCAATTTGCTACCCCGCAGTTTGCACAACAGAGCTTATAACTCGCAGCTGCCTGCCTGCCATTGAAAAAATGAACTTCGTCTTTTGTCTGTTTGCAGTTGCCTTAAGTGGCATTTTGTCTTCGCTTCCCATTGTTCTCCCGCACCTCGAACTCGGCTCGACTGTCCTGCTGCTGCAAAATGCTTTTGCACTTTGTCCTCTGACACTTTGTCTTGATTGTCATCAAGCTTAGTTCATTGTTGCGCAATTTTTCTTATTAATTCGTTTTTTATGTCATTTCGAGTTTGTTTTTTTTGGCGGGAAATAAAAAATCATTTAAGCAATTCATTGACGTTGGTGTAGTGGACAAGAGCTCAAATTAGCTAAACATAAGCTAAGAGTTTTACAAATAAATTCCAATCATATTTTCTTTCATCTATTTGCGATATGAGATAAGATGTTCAGAAACTTGAAGAGCTGACTCTAAAACACAGTGCGCGTCATCAGAATAGCGCACTCTTCACGTTCTCCGTAAATGCTGAATATTTTGCTATATCATTCGATCAGAAGTCAAGACTTTACATTATTTTTCTTAACAATTGGATATCAGGATCGCGCACCCTAATTCAATTGTGAGTATCTCGCTCAATTTGACAGACATAGTTACCAAATTTTTTAAAAAGACCACAAAATTTACCTTTTTTAAGAAAAAGCTACAAAACGAAGATATGTAGTAATAACTTTGAAAGAAAAAACGAAAAAAGACGCTTACTTTGATCCTTAGAAGCTTACATTTTGCCAATCCGAAGCAAACAAATTTTCTGGTTTAAAAATTTAAAAAATAAAAGAAACTTTTCAATTTATTGGTAAATGGATATGGTGTTGCCCAAGTTGGTTGACCCTTAACAATGACTAATCGGCGCACAAAACACTTTTTATCGAATGCTGTAAGCTCCATAAATCAACAAGTTTCAAGAAGAAGAGCACAAAAGAAAAAACCATGAAGGAAAACCAAAGCTGAGGCCAAAAAGAAAAGTCGAAAGGGAAACCAAATAAGCCACAAAATGCGTTTTTGTGTTGGCCGACTTACTGGCTGGATTAGAAGGCTCAGAAAGCTTTTAAGGACTTAGTGCACGCAGGTAAGCACAAAGCAAAGAGAAATTTTTGGAAAAAAAGTAAACAAATATGCGTGTATGTGTGTGTGAGTGTGTGTGTGTGTGTTGACAACGACAACAAGGTATAACAAACGGCGCAAATATTTAAACAAAAATAATAATAGTTGCTAGAGATGAGCCAAAATCTAATTGCAAATAATCTGCAAATTGTAAATTTTAAGCCACGAAAACGATTATGTGCCTAAGTGGGTGAGTGTGGGTGTGTGTGTGTATGCATGGGTGTGCGTGGGTGTGTGTGAGCAATCATCATATATAGTAAGTACTATAGGCTGGCAAACAAACACATGAGTGCGTGGCCCCGCCCACACCGGCCCCTCACTGGCAGGCCACGTGTGTGTGCTTTGTATGCCTTTCTTTACCCAATTGATTTATGACGCTTGTTCAACAAATTGCCAAGGATTTGCAGCAAGGATTTCAGTTATTTGTCAACAGCTTTGATTTTAATGCCGTCTCTCGGCGTTGAGGCGGCCTGAACAAATAGCCTTTACTCGTGCATAGAATATTTAACTACCCCAAGCGTAGGCGTGCGACATTTCATATCATAATTTCATGTGGATCAACAATGACTGAAGCATAAGAAAATCATGTGACGGGCTGTCACAGAGACCCCCAGCTCATTGCTGAATAATGGGAATATGAATAATGCTCGTAATAATGATAAGAATAATGACTAGCTTTGTGGATTAGTAATGCCGATATAGATATGAATAAGAAAAGGTAGATTAAAAAAGCTCTAGATTAACTAAGCATCTATCTATCTAACAACCTATCTATCTATCTATCTATCTATCTATCTATCTATCTATCTATCTATCTATCTATCTATCTATCTATCTATCTATCTATCTATCTATCTATCTATCTATCTATCTATCTATCTATCTATCTATCTATCTATCTATCTATCTATCTATCTATCTATCTATCTATCTATCTATCTATCTATCTATCTATCTATCTATCTATCTATCTATCTATCTATCTATCTATCTATCCATCTATCTATCTATCTATCTATCTATCTATCTATCTATCTATCTATCTATCTATCTATCTATCTATCTATCTATCTATCTATCTATCTATCTATCTATCTATCTATCTATCTATCTATCTATCTATCTATCTATCTATCTATCTATCTATCTATATCAGCTGATTAAAACACATCTTAAGCTCTTTTTAATTCATTTCCTTTCTCTCACAGAGATCTTTGACGTTGACAAAAATTCATCCTGTTGCGCTCTTCAAGCTTGAAAAAAACTTAAGGCTCAAACCCAAAGATATTCACCCACAGCATTTTCAGCATGAAAAGACAGCAGCAATAAGGACCCAAAACCAAAAGCAAATTGTGCACGCAACATTTTCCGACTGAAGGCGTGTCCTCTTCGCACACACCAATACACAGAGATCCTGGTCTCCCCTATTCAAGTTAAGGTGTCAGCTCGTAGAAGTTATTTTTTCCTGCTCTCGTTATTTGGATATGGTATTATTTTTGTTTTTCTTTTTATTTATAAGACACAGAGTCTTGCCTTTTTGACGCCGGCTTCTTTGCAGCACGGGGGTCTTGACTTTTGGCCAGGCATTTGTCTTTCCTTTGGCTGATGGCAAGCCTCGAACGGAGGGTGGCGACGTGGAGCGTGCGCTCCACTTTTTTTGTCGTTTGTCTTTTTACACATTTTTTGGGGCAACGGCAACGTCAACGTCGCCTTTCGCTTTCAGCTTCGATTGTTTGCCTTAGCTGGGGCGTGAATAACAAGCAGCGTGGGTGGATTGTACAGTTCATTTTGCGGCTGTCTTAAATGGCCTGAGAGAGTTGTGTAAATAAAAACCTCAACGTTACCCACCCAAAGCTTAGCTCGCTATCTTTATCGATAATGCTGACGCGTTGTTTGGTGCGGCGCAGTGTGGTGTGGTGCGGTGCGGTGTGGTGCGATGTTGTGTTGTGTGCTCCACTCTGCTCGGCTCTGGTGAGGGGCTTTGTGATATGATGCGATGGAAAAGTTATCGACATGAAACTCGCTTTTGGCGGCAAAAACTCTCGTAACAATCGCCAACTGACACCGACAGTCCCTACTAAGGTCTAACACTCTTTCTCTCTCTCTCTCTCTCTCTCTCTCTCTCTCTGTCTCTCTCCCTGTGTGTGTGTGTGTGTGAGTGTGATTGCGTGCATGTGCATGGCACTTTGCTAATTAAAAGTGTAGCCTCGCGCAGAGCGCGCAGGGCCAAATAAATCGATGCATGGGTAATTAAATTGCATGACGCACGCACGCACACGATATCCAATGGAGAGAATGGCAGGGCTTCGTGGAGGTGAATGTGCATTTTCTATTTTGCTATTGTAATTAGCAGGCGACAGCAGCAGAAGCTAAAACAAAATGGCCGCCGCAGAGCCAGGCGCAACGCAAACGCACAAATCAATCATACGCAGCGCTGCCGCACCGACTACCCCGGTTGGCCACATCACCATTGGCAATCGGCGGCCAACGCAAGTCTTGCGCAAGCTACTCTCTGAGTCTTACGAGTACCGATCGTCGACTACTTGCAGCAGCGGATGCTGAACTGCCGAAATCAAATGAAGCGGGCAAACAGTCGCAAAAAATACCACAATGGAAATTTCATACAACAATCGAAATGCAAATCAAATAGAATCATTTTCCACAGTTTTGTTTCTATACTGCGCGGCAATCGGGCTGCACGAACGAGCCAGACCAGACAGCCTAAATGAATGGAAATTTACAATTAAACGCCTCAATGCGAATGAGTATGGCAAATGGAAGAGCTGACATGGAATGGGAAGTGGAGAGGGGCATGCCCAATGAGTGACAATGCATGAATTCTGTGGCACATGCGACAGGCTTTGGCGCAGGTTCCTGCTGGACGTCGAACTCCTGTTCGGTTCTATCTTGTCCTGTCACAAATGCCGCAGTTAAAGCTTTGGTTTTGCGGTTTTACCGCTGCGGATGCGTAAGTTTTAGCACCCACTCTTCACAGAAGCGTCATTTTCATGCTCCTCCCGTCTCTCTTGTCTGGCCATAGACGCCATTTTTGTGGGCAATGGAGTTTCTAAGGTTCATATATTATACAAGTCGCGGATAGAGCCAGCTAATATATACTCTTTGTGTGTTATATATGTATGTACTCCTGCGTGTTATGTGATTAATGTGATTCTTTTTACTCCTAGTACTGCCCCTACTCCTATTCCTAATCCTACTTATTTTCCCACTCCCACTTCTATTCCTAGTCTCACACCTATTCCTCCCCTACTCCTGTTACTACTCCTACTTAATTTTCTACTCCCACTCCCACTCCTATTCCTAGTCTCTTTCTACTCCTATTCCTACTCGTTCTTCATTTTCTACTCCTTCTACTTCTATTCCTAGTGCTTCTCATATTCATATTCCAACTACTATTCCTGCTCCTACTACTATTCCTACTCCTACTTCTTTTTCTACTTCAACTCTTTTTTCCACTCCAATCCCTACTTCTGCTCCTACATCTTACCTACTACTTACACTATGCTAAGGACATTTCCAAAGTCCTTCAAGACATATTAGCTCACATCGGATTGCTTAACTCTAATTTACCTTGAGATCAGCTGGATCACTTACATAGACGGAATATGGATATATGTTTCTATATATATTTATAGCACAACGCAATGTATTGTCCTCTCTATCCCTCTCAAATTGTATAAGTATTATATTAGTTGGCCAAATTGAAATCCCCTTTACTAAAGTACGTTTCACTGCTGGAATCCCGCCCACAATCTGCTTCACTTGACAGTTTATTAAACACTTTAAGCAAAAGTTTTTGGTGTGAGCAATTGGTAGTGGCGCCCGGAACTGATGTCAAGACTTCCGAACTCGTCTGCTAATGAACTGCTGACAATTTTGTGCGGCGCTTTACAAGCGGATACAAAAGGCTATAAAAGGATAGCTGCGTGAAAACACAAAAAACAAAATAAAAAAAAATGAAAAAAAAGAAATGGGCAGAGAAAAAATTAAAGATAAAAAAGGATGCCCGAGTGCGAAAAGTGGCTGAATAATCCTTGAACAAAGGAGATGGCGTTGAGAGCGAGAGAAGAGCACACTCAAAACTTTTGCCACTCAGCCGACAGCCACGAGCAGGGGGCGATAATTGAACAAATTGTTTCGAGTGCATTTCGGCCACAAAGGAAAGGCCAAGCCCCGCCCCGCCCCGACCCGACTCGCGCTGACTACAAGAAGCCGCCTCCGCTTACTGTGCGCACGTACACATTGACGTTGACATAGACCATAGTAAATATATAATATATGTGCACAAATATATATATATATACATATAATATAATTATGTGCAAAAGGTCGCTTAAGCCTTGAGAATATATTTTGAATTATTTCCAAAAACTTGTTAAAGCGCTTTTGGCTGAAACAGAATAGTTCTGAATGATGAATTCAAACTAATTTAGTTATTCTAACTAAACACTGGAAATGTGTGAGTGAAGTCATATACGATTTGGCTTGACTTTTTTTTGTCTATTCCAAATTTGAAATAGTTTTTGGTCTAAGTTTAGGTTCAGTTTAGTCAATATATTACTTTCCATTGAATTCATTATTTTTAACTGATGATAATTAGCTTTATAGCTATATACATACGAACATTATAAATATTTTTTTAATAAACTCATTTCATTAAAATCGGAGAGATATAAGTTTTCAGACTTCTCAAAAAGTCACACCTGTTCAGTTGAGCGGCGCTGTATGTAAAGACTAAGGTTCTAGCTGTCATTTAAGTGGAATGCACTGAGACTAAGCATGCACCTTTATATTGTGAAAACTTTAAAGATTACCAAAAAAAAGAAAAGTTTTTCGACAGCAAAAACTGAATTTTGTAACTAAAATCTAGTTTCATCTTGTTGCCTCTAGCTTTTTTTGCAGTGTAATTTATGTGTATTTTATTCCTGAATAGATTGGATTGCTTTATATGATTATCCAAAGCGATATGTTGTAATAGTTGTATTTTGCTAAAGGAACTAATCTTTAATTTGTGCCTCTCATTTTTGTAGTTCCTGTGTATATCTCTCAATCTATCCATCCATCTATCTATCTCTCCGTTTATGTCTCTATGTTTTCAATTTGATTTGTTGGTAAACTCACCTCTGCCGCTGCGTCCAACGAAACGCAGATCATTGAACTTGGCCACTTGGTTCTTCATGACCGCCGTGCAGTTGCGCAGCTCGGCGCAATAGTTCTCATCGTTGCCGGCGCGCACCGTGACCATGGTGCCGTCCATGATGTCGCCCAGGGAGACCACCTTGAAGGCCACCGGCAGCGTCTTGTTGGAGCGCCAGTGCGGCGGCAGGACGGTACAGACGAAGAGGGGACTGCTAGTTCTTATCAGCTCGCCGGGATGTTCGGTTAGGAAGTCGCCCAAGGTGCGCTCAGCCAATATGTCCGAGGTCATTTTTGTGTATGCCTCGTTCAAGAGCTGGGCGGGTGTTGGGGGTGTGTTTTGCTCTGTATTGTTGTTGTTGCTGCTCGAGCTGTTGTTGTTGTTGGAGCCATTTGTGTTGCTGGTGTTATTATTGTTGTTGCTGCTGGCTGTGTTGTTGTTGTTGTTGTTGGCTGTGTTGTTGTTGTTTGTATTGTTGTTGTTGTTGGTGTTGTTGTTGTTGTTGGAATTGGCATTAGATGCCGCCGAATTGCTGGTCGTCGTTGTCAAATGCATTTTGTGACTGTTGTTGTTGTAGTTGTTGCTACTGTGATGCTGCTGCTGCTGCTGCTGCTGCTGTTGCTGCTGTTGCTGAGTGCTATATGGATTGTTGTAGGGATGCTGGTGATGTTGCTGCTGTTGCTGCTGCTGTGAGTGGTGCAAGTGGTGGTGTGTGTAATGCGTGGCTTGCGGCTGCGGCTGCGGCTCCTGCTCAAACTGCTCCAGATGTCCTTGAGCGTGAGCTTGCACTTTTTTTAAACGAACAATTTTGTCTGATTTGACCGAACGTTGTTATATTAACAATTACTCTGCTCGCTCGTTTAGCTAGCTGCAACAGAGAACATAAATATATATAGTAAATATCAAGAGAATTGCAGACTAAACTAACTAGCTGTCGATCGTCCGACTTAATAATTGAATAAGTCAAGATTTCTCATGCAATTTACTTATATCTAAAGACAATATTATAAACTTATGTACTACTTTTATTCAGAATCTCTGAAGAAATACGTTAATTTGGCTATTTTAGCCACAGCATCAATGGGTCTTAGCGGCTTTGGGCTGAAGCGAGCTTCAAATTGACTTCAATTGCAGCTTGTGTTGCCCATGAAATTCCGGCGCCCATCATGTTAATGTCTTTAAATCACAGCCAACCGGCAGTTTACATGACGATGGTGCGTGGCGTATGTTGCATGTTGAATGGTGCATGGTGCATGGTGCGTGGTGCGTGGTCCGGCTTTGAATCCGTGCTCTGGCTGGTTGGCATCCAAGTGAACAGCCTGGACAGCGCACATAAACACAAATCAATTGTCAACCACTCGACGCGAGGGCAAATGGCGTCCATGAGGACACTGAGGCATGGAAACGTTGAATGTTGAACGTGCAACCTTTAGCGGAACGCAATTTGCGTTGCACTTTTCAATTTCCTGCTGCGCGACAAAGGACGTTGCAACGGGGATATCAGACAGGAACAGGAATAGCAACAGGAACTGGCGCAGGACATGCGGCTTGATGTGGCATGCAACTATCCAAACGCAAATCTAGTCCTCATCCACATCCACATCCATATCCGCATCCACATACGTTGCGGCGCCTCGCACTAACCAGTGTCAAAATGATTGTGGACTCACGGGTGAGAATTTGTGGTTTGATACTTGCATATTTTGTCACTTGTCGACACTCGCAACTCGACTCTGCTCGCCCAATGTCCAAGCGTCATCCCGACATCACCATCATCATCATTAGTCAGTGCCAGTTTTTCCATGCCAGCTCAAATGGACACGCACTGGAGCAGATATGAAAGTTGGTGGAATGGCGGCTACGGCCATCTGACATCAGGGTAGGCAGTGAGTGAAAGGATTGACCGCATCCGCTGACCTTGTAGGCGGAGTTTTCATTGTTGCTGGTCATGTAACAACTTTAAAATTCCTAGCTGCTGATTTCTTTGCCAGATACCCCTCTGCCCCCCTCCCCCCACCAACCCAACCTACCGAAGTCAACGATGCCACAAACAGTTGTCCAGCTGCCCAGCTCGCTGGCTGTCCAATTGTCCTGTTAGCCCCATTTCACCCCGTCTCCAGTTGGCCGATAAAAATTACTTAAAAATGCCACAGCTCATGGGTTGACTTTTGGCCAACGAGCACAAAAAACCGACAGCTGGCAATTGGGATCGGGATTGCGACGGGGTCTGGGCCTGGGCCATGGTGAGCAGCGCGAAAGGAAATCGCGGCGAAAATCCAACGGAAGCCAAACGTGTCGGCGTGTGGGCAGCAAAGCACCAAAAAGTAACAAGAGAAACATCAGCCAAAAAAAAAAAAAAAAAAACAAATAACAAAAAAACAACTGAGGCAAATGGACAACGGTGTCTGCTGCGTGTCGCAGCCATTTCGCCAGCCGACAGTCTCCATTGCTCCATTCGCCAACCGCCATACGCCATGCGCCATGCGCCATTTCTCATTCCTCATTCACCATTTGCCTTTTATTGTAAATTTACTTTATAAAGGTTATTACCAGGCCATATGGAGCATGGGACAGAGCGCGACAGTCGTGCTCGGGCAACAGATGAGTCTGGCCTTGCGGGGTGTTTAATGACCGAACCGAATGGCGACCAAAGAAACACGGCATTTCCGTTCCGACATCTCGGTGAGGACGGCTTAAGAGACATTCGTTCAACTCTCATCTTACAGCGGACATGGACCGACTCTGATGATCATTATCATTATGATAACTTATTATATTATATTTTATGAGGAAGAACTTCGTTTGCTCGGGCAGCGTATCTCAGCAGTTGGCCAAGCCGCGCTTTATTAAATTGTGGATTGTGAGCAGCTGAAACGCGGAGCGAAAAGCGCGCCATAATCCGGGCTTGCTGTCGCCATCGACATTAGTTGAAGGCTGGGGCAAAGGGCCACGCGCGGCTTGCCACCTTGTTATTGTTGTTGTTGTTGTTGCAGTTGCTTTTCTATTTTTTTATGCGACTGACTGGCTTTTTTCTAGCCACGTTATTCTTTTGGTCGGTGGCAGCTTTCTGGCTTGGGGCTAAATCAAAATTCATGGTTTTGTTAGAAAACGACGGCGGCGCTGCTCAATCGTGCAATGGTATCAATAGCGGGCAAACACACACAGAGAGAGAGAGAGAGAGAGAGAGAGAGAGAGAGAGATAGAGATAGAGATGCGGGAAGGCACACACACACGCACACACACATACAGCTACATGAATCGACGGTTTACACGCAAGCTTAACCCTTTGATGGCCCCACACACATGTACAACATGTAAATTGTTTCAATTTGCGGCATTTGCCGTAAAGCTGCGCAATTTTCAACATGCCATAGATATTGTGAGAGTTTGAGCCGCCCTCTCGCTCGTTCGCTCGCTCTCTCTCTCTCCCTCTGTATGTATGAGTTCTTTGGTCATTGTGTAAGTGCGTGCGTATGTGTGTGATGTTCTTTTTTTTCCTTTGCTTTGCTCATAGTTGGCATGTCCACATCCGTGTCCAGCAGCTGTTGTGCTCCCATAGAGCAGAGCAACCCAATCCGCACTCGAACCCAAAATACTAAACTTGTTTAATATTATACCTATACATATGTACAAACATACATACACAGATATATATATATATATATATATATATATATACATGTATGTATTGTTTATGTGTGTGTTTGTAGGTGTCGGGCATGTCTCATCTAAAACAGCTACTGATGCGGCTGCTGCTACTTTGATGTAGTTAAATTTTAATTGGACTTTGGGTTTTTATTTCCCGTTTGTGGTATTTTATATATGCGTGTGTGGGTTAATGTTAAAGACAAAAAGAGAAAGTAAGCGAGAGTGGGAGAGTTTGGGTAAAAGTAAGTCTATGTTCTTGGTTGACCAATTCAGCTCTAAGGAATTCCAAACAATTTCATTTCAAATTTTCAAAAACTTCAAATGAAATTTTAATTTAAAACAAATTTAAATGATTGCCCAAGGGACGCCATGAGTAGGACATACCTATGAAATATATTTTTTATTTATTTATAAATAAATAAATAATATTTATTTTGAAACTAAAATTTGTATAAATTTATATAATTTATTTTGATTTTCTTCAGATGTTTTAAGCTTACTTAAACAAGAAAACTAACTGCCACAGTTGGTCTATTAATTTTTATTGTTTGTCAAACAATTGCACAGAGTAAGCCAGAACGCAGCTACAGAGCGAAGAAGCTTTCATTTGTTCGTGTTTTGCAATAGCTGTTTTAATGCTCTGAGCCCTTAAGAAATGGGAACTCAGCTTATAATAGCTTTATTAAAATATGTGCAACGAGCAGAAGAAGGCGTGGCAGATCCCATAAAATCATATACATGTGATATCGGCTTCAATCGAATCATATTTCTTACGTCTTTCAATCTACAGTCTCGAAGTTTTGCCTTAAGTTGCATGCATATCACTGGCAAATTTAACCAATATGTGAAAGGCTTGCACTCTGACTAAAATTATAAATTATCAATAGAATATGCAGCAGTTCCAAGCGAAAGCATTTTACCTATACATGTATGTATTTGTGCACACCAAATATACTAATTCTTTCTAAAATTATAAAAATTGATTTTATATGTAATGCTCAGGCGTGCAGATATTAATTACTCAGTAGTTCCCCTTACACAAACAGAATTTAGTCATCTATTGTCTAACATTTGCCTGAAAAACAAAAAAAAAACTTTAAGCAGCGAATATTTAACATCAGTTTAAGCTAGTTAGGCAGCTCACACTCTTCTATTTAATTATTTCATTTCTCCTTCAGCTATTTATCTATTGGCAATAAACTAAAGCAAATTGAATATCGTTTAATTGATGGCCGAAAGGTATTTCGCTCTATATGCCAGTTGGAGCAAATGGTAACTGAAATGATCTTACTCATGTAGGAGCATCTGTTAATATTGTCTGCTCCGGACTTGGCCTCGGCCTCTAAATTAACAACATTTGCTACTAACTAACAGCAAATTAAGCCATACATTGTTTATAAAGGCACAAGTGCCTGCCGAGCTTGGCCGGACGAAGGACGTTGCTGGCTGGCTAGCTGGCTGGCTGGCTGGCTGACTGAAGGCTGGTGCAATAGATTCGCTTTAATGCCTAAATCAACTAACTTTGCGGGCAGCAAACTTATTTCCGGCATGCCGAGAACATTTCCTAGACTTCACCACGCACATCCAAGCACACACACACACACACACACACACACACCTAGTCACACAGAGTGTGTGAGCACAAACAAGGACTAAGCAAAAATCAACAGCCAAAGAGAAGAGACCAAATTCAACCATAAATTGACACAGACGCCTCTGAGTCACGGCACGCTCCTGCCGCCGCTCTACGACCGGTTGCCGGTCGCCGCAGTCGACCAAAATGCAGCAATGAAGGACTTGCTGCATTTGAGGACGATGCAGTGCTGTGCCGTGCCGTGCTGTGCCGTGCAGTTGCAATGCAGTGCAATGCAATCCTTCCGGCTGCCGTCCCACTTTAACGGCCAGAAAACCAAAAACGAGCATCCAACAATCCCAAGTTTTTGGTCAACTTTGGGCCAAAACAATGCTCCCTGGCACCAGGCGCCAACAACAACCAGGCCAGCCACACCAGAGACAGGGCACACACCGCACAACCTGAATGCACGCATCTTTTGCGTCTCTGACGCCTGCTCCTGCTCCTGTTGCTGCTCAGCCTTGTCCTTGTTCCCTTATCTCATGCTGTTGGCTCGTGTGCCCAGTGCAGCCTCCATTAACAGCGTGCAGAGGCACACGTCCTAGCTGCATGTGCATGCATACGTATCCTTTGCCCCGGCCTCTGTCTGTCTGCGTGTGCGTGTCCTTGCTTCCCTTGGTGTCATGTCTGTGTGTGTGCGTGTGTGAAGCACCAAAAAGCAACTGCAGCAACTGGAGTTGGACTTTCTCTGGTCAATTCGCGGTTTTGCTTGTCACTTAGCCGACGCGTCGCCCAACGGCGGCCCCGTTGGCCATTTGATAAACGACGAAGAAACAAAACGATGCCAAACGAGATGCCATCACAGGACATAACAACGGATTGCAGTCAGTGCCAGTGCCACCGCCACCGCTACCGCCACTGCACACAATCTGCTGTTGCCCTCGAGGCGACAATGTGACGACATTTTGTGTCCATTGAATTATCTGACCGAGGTGTCTAGCGGTATCATCCCTGACTGCCGTCTGCCGTCTGCCGACTGCCATCTGACTAGCTGACTGAGCTCAGGCGACTCCTGGCCCAAGCCAACATTAGGCCTAATGATCCCATGATAAAGCATGTGCACAAGGCGTATTCTTTAAAGGGCTGCATGGCAGCGATATGTGTAAGAGAAGCAATTTGCAAACTTGCTTGGCCAGAGCGAAGAACTGAATTTGAGAGCTTGCGTCAGAGAGACTTGAATCTGTTTATGCTAAGGAATGTTTAACGGAAGAATAATGACTGAAGAGCAAACGGGAAGACTTTAAGGAATTCATTTAAAAATTTTAATTATTTCTGACTTAGCTTAAGGATTTTCTATATTCTTTTGCCTTTCTTTTAAATTATAAAAAATATTTATATATTAATTAATTTATTAACTATATTCTTAACACAATTTCAAATATACTCTAAGTGAAGTACAACAAGCAACCTTTAGGCTGTGCATATGACATTTGTCTAAGTTTAAACTAAGTTCTGATGAACTTCTTAGTTTCGTTTTACATCTTGGAAAATATGGATTGCAGCACTAACTAACCTTCTTCTAGAAGTAAGCCTTCCCCTCAAAGATCGCTATTATAAAAACACTTTCAGGCAGAGAAAACTCAAGCGCTGCCAAGGCAGTCAACTCATTAGTTTCATGTCACATAAAACTATCTAATAACAATTTTGTATACACCTGAGTTATTCCTTTGAGAATGAAACGCTTTATATTAAATATACATATGTCTAATCAGAAAAGTATCTATGACTACTTTAATAAGCACATTCAAGATTTATGTCAAGCAAACTTGATGTGAATGTGCTTTAGGAAAATCTCCATTTGAATATTGGTAAACTTCACAATTCCTAATATTATTGAGCTTATACTTAAACAATTATGCTATAATATTGCCTAAAATAAATCCCTTTGCTTTATTCTGATCTAAAAACAGTCGATGTATAGAATTATAATAACAATAAATAAATATTACAACTGACAGCCGCATATGGCTAGATCTCAACTCAGCTGTTCGCCCGCATATACAAATTAATGCACCTTTTATATGTTCGTGGAAAAATATAACACAGAATCAGATTAGAATTAAATTCACAGACCAGACACTTTTCTTTTTCAGAACTAATTATTCTTTTCGCTTTATAAAATTTATTTTATTCAAATGGAAGTTTTCGTTAAAGAGTTATAACTGTAAACTGTAAACTATCGAAAGAAGTCAAACCTTATTCCCTAAAGGCTGTTAGTTGCTTTCAAGTGCTCAAATGATTTAAGTATTACCAACTGCTACTCCTCTTCAATAGAAACTCTTTAAGTGATATAGCTATCTATAAGCTTAAAACTCTATAATTTATAATTCAATTTGATAATTTTTAATTGTCAATTTTATAATTTGTATTTTATGACCAACGGGTAAGACGCGCTCGCACTCAGCACGATCTCAAAGCATAAATTCAATTGAATTTTCTGGATTTCATAATTGAATCTTGTGAATAGCTGACTGGAAATTGAATAATCAGCTCTAAACGATTGCGTTACTTGACATAGTCCACAAAAATGCAACTATTGGGCTAAGCGGAGAGAAAAGAAAAAGAATAGAAGCTGTTGGCCCATGTGGTGTTGTTAGTGTGATTTTTAAGCCTTAAATGGGGCGTTATAAGTTCGGATAGCTGTCCATTGCTCTGGCCAAGCAAATGAGTTCAAGTTTGAGTTACAGTTGGAGTTCTTGTTTGTTTGGGCCTGCCCGCAGCTTGCTTTGGCTTTTGCTTTTAAGCCGCCTCCTTGCCTGCCCGATGCCTGCTCGATGAAAGGACAAAGCTGCAGCCAGTTGCAGTTGCAGTTGCTGTTGCAGTTGCAGCTGTAGTACAGCATCTCTAGGAGACGTTTAACATTTTTGAGGCTTGATTGGATTTTACACAGGCCTCTGCGTAAAGTGAAAAATTGCATTTTGAGCAGCTGCTGCAGCAGCTCCTGTTGCAATTGCAGTTTACAGCAAAACTTGTTGATAATTTTGTTGCTATTGTCGTTTACCGTTGTTGTTGTTGTTGTTGTTGCTGCTGTTGATGAAGTCGGCCTTGGTTTGGTTTGGTTTGGTTTGGTTTGGTTTCATTTGGTTTTGATGGTCAGCCAGCCTGTGGCTGTCTGTTATTTTGAAATACTCGTTGAGTGGCTCGTTTGCGGTGTGCATGCATGTGGCTGAGCCACAGCCAGCCACAGCCCACTTGCACCCAATACCGTCTGTCTGTCCGCCCTCCCCTGCAAAGAGTAGCCCCAAACACTGTTCATTTTTCTAACGCATTTTAAGCGATTAAAAGCAAAGCCAAGGCAAATGCCCGTAGCCAAATATCGAATGCTCAATGTGCGACGCTTAGGCCGACGCCAAATTTTGTGTGGGGCCAGCCCCAGCCCCAGCCCCAGCCCCAGCCCCAGCCTCAGCCACGCCCATTAACAGTTTATTAGCACCTCAAGCAACTGACAGAGCAAACGCCTCTTCCTCCACCGTCCACCTCCCTCGATTGTATTGTGTGCAATGCCACGCCCCCACTCATTCAACTCCGCCTCTCTGTCTATGCGAATGCAATATTGCATTTCTACGGCAATTAAAATGAATTTTCCGGTTACTTGACACATAACATAATTTGCATTTCCGGACGCCACCCGGCATGCCTGGGTCGGCCCCTGCCGCTCGAACGCCCGCCCGCCCGCTCGACAAAGTACAACACTTGATTTGCCCGCCCTGGGTCTTTAGACAGTTGAAATGCATAAATGATGCAATGAATGCAGCTTCAACTGCAACGCCAACACCACTGATAGCACCGATGGCAACGGGCTACGGCCGCACCGCAGACGCATGCAACCCCCAATGCCACCATCTACGCCCACGCCCACGCCCACGCCCTATGTCTATGTCTGCTTCATGCAGATTGTTGGCGCCTTTCGATAACACTGGACAGCTGCGCGCTTGAAACTCATCATAATCTGCCGTCGGGCCACACAAATGCATTTTACAATTTTACAATTTCATGTTCACATTTTTAAGTTTGTTTTGTGTAAAATATACGTATTTTCAGTATATTCAACACATTTTGTATTATTTACTTGTATTTTTTTTATTTAATTATATATTTTCATAGAAAATGGAAATGTTGTTTAAAATGTAAAAATATTTTATACCAGCAGCCCGACCTGGCTTCGCACGGCTATTTGGCAAATATGTCTCAAATTATGAATTTCAGAAAAATTTTTGCGGGAGCGTTCATAAAAAATATATTATGAAAAATGTTTGGATATTATTATTTTTTTATGAACTTTTTTTTGTTATTATTTTCATTTTTTATATATTTGTTTGTCTTAATATTTGATTATTTTATATTCATTTCTACTTTCTAATGTTTGTAAAAATATCACAGCTAAAACAACACAAGCCATTTAATTAATTTGTTTGGAGCTTCCCTGTAAACGATATTTGATGTTAGTTTATTTTGTGGCAGCAAAACAAATCGATTTTCAGGATTCGCACGAATATAAGAAAAATAAATATATAGGAAACAAAATAACGAAAAGAAAAATGCATAACTGTGCTGTCGTTCAACAATTAAATCAAAGCGAAACACAGCAATAAATTACAATCAAATTTGAAAAAACTAAACAAAAAAAGAAAAAATAAGCAAAAGATCTTAAAACTATGCCAACTTATGTGACACGATATAAGGTGGTTTTTTTTATTTTTGGTATTTTTCACACATTGGGTTACATTATAAAAACTTTCAGATGGAACCCGAACATTTTTGAAAATATTCTATCACCCATTGTTCATCAGCCATAACGCAGAATTCTAATATATATATATATATATATATATATATATATATATATATATATATATATATATATATATATATATATATATATATATATATATATATATATATATATATATATATATATATATATATATATATATATATATATATATATATATATATATATATATATATATATATATATATATTCTCAATGGAATGCAGCTTAAAGTTTAAAAATATATATGTATTTTCATCTGCAACAGCCAAGTCTATTCTTCTGTCTAGCCTGCCGTGTGGTTGTCTGCATGCCTGCATACGAACTAAAGACCTGAAGCTTCATGTAAATCGTTTTATAGCACGCGCTGATCTCAACTTGTTTCGACTCAACGATGACTTTTTATGCTTGCAAGAAAGCAATTCGTATCGAACTTCAACCTGCGGCTGCAACTCAGCAATGGCCGCCTGAAGACTTCATACAGGTTTTGTTTGATCTTCTGTTATGTAGCCTTGGGATGAAACTGCAAATCATGACGCTTATTGCTTATGTAAGTTAACAACGTAGCAGCTGAGGAGCCGTGAGAACTAATAAAGTGATTATAGCCAAATCTTTGTTTGGTTAACACCGAAACGCACCGAAACGCACCGAAGCCTTCGAGCTTTGTCTTTGCAACTCCAACATTGCTGCATCTTATTGCAATGGATCAAGTGTTAAATTATATTTTGCTGTTGCTCAAGTTGCCAATCTCCACATTTTGAAATTCCCTCAATGAAGACAATGCCCAGATTAAACACATTCGTGTTGTCTAGTGTAAACATTATCATATGCATGTTGTCACCATTGTTAGATGCAATGCTCCAACCCTTCTATTGTTCACTTTAGCTTGATACCTTCCTTGGCTGCCTTTGGGCATCGCCCCAATTTAAATGTCATCACACACACACACACACACACACTCTTGGCGAGTTTGTCCAAATCACCGAGTTTAACAAATTAAATGACTTCTAGTGCGTACATTGTTTTGACACGGATGTCCCCACCAATCCTGGGCTATGGCCAGCTGGTGTGGGCAGCGTCTGGGCTTTGCCAAATTGCTGTTGATTGCTCGACCTAGGCGCCCACCTGAAATGTGAAGCATTTGACAAGCAGCAATTCTGCCAGCCCCGCCTCCCAGCATTGCCGCAGACCACCAGCGTTGAGATTGGCATTGGGGCTGGGGGCGCTTGGGGATGCAACCGAAATACGGTGTTGGGGGTTAACGCTGCACAATGTTTTCTTGGTGATGGAGCGGAGGGAGGCAGACCTGTCCGCCCTGTGACGTATTGTCAAACGCAGTCACACACCGACACGACAAACTCGCCAGGCACAACTTAAACCATAATATATCCATATATATATATATATATATATATATATGTATATATATATATGTATGTATAAAGGGAAAAGAACGGTATTTATGCTGGCATCTGCCAACCGTTTGGCGGCTCAACGTGGCTGGTGGAGCCGCCGGACCACCCGGACTCTCAAACATGGCAAATGATGCCATGCAGCCAGCGGGCCGCCTTTGAAATGCATCATATTTTGATTTTATGGCGTTTATCTTGCGCCTTTCTGCCTTTTTATGTCTTTATAAATACACACAATGGGGCCAACAAGGCGAAAATATGAGAGATGCGCATGATTCATATACATTCACGCACGGCCGCCTCTCGAGCCGTAGCTGGAAGCCACGTTTGTTTATGGCAATTAAATTCCATTCAATATCAATAACAACAACTCGAATGCCACAAATGCACACAAACAACAACAACAACAACAAATAACGTAATGTAACATAAATGCTCTTGTAGAAGCGAGACATCGGCTCAAATTTATGTATTCCGACAATGCATTTGTTTTTTTTTTTGTTCTCTTCTTTTTTTTCACAATTATTTTTGCCCTTGTTAAAGGGTGTTTTGCTATTGTCATGGCTCTGAGCTAGCTAGATGTGTGAAGTGTCCACAACCAGATCAGTGCAGCTTCAGGAATGATGGCAATCCTGCAATGAGCTGCCATGGCTGAAGAGATTTTAACGCTTGCCTTTCATTGATGATGTATTGATATTTCAATAGAGAAGCTTATCAATAAATATATATCCTATATAACATTTGATACGCCTTCTTAGCCAGTTAGCATTACTCAAACGCAACTCAACTCAGCAATCAATTGAACTCTACTTTAAAACCATTTCTAATGCACTTCTCTGTCTGGCAGAGTACATCATCTTCGACGTGTTTCTTTTTTGTTCAATATGAATATTTTTAATATTTTTTCATAATTTTCTTATATTTTTTTCTTCATATTTTTATATTTTTTTTATTCATATTATATTTTTATTTATGTTTATTCACACTTTTCCTGTTTGAACTGTCAATCAGCGCATTTTTTCACTTTGATACAATTTACTGAGTTTTTTTACTTAGGTGCGAAATTTTAATTTTATTATTTAATATTTTATTTATTTTATTTTACTATATTTACTCTTTCACTTTTCATAGCCGTACGCGTAGTGAGAACAGTTATGCTGGCCTGGCTCTGTATGATAGCCAGACGCAGTGCTCGCTATGCATCTCCTCGAACAAAGCCATTTGGATGTTATGGAAGTGAAGAAATTAAAATGTGGCTCGCTGAATGAAGCATTATGATTATTTTGATGCACTCATTGGGCACGTGGCAAACCGAAAACTGAGTAACAATTGAGTTATTTGTAGATAAACTACAATTTACTTAAATAATTCTCTATCTCTATCGATCACATTTTCAGTGGCAGCTGCTGCGAGCCACTCAGCTGAATCATTCACTTATTGAGCTCCGCTGCAAATATACCTAGAAATGATTTGAAATATTTTAATATTTGCAGCCTTTTAAATACTTTTTGGACCATCAATGAATGACATCAATCAACTGATTTAGCAATTTAAACTTGCGATCATAGTAAATTTTTTGTCTATTTTTTAGAATTTGAAGTTTTCGTTAAGATGAATATGAGTTCATGTAGTTAGTTTTCTATTTGAAATACCTGCTGATCACTTTAGTTATTTATTTATTTATTTACATTTTTTTTTAACTTCACATCACATATGCATTTGTTTATTTATTTTGTATTTTTAGTAATTTTATTATGATTTTTTATTATGATTTTCTTTGACTTTATTTATGGTTACGACGTTGTTTGGGCGCCACCGCAACTGCGAACGCGTCGCGCGTGTTCAAAACTGAGCTACAGTTAGTCTATCTGTGTGTGTGTGTGTGTGTGTGTGTGTGTGTGTCCGGCCACATGTGTGTGCTATTATTGTTGCCAATTGAGTCGCTGCCTTGCCGCGTCTTGCCTCGCATACCTTCTCAGTGCTGTCTCTGTGTGTGTGTGTTTGTGTGTGTGTGCGGAGCACACTCAAAGCATAAGTTTTGTGGCGTTCGGATAACCAAAATTTCATTGGATCTCGCTATAAATTAAAAACATGCCACATGCTACAGCTGCAAGTGTGTGTGTGTGTGTGTGAGCCATCGTTTACATTTGCCTTTGAGCAATAGTCTGTTTGAGTCGCTACCCGCCTTTGATGCTGAGTGTTAAAACGCTACATTCAATTCTTTTTTTTTTAGACTCGCGCGTGTTTGCCGTGGATGTATGTGTGTGCGTGTGTGTGTGTGATCCACACATGTGAGTTGGCTGCTTTTTAATTTGCTGAAAACTCACTCGCATTGCTATGCCACTCGACTCGACTCGACTCGACTCATTCGACTCGGCTCAACGTGTCTCAATTAGCAAATTACGTATTCCCCGTTAGCCCCAACCAAACGCCCCCACACACACACACACATACACTCACATACACATAGATGGCGCAAAGATTTCACTCCAGCCAAGGGTTGCAAGCTGTGCACATTCCACTCAGGCTCTCAATTTGCCATTTTGCACTCGACTCAATTGTTGGCGTCCGTTTTGGACTCCGCCCCCGTCGCCGGCAATCCCATTGCAGCTTTGCATGCACACAGCGCCCAAAGTGTTGTGCGTGTGTGTGTGTTTGTGTGTGTGTGGTGTGCGGTCAGTTTGGTGTTGGGTTCTGTTTATTTTTTGTATAATTTGTGAATGGTTTTTGTTGTTGTTACTGCTGCTGCTGCTGCTGCTTTTGACTGGTTTTATATTTTTGCGGCAGTGATTTTATTATTTTGCGTATGTTTTGTGCTGCATTTTGTTTCGTTTTTGCAAATCACGCAGTTGCCGCCCCCTTGCCCGTGACCAGACGGCCCCAACTATGCCGCAAATGCCTCCCACAGCATTTTGCGGTATGTGTGTGCCCCAGAGAGCAGAGAGCTGCCCAGCCGACTGCCTAACAATAAAAACGTACACCCGAGACCCGCCCCCCTCCCCTTCCCCCACTTCGCCCCCTCCACCACCTGGTGGCTGGGCGGCTCGAGCTGTGCGGATTGTGCGGTGCAGTACACTGGCCGAGCCAAACCGGTGCCAACATTTTTGTGTGCAATTTTTAGTTAAATTATTTTTACACCCCCACACACACGCACACACACACACATACGCACATACACAAACAAACATGCAAAATACAACAAAAAAAATATATATAGAAAATGTCGACACGCAAATTCGATGCCATTTCTATTTTAAGCCTAACCAAATGGGCATCTCGATGTGTGTGTGCGTGTGTGTGTGTGTGTGTGTGTGTGTGTGTGTGCATGCATGCACTTTTTGCCAACTGCATTTCGGTTTTTGGGTTTCCCTCGTTGCTGTTGCTGTTGCTGTTGTTGTTGGTGCTGTTGCAGCAACAAAGTGGCAAGTGCAGATTTGAAGTTATTACCAAAAACTAACCAACGTTTTGTGGGTTTGAAGTTGTGTGGAATAATATTGGTAGACCTAAAAAGCCTTTTGGCTTTGATTTTGTTGCTGTTATTGTTGCTGTTTCTATTTTCTACACTTGTTGTAAATATTTTGTCGATTTTTGGCACACAACCCACCTCCACACACACACGCACACACACACACACACACGCATTTTCAATTTGATTCTGCACCTTTGCACTGAAATGTAAAAATTTGATTTCTTTCCTTTTTAAAACGTTGCTTGAAGCAACAATTTATCATTGTTTAGAGCAAACATTTTTTTAAGAGACTTGTTCCAATTAAAATGTTTTAAAAATTACAAAAAAAATCGCAGCCGTTGGCCATGAGCTTCGTTGTTTACCCACTCAATTAATGCATAGTGCAAGAAATCAGTGTCTGAACAAGTAGCAAATGTGAAATAAGGAAGATCAGAGAAGCTATAGAAAATATAAATTAATAAATGAATGAATGATTCGAAATATTAGCTGGAATAGAAAGGCCCTAGATGAGAGAAGAAATCCATAAGAGCATCCATCATATGATATGACTTTCGCTTGATGCATTTGTATAAATTTGTTCCATGACCTTGCAAATTGCGAGTATTTCGAATTATATAAATGAAAATAAGCTCGAAGCACACGTTCTTCATTTTTTCATTATTATTTAGATTAAATATTAAATAACTATATTATAGAATTCAATCACAGTCTACTAAGAGCACTTTATGAATAAGATCCATTATTTTGCAAGCTAAACCTATACTTGTTCTTATCAATATTGATATTTCTGATTACAAAAATGCCTGCAATTTCTATGTATATCACAACAGACGAATCCCATTATAGTTGTCTAACAATCTTTATAAGTACATCACTAAATCACACTCACTAACGTTTCGTCGCTTTCAATACCTCTAGTGCTGTCTGTACTGAATTGAAGACAGCAATATTATCATATATCGAGCAGTTCACATTACCAACACTTTTAATATCATACACAACTATCAGGAAAAAAGCATACATATAAGCGAGTCGTGTCTCAGTCTAACAGATCTAATAAATCGAATCAGCAAGAGTAGTATAAGAACTTAGCAATAATTCATATGTTGCTTTTTTTTCTGCTAAAGCAACAATTGCTAATCATTTGTTATTACATTTTATTAGATTGAATTTAAAAAAGCTTACAGCATTCTGCAAGAACTGTGAAATGTTAGTTAAATATTAAAATATGATTGATACAAAGGTCTCATATGGTACTAATAGTACAGGAGATGGCCAGCTAATAGATTAGTTAATATACCTCTAATGCAATGCCAATAATGCAACTTTAAAGTTAGTTTTTGTATTTCATTTGTTTTTTAATTTTCTTTTTTATTTTTTAATGCATTTTTATTTAATTTTTTTTTGTTTTATTTAGTTCTATTAAATTTTGTGTTCAATTTTTAGTTTTAAACGTCGTTTTTTAGCATTTCTGGAGTTGGTCTAGCTGGTAGCTGGCAAAGCCTTAGGTACTCAATACTAATAGCAATATTATAAGCTAAGCATGTTAAAAAGAATTATGAAAATATGTTAAAGTTGGAAGTTGATAAAAAACTCAAAGAAAATTTGCTGATAAAACTGAGCTGCAGCCAAGAAATAGATATATTAAAAAAGAATTATGTAATTAAATATATATAAATAATGATTGAGAACATAAGAGAATATAAAGCTCAGTGAGTACAGAATATCGGAAAAATGCTTAGCAAATTCAAAGAAAATTTGTAAGTCAACAGAATCCCGGCGGGGATTATATTATATATGCAATATAAAATTATAAAAAATACACAAACATATATAAAAAAATATGAACATAAACGAAAAAGCTATATTAACATATAAATAATTATGTATTTTTTTTTTAAGATGTGTGTTAGTGAACAACGAGAAATACCAAGTGAAAGTGCCAAGTGTAGCAATGCAGAAACTCAGATGCCCATGTCAATTCTGCCTGAAAATACTTTAATAACTGTGTATATAGCCATAAAGTCAACTTTAAAGAATACAAGAAGAAGAAGAGATATTATCATCTTCCCATATATGACTTAGCTCAAGTCTTTAGATAGTCTTCTATCTGTAGGTTGACTGTCCTGCTGTAGAAGTCGACTTGTGATCAGAGCTGCTACCCCTAAGCTGTTCAGTGATTAAAAAGCCTAGCTAATTTAATATGAATAACAATATTTATTGATATTCCACTATACTTAAGCTATAAACAAATTGTAGTGTTAACCGAGCAATAAAAACGCATCACAAATTGCCAATTCGCAGTGCAATTTCAATTTCTGTGGCATCAAGGACAAGGGCAAAAGCGTTATATGCTGAACACGTTTATAATTTGTAGAAAAACACTGAAAAAACAGTAATGGGGAAACCGCCAAACACACGCACGCACACACACAAACACACACACACACACACACACATTTATATATATACAACGCCAATCAAATGCAACAACAGCGACAAAGTTGCGTTGTGGGTATAAAAAATTACGAAACCAAAAATCAGCAACCAAATATGTGGTTGCCACCAACAAAAGGGCAAACAAAAGGCAACTGCTGAATGCATTTAAGTGAGAGGTGCAACACCAGCAGATACCCTGTAACTTCATGACTGACGACTGCGTCCAAGCCACAACTATTTCAATTCATTACGAAGTTTATTCAAATCTATCTCTAGTCTCGGAGTCTGATTGACATGGCCAGCTCTTTAGTTGCCAGTTGCAAGTTGAGTGGCCCATGCCTGTTGCAAGTTGCAGGGTATGCGTGAGGCTGGCCAGCCAGCTGGAGCAGCAGCCGGGGTCAGGCGTTAGCCAGGTGAGTTGTGTAGCGGTTGGCCAACGCCATCGTCATCGTCATCGGCGAAGCTCAAAAAACCGGACAAAATAAAAAAGTGGGGACAAAAAACAAGGCAAAAGCAAAAAAATAAAAAACAAATGGAAAAAAATGCATTGCAGTCTTCTGCAGCGGACAGTGCACAGTCCGAACGTCGCGGCGTCCCCGCGTCCAGTCGGTCATCCGTCCGGCCCGCAATCCACGGGTTGCGGCATAATAAACACTCTGACAACACGCGTGTCCAGCATTGCTATAACAATAAACGAAGCAGGCGTTGTTGTTGCTGCTGCTGCTGCTGCTGCTGCTGCGCCTGTTCCAGTTCCTGTTGTTGCGCTTGGCCTGCCTCATCAGCGGCGGCGGCAACAATGGCAACAACAAAAGTGGCAACCGGACAACAACCGGGATGAAGGTGTGAGAGCAAACGAGGGGCTGACAGCTGTACAAACGCAGAGCTCTGCAAACAAACCAGAAGGCAGGCGAATGGCGTACGGCGTACGGCGTATGGCGAATGGCGGACATAGGCCGGCGGCAAGAAGGACGCGTTTGGTCAGTCGCCTGGTTTCCGTTGCACACGCCGCGTATGCGTAATGTGCGAAAAGCGCAGCAAAATGAACACAAAAAATCAATAAAAGAAGCAATGAAACAACAACAACAACAACAACAACAACAGCAGCGAAACAGGAAACAGTATTAATAAAAAAATAGGCAAAAGAAAACGCAATGCAATCCATAAAAAATGCAAGCTCATGCAGGAGTCGCAGGCAAACGCACACCAGACCAGACATCACACCACCAGCAACAGCAACAGCAACAGCAACAGCAACAGCAACAGCAGCAGCAGCAGCAGCAGAGGCTCGTGCACCACCACCGCTGCCATCAACGTTACGCACACCGTGCTCCAGCTGCCATCAGGTCGCGTTGTTTGCAACATTCAACGTGTTCATTGCAGTCAAACTTGTTGACAATGCTCGCTTACAAGGAAGGCCCACGTCCATGGCTCGCACTCGCATTCGCAGCACTTTTGGCCACCAATTTGGGGTGGCCAGAACCAGAGCCCAGAGTCAGCGCCTGAGCCAGAGCCGGTGCCATAGCCGGAGACGGAGCTGGCGCCTTCTTGTTGTTCCTTTTTAAGGTTTTGCATTTTGAGGCCAACATTGAGGCCACGAACTGCGCTGCTTTCCAGCGCTGACAACAACAACAACAACAACAACAACAACAACAGCAGCAACAACAAAGCCATCATCACTGGCGGCCCACAGAACAGAAGCTGTTACTTGTTGTTCCACTTGTTTTTTTTGGCTTCATTTTTTTGCTTTTCCGTTAAATTTGCTCTCTTTTTGTCGGCCTCTTTGTTTGGCATGTAAATTTATGACGCTGGTCAAGTAGTGCCCCCCGTCTGATACCCACTTGCCTACTGATACACTACGCTCAAAGAGTCGCCAGCCCCGGGCGAAATGAATTGAACTTCAGTTGGATGCAGATGAATTAATAGCTATAATCTGTAGATATATTATCTTTAATATATAATGTATTATCTATCATCTATAATACTTCATCTATAATCTATGATCTATCATCTGTCATGTACAGTCTTTAGTTGGTGATCTAGAATGTTATGATAAAAATCGAAAATATTTTCTTTAAATTTGTTTAACTTTTGCACATTCAACAGTCGAACTGAAGACTGTAATTGTCAATTGTTCTGTTAATATGTCAACAAATTTCATTTAGCTGAAATGCCGCAGGTTAAGAAGAAGACAAAGAAGAAGAAGACGCACTGCTGTATGAACTGCAATGTAGCGAAGCTTTATGATCTCTAATAAAAGCAAAAATATAAATATTTCTAAACAAATTATTATAATGTACATATTTGACTTTAGCATTTTCAATATGCATGTATCAATTTAGTATTATTATTATTTTATTTTATTTTAGTTATTGAATGGGATTTATTTAGTTGCTGTTGAGTGCATGCACATAGAACCTAATGCCCTGGCTCTTTGAATACTATAATTAAATATTGAAATATGAGTTGATTCCTAAATATGCTTTATAATCTAAAGATTGCTCGCCGAAGCTGTTCATTGAAGATCCAACAAATAGTCTCTCTCTAAAAGTCTCCCTCAGATAGTCTTTCTCTAATAGTCCTTCTCTAATAGTCGCTTAAACATCACTCCTCTTTACTGTTTCTCTCTCTATCTCTCGCCCTCTATCTTTCTCCCTTTCCTCTTTCTAACTCTCTTTCTCTCTCTCTCTCCATCTGACTGTCTTTCTTACTCTGTCTCTCAATCCTTCTATTTCACTTTCTCTCTCTCTCCTCTCTCTCTCTCTCTCTCTCTCTCTCTGTCAGAGAGAAATCTCTGCTCATCGCTTTCACTCTTTCTCTCTATCTACCAGTCTCTCTTTCTCTCTCTCTCCATCTCTCAATCTCCGCTTCACTCACTCCCACTCTTTCTTACCTATCATATCGAAAATCTGCCTCGCTCTGTTTGCTATATAAAGGGAGAAATAACAAGTAACTCATATTTTTAGCCACGATCGATGCACTAGAGCGAAAAAAAAGAATTTATTTATTTCGCTAAGACTACAATTTCTACTTACATCTATTTAAAAGCTCAAATTCAGCTAAGGATTAAGGCCAGAAACCTAGAGTCTAGAGCAAAGTCAGCTGATAACAGAATCAATCAAGTCTATAGAAAACCAGCGCCTTCTTTGATTGCAAATACTTCACTCTTGTATATATGACTTCATAGCAAATATTTCTGACTCTTCTCAGGTTCAAAAGAACAAACAAAGCTCACAGTGTCGACAAGGAAGCACCTTTGCGCCTTGTAAGAGTATTCACATGATCAATATTCTTGCAATGCAATTATTATTTGACATTTCTACATTTTTTTTTTCGGTTTGTCGGCTGGCCAGTTTGGTAATTTTGGCAACAGCATGTTAACATTTGGTCGGGTGTCAGGCCTGTGGGCGTGACTCGTTGGGCAGCTGATCTGTTCGCGGTTATTTTGAGAGGAAATTTGCTCGCAATTTTGTATGTTTTTCCATTTGTTTTGCTTTTTTTTTTGCTGATTTTTTTTTGTCTGATAATCGAGAATCTGGCTGAATGGCCGGGTATTTGGCGTGCAAAGAAAATGCGTTAATGAAGTGTTGCTCGAGAGCTCATTATGCATTTTGCTCACGTTTTACATTTTTAATTGCATTTTGTACCCATTTGCCCAGCTCGCAGCTCACAGCTCGGCAGCTCGGCAGCCGGACACACTGTCTACTAGTTGGTGCGTTGGCTTCTGTGTCCTTTCATTAAACGCGCCGCATGGTAGGCGATTAAAGCGACCGCCGAGGCAGCAAATCGAATTAATTTTTGTAACGTGCAAATGACCGCAGCAAGTAGCAGCAGCAGCAGCAGCAACAGCAGCAACAGCAGCAACAGCAGCAACAGCAGCAGCAGCAGCAGCGGCGGCGGCTGCAGCAGCGGCGGCGGCAACAGCATTAAGAGCAGTTTGATAGGGATACTTATATGTATTAAATCCTTTGCCGCACAACACATTTAAGTTGATGATTAAGCTGGCCGCTTTATGCCACATACTATATACCAACACACACACAGTCACACACAAAAGTATATAGCCTTGTATATAGGCAACATTGCATCGCTTTATATAGGCAGAAGTCTGTGCACATTATGTGCTTAAGCACATAAAGATGTAATGACCTGTATACATGACCACCATCACCACCAGCAGCAATGGCAGCAATGGCCACCACCATCAGCTGCAGCAGCAGCAGCAGCAACAACATCAACGATCGCATTGAAGCCTTTGCCGCTTAATAAACTTCACGTTCACGAATCAAAGGGGGGCCAGCGTGGGCGTAAGTGTACAATGATGATTTTTTTTTTTTTTAAATTCTCTTAATTGAAACTACGCAAAAGGCTGCAACGGCAGCAGCAGCAGCATCAGGAGAGTCGACTGCAGTATCGGCATCAGCGGATGCTGCAGCAGAACGAATCACAGCGCTCATCGCTGCCAGCAGGCATATTTTAATGAATATTGAGGATTAAAGGAATTTGCGGATTTTCATTGAATTATGCATTTTGGCCGCTCTTCCTGGCTGCGGTCGCCAGCATCACCAGCACTAGCAGCATGCAGGCAGCAGCAACAGCAGCAGCGAGGACCAACGCACTGGGACCATCATATATTTCTTTGTCGCATGCGATGATTTATTAAGTCATTAGCACTTGTGCGGCTGCTGTTGGTGGCTGCCCACGCAGAGCTTGCAGCATGCAACCCGTTGCATGGCGCATGTCTGCATGTGTCCGTGTGCCCGTGTGCGTGTGTGTGTGTGCTCGGCCATATAACTTGTAATTCTTATTAATTGTGTGCGAGTGTGTATGAGTGCGCGCATATTCAATATTTTGCATTGGCTGGACATTGCAACGGCTGCTCATTAAGACACAGGACATTAACTGCTTAACCAAAGCATTAACCATATGCAGATACACACATTTCAAATTATGATATACATACTTTTCATACGCACATAAACGCATATTTAAATAATATATATATATATATATATATATAGCAATAATTAAAGTGCATTTTTTAAGAATTTCTGAAATGCTTGAAAATCTATTGCATATTTTCATCTGATCTCTGACGACAAGCAATGCGAACTAGATGCTCTTATCAGTGTGGACTACCTATCTGTGCCAGATATGACTGCCGATAAGGCTTCTTGAGCAGAATTCGTAAGGGCGTGATATGCTAATGATATATACACTGATATATATAAATAAATATATATATATGCATATACAAGAAAAAGAAGTAGAAGAAAATTGTATGCTCTCGCACCTAACAGTTGCTTGGATTGAGTTTTTGTATCTAATTGGTATGCCAATATCTAAAAGATTCATTTGTGTTTAAAAACTAAATAGAATATGTAATGATATCTATTTTTCTATATTATATATATATATATATCTTATGGAAGCAAAGGTGCCCATTGCTCAAGGAAAACAAATAGCGAATGCCGCTAGTCCACTCTTTGCATACATATTTTAGCTATAATATCTTCTATTATTATTATTATTAATAACTTGGTTGCGCTATCAAATGTGCTTTCAATTCAAACCTCTTTTAATTTAAATGCCACATGAATATCAAACGTCTTGTTGACTTTTTTCGCTCTTTGTTCTTTGATCATCATTTGATATGGAAATGTCTCCAAAGACAAAAAAAAAAGGAAAAGGAAAAGAAAAAGAAAAAGAAGGAAAACTCAATCCGATTCGTTACATGAAAATTACAAGAATTTCGTATAAGCTTTAAGCCAATTTCGTAAACCATTTAAGAATGTTCAGGTCAGATTTCGAGCACGGCTGAAGTTTGGGTTGCGTCTCGGGAATTGAGCGCATTGGGCGCGAAGTATATCTCTGTGTGTGCGTGTGTGTGTGTGTGTGTGTGTGTGTGTGCGTGTGTTGCGGGGCAATGAGGAAGTGTCTGCTGTGCTACGGAGAATGTCAGAAATGCGTGTGAAAAATAAACGAGATTTTCGCAACGCGCTTTTGATATTTTTGCATGACAGAAGCCAAATGAGAAAATGCGATTTTCCGCAATGCTCCGGCCAATGACATGGGCATGGACATGGCGGCAATGGCCACCGACAGCCGCCAGGCCATGTCCAATGGCCTACCAACTTAATGTGTTGGCGTTTCCTGACACACACACACACGCACGCACACACACGCACACACACGCACACACACTCCCTCCCTTACGAGTGCGCAGTCACATGATGAGCAGAGTCACAAAGACAGACTCACAGATAATTTTTACAATTTGCAGCAATGCGTTTTTAATTTAAATCGATAAAAGTTGCATTCGCACAAAAACAAACCAGACGATAGCTCCAGCAACAACAACAATACAATGCAATATAAATTGCAAGCAACATCCAATGCATCGCTGTCCCATGCAGCAGCTCGCGCCACTTCAAACAAGCTCTATCAGTTCAGAGCTCGATGCGAAGCGAACAATTATATAATCAGATCAAGAAACATATTTAATGGTCTCAATACTAATGTAGCCGTGTTTTTAAAAAGATTAATTCTAAATATAAATATGAGCAAAACATATGAAGGAATTTTTCATTATGAAAAGTTTTGCTGGAGTTCAATGGAAACTTTTGGCTAGTAGAATTATTTTAGAAATTTACAGCTTTTGTTCTTTCTTCTAAAGCCACAAAAAGAAAAAGCAAATGTACAGATTATATTTAACATAATTATGCAATTATTCAACAATGCAGCACAGCTTTCTATTGCCTTATTTATTTTACAAATTTCTCTTATTTTGGCAAATTTGAATATGAACTGTGCAGTTGCAATAATAATATAGATAAATATTGCAATAAATATATATATATATATATATATATATAGATGCATATACACATATATAGTATTATGTGTATGCATTCATATACATATTAAAATTAAATCTTATTTAATTAAACATTATGTATAAAGCGAGCCGACATGCAACAAAATGTGTTGCCTACATTTGTGCGCCGGCTGTGCTGCGGGCCATGATATTGTTATCCATTTTTATTGCAATTGCAATTGCAATTGTATTTTGTTTTTGATTTGACTGCTCTGCCGCACACACACACACACACACACACACGCGCAGACACACACACGTATGCTCTTGAGCATTTGTGTTTATTTTATTTTATTATTTTTTCTCTTTTGCGGTCAACGAGTTGGTTGACCACTTTCAAATACAGTCAAAGCCAGAGCCACGCCCACGCTCACACCTCTCTCAAAACAAAAACAAAAAAAAAAAAAAACAAAATACTTGGCTGAAGCGTTCGTCTGATCCCATACCAAATGGATGCGCCAATGATTGTTGTATGTTGATTATATGCACAATATTTGTTGCCTACTTTTTGTTTGTGTTTGCATTTTATTTTTATTTATTCGCTCAGCTCTTTTTCCCCTCTCGTCTTGTTGTTCTTTTTTATTTGTTTTAAAAATATATCATATTGCTCTACATGCGCATGTGTGTGTGTGCGTGCGTGTGTGTGTGTGTGTGTGTGTGTGTGTGTGTGTGTTTTCCTCATTTTTTTCCTGCTGTTGCATGCCTACACAGTTGATTTAAACGTTTTACACCCGCGTGCCAATTTCTTTTTTTTTTTTTTTTTTGACGCCCTCACCCGCGGTTGGCTGGTTGTTTTTGCTTTTTTCTTTGGCCGATGGTTTTTTTTTTCTTTTTTGTTTTTTAGTTGGTTGACCGTTGGGTTAACCGTTGAATTATCAATTTCGCGGTAGAACTTGCGGTGCATAAGTGCGGTTCACCGATGAGTTTTCGAAGGTATCATATGAAACGCACTTCTCTCCCGATTGTTGTTGCTTTATTTATTTTGTACTTTACTCTATTTTTGTTTTTTTTTTTTTTTTTTGTTTCTGTTGTTTGGGCTTTGCACTTTTTTTAAATGGCCGTCTGTCAGTGCGAAATGAATACGTTAAAATTTTAATTAATTGCATTAAGTAAAAACTGTTCAGTGCGTCCATTTCGCATTTGCATTTTGACATGTGAAGTGGGTCATTAAATGTTTATCTTAATGGTTTGTACATGGAATAACATGTATATTATTTATTATTTCACCTTAATCATTTTGTTAATCGTTTGCCAATACTCGAGTCACTGCCCCAATTGGCCTATCAAAGTGTTTGCTTTGACTGAGCTTATGCTTGATTCTTTTTACGTTTTATGTTGTCTTTGGCAATACTCAAGATGTCAGACATATGCGAAACACATATCAGTCTATATAAATATCAAATTATGATAATATTCAAGTGCGTAACATACGTCTACAGCATAACATACCAATGTAATTATAGCCATATGTGACATGTGTATGCAATAAAAATATAAATTAATTTTTACTAATGCGAAAAATTCTGATAAAAGTTACAAAAGAAAGAAAACACTTAGACGAAATTTAATTCAAATATTATTTCAAATTTTTGCATTTTAATTCACTTAAGTTAAGAACTAAACAAACCTTTTATTTTAATAAGCAAAATAAAAAAATTAATTATTAGCAAAAAATATATATATTTTTTAATTATATCAAATATTTAAAATTATATAAAAAAAAATACTAAAAAAATATTTAAATAGTAAAATTACTTATTTATGTATTAAAAATAATAAAATTTTCACAAAATCTAATTAAAATTTTTGTTTTAATTGTACATACTAATTGAATTAGGTTTTCAATTAAAACTAAGGAAAACATTTGTAAATTTAGTAAGTAAATTAAAAATAAATGATTAATAAACAAATTAATATTAAAATGAATAAAAATTTTTAAGATTAAAGAAAGTTTAAAATTTTCAATCTATTCATTCGAACAATTATTCAATTTAAAAAGACTAAATATTATTGTTGATGTTAAAAATAATTGCATTTAGTTTGCGTACGAGTTCAACAAATTCAAAGAAAAATAAACAACAATTTTATTTTATAACGCAATTTGCTTCCACTCAATATAACTGTATTTACCTTGCATAAAATTCAATTCATATAATATTTTTCATTTATTTCTAACTGTATACAATTTCATATCTTATTTCGCTTAGATTTTGAGTACTGTTTTATTTTTTATTTAAGGCATTTAAATTTCTTTTATTCAATATATTTTAAGTGTTAGTTTTCTTATATTTTTAAGTCTTTTTATTTTTATTATAATTTTCTTTTATATATAATAAATAATTTACTTATTTAAAATATTTTATAGCTTATTTTTCTTATATTTTGAACTCTGTATTTTTTATTTTATATAATCATTTTTTTATATAATGTTTTTTTTATAAAGTTCTGATAATTCTGCCTAAAACCGATAAAAAAGATAACAAAAAAATAGTAAATATTTAAAAGGTCATGAATAAAAATGTTAAATGTACTTTAGACATTGTATTGTAGATATTTAAACAAATTGATGTTAATAAAGCAATAAAATTTTATAAATAAATCTGCTTCACTTAAGCTCCTAAACAAGTTATGCTGATTATTAGAGAACTATGGAAATTAATGGCAAAACTTACCTTATGCCAGGTGGAATTTTCGCAAAGGCTAATTGCTGCTGCGGCTGATGCTGCTGCTGCTGTTGCTGTTGCTGTTGCTGCTGTGTTTCGATATTGTTTAATGCTTATTTTGTATATATAGAGTTAAAACTCCTGGCAAGCAATGAGTGCAATTGCAGTTGCAATTGTTGCAGTTGTTGTTTTGGCCTTTGGCTTAATGATGTTGGCCAAGAGGGAATCAACATTTATGAACGAACACCAACACAAAAAATCACACACAAATTGCGTTTATATATATTGATATTGGTATTACTATTGGTATTTTGGGCAAAAAAAATAAATAATATTGAAATTGTTATGGATTCGTTGGCGTTGTGAATCGATTGCCGATTTGGTGAATTGTTGCGCTTGCGAATACGTCTTATCAAAGGTCTGAACGAACGCCCGGAGCGGAACGGAAACGCGGCCGGCGAGTTAGTGGTCAGAATGCAAAGTGACACATGGAACTCCAGCTCCAGATGCTGTTGATGATGCCGATGCCAATGCCGATGCTGCTGCTGCTACTGCTGCTGCTGCTGCTGCTGCTGCCGATGCTGCCGATGCTGCCGATGCTGCTGTTGCTGCCGATGCCGATGCCAATGGTGCGGATGCGGCCAATGGTGCCCCGTGCTGGCTCCAACTGCATTCGGCAATACGAAGCCGCCTTTGAGCGTCCCCGATTTGTATGTTGCCCCGTATCGTTGCACTTGCCGAACGACCTCAAACCCTCTGCCCCACACGGCACAGCGGGCACACGCGACCAACGAGAACCGCACGAACAACTCGACAAGAAACGAGTACGACGAACTGGAGCCAACGACGCACGAAGCTGTTTGCCACACGACCAGATCAAGTCCGTGTCCGTGTCCGTGTTAATATTACTCTTGTTGTTGCTGTTGCTGTCGAGTTGCTGTTGCTGTTGCTGCTGCTGCTGCTGCTGCTACATGCGTGCGCTTTGAACCGGTTAACAGCACAATTGCAAATGATAACACGCACACCGAATGAGCTCTGTGAAAATTTTCGAAATTTTCACACAAAAAACTTTTCAAATTTTCAAAGCAGCGGCGACGCCGCGTCAACGTCGCTCTGTCTGTCTGGGCCTGCCCGTGTATGCGTGTGGGCGTACATATATGAGACAAAACACACACACACACACACACACACACACACACACACACACACACACACACGCCTGCCGAGCCACCTCACATGTGTGTGTTTTTTGGTTTAAATAACTCAAAAGGGAAATTGAGTTTGAGCGCAAAATTTTGAGCGAGCGCCCCCGAACGGATTACATGTGTGTGTTTACAGATTTATGCAACAATTAAAAGCGACGATAAATGAGTATGAGTGTGAGTGGCTGTGTGTGTGTGTGTGCGTGTGCGCGCGCGCCTCATCTGTAAACGGAAACGGAAACGCAACCAAATGCTCAGCAATAACCACGAGTGGACTAGCTTTGGTCAGTTGGCAGCTCAAGCCAACTCTCGCAGCGCGTTTGACTCGGCGAAAGACGAGAAAAAAAATTAAAAAAACCAAAAAAAAAATCAAGCGACTCGCGCGAAGAACAACAATTTTGAAATTAAAATGAGCATGAGGAGGAAGGGGGGAACATGAGGGAGGGGGTGGGCAGTGTTTTGTCTTTTTTTGGGAAACTTTAAGGTCAACCCCTTATTTGCATTTAGCTGGTCACTTGGTCAAGGGTTGGCGCCAGTCGCCGCTCAACTCTTTGGCCGCTCAACTCATTTGCCTAGAGCTAGTTATACACATTTCACTCATTTGGCCGGTCTGAAAATCAGGTTTCATTTCTACACAAAATACATAAATTTTGCATCATTATCAAACGGGTTGTGCGAGCGCGCAGCTAGAGATGAGAAAAACCACCCAAAAAACACCCACATGAAGGCTATACGGCAAATGGGAATTGGATGAGGGGCAGCGGAAGGGAAGGGCAGGGAAGGGAAGGGATGGGGATGGGGCAACTGTTTGGCAAATGAAGCGAGATGGCTATATTAATGTGTGTGCCAGTTGCCTCGCTGTACATATATATAAATATGTGTGTGTGTGTGTGTGTGGCCCACATGAGCGAAGTGCTCATTATCATAAACAACAACAGCAACAAAACAGTAGCAACAACAGCAGCAGCAGCAGCAGCAACAACAGCAACAGCAACAGCAACAGCAGCAGCAGCAATGAGCAACAGCAACCATCCACCAACAAATTGTTCGCTGCAACATTTTACATAATATACAAGGAACATTCAAGCACACATTTATATATATATATATATATCGCTATAGTTGGCAGATTTATACATACATACACACACACACACACACATATATAAATATATATATATATATATACTTAGAGAATACAAAACGCCGCTCAAACTATATATATAGAACTTAAAAGCTGAGCAGAGAGTTGAGAGCGAATGTGCTGCGCGTGTATATGTGCGTGTGTGTGTGTGTGTGTGTGTGTGTGTGCGAGTGTGTGTATGTGGTAGTGTTTGTTGTAGTTTTGCATATAAAATGGATTTTAAACTATTGGGAAAACTATCGCATTGCCAGCGCCATTTGCCGCATTAGTTTGTAGCTGCGTTTCGACTTGAAACATTGCGGGTAGCAAAAGTTGCAAACGTTAGCTAGACAAACGTGCCCCTTGCTGCGCCTTCTACTCATCGCATGCCACATACTTAGCCCCACACACACAAACACATGCACACACGCACACGCACGCACACACACACGCACACTCACACACACACCCTCAATTTCAGCCACATGAACTGCTTAACATAGTGCTCCTTAGCCAGCGATAGTTTTGATTGGAGGTGAGTGAATGTGGGCAAAATGGAATGAGCATAAATGTGAATGTAAATATCTATATGTATATGTGTGTGTGTGTGTGTGTGTGTGTGTATGTGTGTGTGAGTGCGAGAATGAGAGCAGACGAGACTGTACTTAAATATGCAAGTGCCGAGCACATCTCTATTTAAATTGATTGTTCATTATTTTCTATATACATATGTATTATTTTAAAACAAGTGCTGCACAGTGGTATGCGACAAGGCGAACGCAGATCATTTTTAGTATAACTTTACTTTTGCCACTCACTGTCTTATAAATATGTGAAGCAAATCCAACTGGTATCTGTATATGAGCTTTAATTGGATGAGACTTTCTATATACGCCAGTTCTTATAGCGTTGACAGCCAGGCACAGTCTTTGCAATATAGATTTACATATGAACTGATTCGATTAGAAATATATATTTTTGTAGCTTACCTATAACAAAAATATCAATCTGTCAAATTCTATATTCCATATATCTTTTATTTTACTCTATAACACGGCATTTTCCAATGGAGAGTTACGCATAGGTTCCATATAATTCTCTATGTGCATTTATATTTATTTATTTAGAATCCTTTTTTATACTCTATTCATTAAAACCTCATTTAGGTTTCATTGCTAAGCTATAAACTATTAATATATACCTATATTATGCACTTGAATTTTGAAACATAAAAATAAAACATATATAAAAACTATATTTATTTTTTAGGTTAGTTAGGCTATTTTCTTTGTGAAACTATTATTAGTTTTTTAATAATTTATTTTAAACTAAGAAACACAAGAGTGGAGTGCAATGGCATTAGGTTAGCGTTCTTTTGGTGTGTAGACTGCCATCAACTCCCCGATCTAGCAGAAGTCGCTTGTGTCCACCTATGAGTGGCTTGGAAGTATTATAAATGGGGCTGCCGTTATAAGGCTGAAGATAAGTTTCTTTTTAACTTTACCTCCAGCAATCTCTTATGTCATTTCCTTCTGCACACAGCAGAGCACCTAACAAACACATTTATCATAATGAAGTTCTGAAAATAGCTGCATACAATTGATTAATTCTATTTAAAATTTTGGAGCCACAGATTTTAGATTTATTGTAAACACACTTAGCACTCAATGGGTGTCTTCTAGTCTCAATAATTTATATAGAAAAGTAAAAAGGACTCTGCGCATTTTGACTGATCCGCACAATGCTTTCGCACCACTGTGCCGTTGTCAGGCCACGACTGTGGGGCAACAACAAAGCGCTTGTTTTCACATGTGCAGCAGCAACACACATACAGCCGTACCTCTGCGCCCCCTACGCCACTGGCCGTGCCGTGCCCGTGGCAGCGCGAGCTTCAGCTTTGGCTTCAGAGAAAAGCGGCAGCAGCAGCAGCAACAGCAGCAGGACCCAGCAAAAGGCAGACCATCATCAGCATTATCCTTGCACACAAAACGGCCGCTGTCAATGCGACCTTTTCCAACTTTCGCAACGCAAGGGGCGACGGTGCAGAGAGCGCAGGAGTTGAGGGCACGTCAATGGGCTCGAGCATGTGCCACATACGCCGCGTACTTCTGATGGGCATTTCTAATTTTCAAGTTTTCAAGCAAGTGTGTGTGCGTATGAGTGTGTGTGTGCGTTTGTGTGTGTGTGTGTGTGTGTGTGTGTGTGTGTGTGTTAATGATTAGAAAAAGCTTTGGCTCGCTGTGCTCGCCTGGCATTGTTGTTGTTATTGTATTTACTCGCCGGCAATTAATGTGTGCAACATGCGAGTTTATATATGTTAAAGACAACGTGTCCTGCGTGTCCTGCGTGTCCTGCGTATACTACGTGTTCGCCATTCACATGTGTGTGCGTGTGCAAACCTAACGTCATTTACAGCTTAAACTGCTGTTGCCTTTTGCTGTAATTTGTATTTGAGAGAACGTTCTGTTAGCATTCTGATTACCTGTCTCACCTGCGCTGCAGGTTCCACTCTAATGGACTATAAACTGCAAGTGGTGCTTGAAGTGGGCATGTGGATAGCTGCATTTGGGGCACGCTGAGCAGCCGATGCATAGAAGTAAGTGCAGAAGTTGAATAAAGTAGAACACATCAGTTTTCATATGAGCAGAGCTGGCTGACATTATATAGTCTATACTCTCTAACGACGATCTCATAATCTTCTAATTTGTTAATCCTATATGACTTTGGTAACTGGTCGAGCTAGAGCACAATTCCAGCTTCTTTGCCTCTGCCTCTCGCCATGCATCTTGCCGTCGTGAGCCATGCCATTGCTTCAATTCTGCGGCTTGTTTACATTTAGTGCCACGTGCCTGTTAAATGCAGCAACAACAACATGGGGGATTACGAAAGAAATGTCAAGCATGCAGCTTGAACGACTACCAAATACCCTTTACTATGAATGATGTAACTGATAAAATTGTGTAAGTATAAACATGCCATGAGCAGTTTTTTTACCTTAAAATGAATTTTTATATAAATTTATATAATTTGCAATACTTGCGGTATCATACCCGTTACTCTCTCTCTGTCTCATTTGCAGGGTGCTTCGAAATCAGAAAACGCGCCCCAATTACACTTGAGTGCGTCAAACGGGAGCAGCATGAAATTTGCACTCAATTTGCATTCGGCATGAACTCAGGGCAACAGGGTTGCCACCCTAGCGCAACAGCCAGCTGGGCAGTAGAAACGCCCACTTTTATTGAGCGCGTCTGGAAATAGATAATGAAATAAAAATATAAAAATATTAAATAAAATTATATTGAAAGCTGAATATATTTAGTTAAAATAGAGCAAGCTAAACAATGATGACAACACTTAACAAAATATTAGAAATATATAAAAATATATAAAAAACAAAAAAAAAATGTATATAAAATTTATAAAAATATATCTTAAATTTAAAAAAATATATATAAAATATATAAAAATATATACATATCCCAATCGAGCTCATAGAAGTAGCAGCAGAAGCCATTCCAATTCACATTATTATAAATGTATTTATATTTATATTGAAATATATCATAAAGTGAGCTGACAACCCTGAGCTGAGATGAGCAACTGTTTGGAGCGCTTGCTCGGAGCAAACTGCTCAGCGCACTCATCAGGCCGGCAGCTGCCTGGTCTCTGTTGTGCTGTTTGCGCTCAGTCGAACCGAGCGCCGCACACACACACACACACCTGCATACACTCACACACACACACACACACACACATACACAGATGCATTTAGAATGCGACGAAGAGCTCACGGACAAGCGTGCAGCGGGCGGAGCAGACGTTTTTCTAGTTTATTTCTGCGCCTTTTTTACTCTGTGCGGGGCACGAGAAAAATGGGATCCGCTGATTGGAAGAGGGCCGCCGACGATGTGCGGCAAAGGCTTGATAGTTTTTTTTTTGTTTTTGTTTTGTTTTTGTTTTTGTTATTTTTGAGGGGGTTAAGACCTGCACGCTGTGTAGGCGTCAGGCCCCAATCCGAGCCACGGCCACCCATCATACTGCACTTTGCGGCCGTATGCCACTGGCTGGCTAGCTGACTGACAGACTCGGTGGCGTCTCCGCGCGGTGTACTGAGTTTGCCGACTCTGCGCATACTTGTGGGTGACAATTTTTCTTATTTTATGCAGCATCAGCTACACTCTCGGCTCATTCAGTTCACGGCAGGCATTTGTAGCGTGAAAGCAGATGATAGGTAAGTATGTCTTGTGAGTATGTATATTTATATATATGTATACATATTTATATTATTATATTAAATATACATAAATTATATTTTACATTGGTGTTGATCATTAGAACATTTGATATATAAAGTAAACATGAAAGTCTTTCAATTTTGGGTATCTTATATTACATAGATATGAGCGAATAATCTAAGTTACGCTATAAACAGAACTTTATTCTGAGCTAAAAATATTATTTTTACTGTGGCAGTAAATCGAAAATTAATTTATTTAAAAATGTTGTTTTTAGGCCTTCTTTTTCAATAAAATTGTTTTCTATCCCATAATTCTTTCGAAACTTCTGTAAGCGTAAACATAATTATATATATCATAGCAGCAAAGAAAATAGCGTTTGAGCTCAAAAATTATAAAAATATTGAACGACACAAAAATATATTATTATTATTAATGTAAATAAAATAATTAAAATAAGAAATAAAAATATTATCAGAGATACATTTTGTTTCTATATTTGTTTATCCAATTAGCTGTTGGCCTATTTTTAAGCCCGAATCTCTAACTTAAGCAGGCTAATAATAGTCAACCAGAAATTTCCAACATAAAATTCAGCAGCTTCGGATTCTTTTGTTATAACTCTTTTAAAAAAAAAAAATAAAATCAGGTTAAAGTATTTTAAGCATGTTTAAGTTATGTTTCGTGGAAGAACAAATGCTCTCGAATATCTTACGCCTAAGAAACAAAATGGATCTTAGCTAATTTGATTATTTCAATTGATTTTTCAAATATTTAGAAGATTTAAAGCATAAATAATTCTAGCATTGACTGTTCGCAACGCTTACGATGCGAAATCCGCAAGAGTTTAGCGAATTGCTGCGTTGGAACGTTTTGTTTGAGAGCAAACTTACAATGAGTAAGGTACAGAGCACATTACTTGCTTGGTGCTAACAGATTATGCATTTGCATATTTCAATACCAAATGTTATTACAGCATTTCAAGATTAACTTTTGATGCACTTTTAATGTTCTCAAGAGATCAAAAAATGAGCACATTTTCGATAATTAAATAAATATATAAACATATTCAGCTAACACATGTCCAGGCAGCAAGTTGGCTGGATTTACACGCTCAAGCAGTCACACAACTTATTCAGTATTATTTGACTGCAAAAGTATATAAATTTGTATTTTATATAAAAGATCTTGTCTAGCCACTTAGTTGTAAGTAAAATAATTTTTAACAGGTTTTGTCTTTCTTGCCTTATATTTTCACCCCAAAACCAGCAGCTATCACTAAGGCTAGCATGTGCTATATGATTATGTATTAATATCTAAGTAGGGAAGATCTAATAAAGGTTTTTGCTCTTATTTTTTTGTTATTTACTATTCACAATACATTGTAATAATATTAAGAGTGAAATAAGTGAATTGAATTGAATGAATTTTGAATATTTTATATATTCATTTTATACACAAAATATTTTTTTTAATTTTTTTTTATAATGGCTTTCATATATTTATATACGACATAATAAATACAATTGTTTCTCATGACTTTTTTAAATTCAAAATTAATTTCGAATATTTTTTGGATTACATGGCGTATACGCAACATACGCTCTCATTGCTATACATATATATTTATTTATTTATTTTGAGTGCATATATATATATATATATATATATATATATATATATATATATATATATATATATATATATATTATTGTTATACTTTCCCCCCTAATCATTGCAGCGTATTTGGCAGTCGTTGTAATCGTTGCATTTCGGCCGCTGTCTGCCGCCATTTTTGTGCGCTCGTCTAGTAGTAGGTTACCATCCGCCCCTTGGACGGGCGCAGCGTCATTCGCTTTATCGCTCTTCTAGTTTTTGTTTCATTTTTACGTATCCAATTGGAAGGGAACATGCGCAGACTTTTTTGCCCCAACAAAATTGCAGAAGTGCAAAAAGCAACAGCGTTGCGACTTTCAGCTGCCTCCCACAGCTCGTCCTTGTCCTTGTCGCTGTCCCTGCTCCATACTGCTACTGATGTTGCGCCTGGCCTGGCCTGGCTTGGTCTGGCTTGGTCTGGCTTGGTCTGGCTTGGCTTGGCATGGCTTGGCTTGGCATTCTACATAGAAATGACTCCGGGTCGTGGCGTAGGTCGGGCATGTGACGGGTTGCAAACTGAGCACGAAATAAAATGCAATGCAATGAAAATTGTGAAAAATAGAAAAACGAAAGTTTTCGTGCTTTTCATTTGCTGTTGCCGGTTTGGCAGCTGCGTCGGGCGCGTCTCTAAGTGGCGCCCCCTAGTGGCGGTTCAGTTTGATGTGATGGTGGTGCGGCCTCTAGCGTGGCTGTGGTTGGCTGCCTCAGCATCTAGGGGCGTCTAAAAAAAAAGTAACAACAACAAGAGCAGCAACAAAAAACAAACACAAATGCAAAAATGAAAAACTGTAGCTAGCTAGCTGGCTGGCTGGCTGGCTGGCTGCCAGAGCTGTTGGCTGCGTGTGTGTGTGTGTGGGTGTGGGTGTGGGTGTGGGTGTGGGCGTGGGTGGCTGGGGAGGAGCATTCACTATTAGTGTAGCATTAATTAGTTATGGCAGACGATTTTGAGGTTGCGCTGCTGCTGAAAGCTTTTTACTGTAAGTCAACAGAGCGCAAATACGAAAGATACGACACATGTATGTGTGCCCGTGCGTGTGTGTGTGTGTGTGTATATGAGTGCTTCACCCACTGAGCGCACGTAATGTGCCAAAAATTACCAAAAATTCCAAGTCAGAGCTGCCGAGCGAGGCGAAGTTGTGTTAAAAATGTTGCTTGATTAGCAGCAACCCCTTTTTGCATCTTTCAATACATATTTTAATTAAATATTTATTTTGATTCTTTCAACTAGGCAAAAGCATGTTGGCAGCACTCCCACTCCCACAGCCACTGCCACTGCCACTGCCACTGCCACAGCCACTGCCATTGCCCTCGTCCCTTTCACATTTGGGCGCGCTGACAAAGGCTGCGCATAGTACGGCGCACACTTGAGTGGCTTTCAATTAGTTGCGCCACAACAACTCAGCCCATTCTCCCCTACACACACACACACACACACACACACGCACGCACACACGGATACGCACATTTCTCCACTTTATTTGGTCATTTATTTATTTAAAAAGCAATAAATTCATGGCAAGTTTTATGCGAAAATTAAATGAGCAGCGCCCATTGCCCAGCAACTTGGGGTTGGTCAGCCGGTCGCCACTCGCCGGCCACCCACGACTCCAGCCATCCGTTTTGGCTGCTAACTAAACCCTTTCCCAGCAAAGGGTGGCTGCCATGTAAAAGTCAATGGTGGTCAGTCAGTCGAGGGCACTGAGAATCATTCGGCCAGCTAGCCAGCCAGCCAGCCAGCTCAAACCAAAGTCGTAAGCTGCTGCTGCTGCTCAGGCTTTCAACCCTTTGAAAGGGCACCGCATGCTTAAGAGATGCTGCTGGAGGTGGCCACCGTTTCGGGCCCTGGCCGTCTCTGCTTTTTTGGCCATTCGTTCATTATCAACACCAAAAACTAAACAAAATTATTTGCCTTGCCGGAAGTTGGCAATAAATTAGTTGGGTTACACAGCATTCGCCGACCTTCTTCACAGACCTTGTCCAGACATCCGCCATAAAGCATTCATAAATCCCAAAGTAAACTACAGTGAACACACAAGCACACGTACACACACACACACACACACAGATAGAAAGAGAGCGGGAGAGAGAGACTCTACACAGAGTCTTGTGCAACATGCGGTGGCCTTTATTCATTCATCCGTTCATTTATTTAACTCCTGACCATATTTTGCCTATGCTTTGTATGTTTTGCTTCCATCGCATTTTATGGGTGTTCCACTTAGCCACCAACGACGCACCCAGTCCAGTCCAGGCCAGGCCAGCCCAGCCCAGCCCAGCCGAGCCGAGCTACTGGCCAGCTGCTCAGACCCTGCTGCGTAGCATCGCATAGTTTCACTTTTGCTTTCATTTTTGTGCCCCTTCGGCACTTTGCATATGGACCAGAGCTGCGGCGCTGGCCAAGGCTTTCACTAAGGGTCGCGTGGACGTCGTCGCTAGCGTTGCTGTCTGTCATTCAAGCTGGGGTCTGCACCAGAAGCCACTCTCGCCTTTGTCCACTTCGTTAGTTGTATTAGTGATTCGTTTGAACTCGCTGCGTGCGTGTGTGCGTGTGTGTGTGTGTGTGTGCGCGTGTGATTGTACTTTGCTTTATTGTGGCTGCATGCGACTAAAGAAATAACCCAATATTCATATGAATGCAACGCTATAGACATACGAAGCGCCTGCTGGTCATAATATTGATGTTCTTGAAATCCCTGACAATAGATTTTAGACAATAATACGACAACAATGTGTGTGCTTGGCAAACGGTTCGTATTTCAGCTTGGATTAGCTAAATATTAGTATTTGATATTAGTTTCTATATTTGTGACTTCACTAAATGTGCTGCAATTTAACTATTATGCTAAGCACAAGCGGAAAAGATATACAGCGCGCCATCTACAGCTCAGATTTGTGTGCGCTTAGTTTTCTATTTGCGTTAAGCTTAAAAGTATGCAACAGATTATGTAGCGATCAGCGTAGCACTGCAGAGTTTGCTTCTTCTTTTTCAAGAGATGCATTTGCAGTTGATGATAGAATTTAAAATTTAAAATAAATCAATTTAAATGAAATTTAAATAAATTTAATTTTTGGAAAATGGCTTGAACAGATCGTTATAAAAAGTATCCTCATTTTTTCAGTAAATATGCTTCATAAGTTCATCAATTTGCTAATGGTAAAGACTACAATCTAAATCGTTTATATCTGATATATATAGATATTTGTAGCTTAAACAATTGGTCTGTTTATCAACGGCAATCTGCAAGCTTGAGTGGAGCCCAAGCCGCCTGTTGAATTGATTCAACGACTCCGTTTATTAATTCCATCGTTTATTTCGCATAAATTTCATCAATTACTGAGCAGATCCAACAATAAGTGAAGACCAATATCATTTAACATAGACCATTTAGCCGTTGGCAGCAATTTAGTGTGCCCGAGGCACGGCTAGCGCTTGCGCCCGCCTTGCTTCGTGTGCGGCTGCCACAGGATATTGAGCCAGATGTTGTTGTCCGACAGGCACCTACGCACAATAAAAAGGGATCAACAAAGGAGTAAGCCGCTGCCGAGACGAGCGCTAATTGAAACTGTTTAAGCGCGCGTGCGCAATGTCGGCGCCTGCCACTTCCTCGCCTTGAGCCCCAAAAACGAGGCCAAGCGCTGAACCTGAGACTGGCGCACGCTGATCCTCCATATAATCGGTGCCGCGGCCCACGCTCACGCTCAGGCTCTGGCTCAGGCTCAGGCTCAGGCTCATGCTGCCTGTCATGGTTCATTCGCGACGTTGTGCATCCTTTGCACGCTCGTCCAGCCGGAACTGTAAACAATAAATACAGAGCGCTTGAGCCCTGCTCCCTACCTTCTAATCGAACAGTTAATGTTGCTTTTGTTGCCGTTGCTGTTGCTGTTGCTGTTGCTGTTGCTGTTGCCGTTCGAGCTAGAGCCCATCGATTGTACGTTAATTGATTTATTATACGCCTGCGCCAAAGTCTTGTTGTTGGTGCATGTTCTCTGCTCTATAGCTTTATTAGTGTTATTAAATTTCATCTGTCTTTGTGTTGTGCCAACCCGGGGTTGTCTTCCTCTTCTTCTTCTTCTTCTCCGTCTGCTTCTTCTGCTTGCTGTTGCTGCTAATGCTGTTTACACAAGATGACGGTTGCTCGCCCCGTCGATCGGCAGTTGTTACAATTTGGCACACGGAATACGTGGAATTGAGTTCTAGTTAAAAACAAATAGTCGAACAATATGTTTTCCTTTTTTGTTCCTCATAATAAAAAACACAGAGCAGAAGAAGGAGATATCTTAGGGGCGCTGACAGGCCGTCAGTTTATATGCCATTGTTGCCTAATACTATTATGCGCCGCTCAGCTCAGGCTTAGAGCGTCACGTGTTACGTGAGTTGCGCTGAGCGTGAGCTTCAGCGGGAAATTTTTTAATTAATTTCCTGCCGCAAGCTCAAGAGTTTGCCAAAAACTATCGCATTAATCAGTTGGGCTATCTTTCAAATTCAGCAAGCAGCCAACAACCCATCAAAGTCGCTGCCAATGCCGCTGATAATTTGTCAAAAGTGACAGCGCGCGAGACACGTCGCCGTCGTCTGAGCTGTTTCGCTTGTCACTCACTCCCACACACACACACACACACACACACACACACACGCACACGTTCAGTTTGGTCTGCCCTTTCTCTCTCTAGCATACTCAACCCGCAAATAGGTCCGTTCACGTATGCTACATCGTGCACTAAACTATGAGAGACTTTTAATCTATGCAATTTAAAATTAAGTTTTTCTGAGTAGGTGGAGAGCTTCCAGCAACATGTCTGTGTATGTGTGTGTGTGTGTGTGTGTGCGCTGCCTGTTTGCTCATTAATTGTATTTTGCGAATACTTTGCTGTCTTCTAGAAGTCGCTTATGTAGTCTTTGCAGGATTTCGCTCAAATATACAAATGAAACTAAAGCTAAACTAAAAAATTCTGCTTAAATTTCTGTATTAATTATTATATATAGTAAAACTAGTTTATGCCTTATTTATTTACTTATTTATTATTTACTTATTATTTAAGTTCATATTTCATTCAATATTTAGAGATAAATTTATATTGTTTTGGGGTAATTTAGATGCATGTTTGTCATCTCAACTTAAAGATAAACTAATCAAATATGTTTTATACAGAAAAATGTTTCAATAACATTTGCCAGTCCGGCCAGCTATGTCCCAATTCACAGCCATATATAGTCAGTGGTATTATGGAACTATGAAAGATATAAAGTATTAAGAGAAACTTACAAGATATAATATAAATAAAAGTAAAAATTAAAAGAAAAGCAAACAGACTGAGAAGTATAGACTGAAAACAGTTAAAAGAGTAGATTGATTACGCATAATGTGCTTTCGGTCTCCGTCTCTCTGTTTGGCTGTGACGTTATGCTCATGTGATAAGATCTAAGCAGCTTCTGATTACAACAAAATCGAAGCAGATCAAAATAAATATTTCAAATATATAGAAAATTATATATTAACTTGAAATAAACTCAAAGTTTAGCCAATTTAACCTCAAGATAAATATAAAAAGATAAATATTAATTTTAACGTTAATAAATTTATAAATTTGCTTAAATATTTTTAAACATAAAAAATAGATTGAAAAGTTGTTAAGCCCACAGAGAAAAGCATAGCTAATGGAATATATTATGTTTAAAATTTTGCAATAGTTTTACCCTTCTTTTAGTTACTCTTTTAATTCACAGTTTGCTGCAGTTTTTTATCCTAGCCTCTATAGCACACTTAGCTTTAAGCCTTACCTAGGGTGACAGCCTCTTCAATCTAGAGTTATTTATGCTTGATTCTATTCATTTCTATAATATTTCAAGCGCTTTAGATTCCCCTGCAATCCAGAGCATGTAATCTTTTCGGTCTTTGCCCGTTGCTATTGGCAGCCAGACTGCCAGATGCGCATCAATTTGATCGCGCTGCCAGTCTAACTGCGCTGCTGAAGCTGTGGCGTCCAATGAGTTTGGCAACTATAGAAATCACCAGATCGCTACGTAGCACTGAGCCACTCACAAGCCAACCAGCCACAGTCCAGCTTCGTAGCGCTTTGTTATGCAAAAATTGAATTTTGTTGGTGTTAGACCGCGTCGCACAGCCTCAGAGATGTATTTCATATGGGAGAGCTGTGATGTGATGACTTTAAACAAATATTGTGCTGTGACTACAGCTAATGGCAACAGACTGTATATTATGTGTGTGTGTGTGTGTGTTAAAGTTAATAATTTTAAGCATTCTTGCTAAATACCAGTGCGAGGCCCGGTCAGGCCAGCCGCTAGTGTAATGATGCATGTTTACAAAATAATTCTCTCAACATTTCTGTAGCTAAGGCTTAAGCATGACAGGATCCAATCATTAGAGACACACATTTCAGTTCTTCGATCTGCTCTAAGCGTTCTCTCTCTTGCTATGCAACTATTAATCATCATGCAGATGCAGGAATAGTCGCAAAGTTCTGTCAGAGTCTTACAGCGCAGGTCACAATATAGGGAGTGCCGCGAGCAGTGCCAAAAACAACAGATCATTAATTTGTGTGCGACAGGCCAGGCCATTAAAATTGGGCTACTCCATCGTCAGATTTGAAATAGGAGAGGCAAAGTTCCGATGCCGGCAGGCAGTCTGAGCAGTCTGGGCAGAGACCCGCATCAATCACAGTAGCCGGATCCGTTGTCCTGGTCAAGTGGGCGGCCAATGTTTGTTGGTTGACCGCCACATTGAAGAGCCGGAAGCAGAGACACAGAGATGCACGATGCACGATTGCCAGACAGACCAGACAGCTTGGCGGCCTCAAGTGCCCACTTGAGCGACGAACATGACATTGCTGCTTGACCGATCCTCAGCAGAAACCAGCAGACGGCAGCGACCACACATGGCGCGCACTGCGGTCCATTCTTCGATTACAGCGTAGACTGCGAGCAGACGGAACCGGATCTTCGTGCGAGCAAACCTTTGATGATGCCTCCATTCACACCAAGTTGCCCAACCTCTGCGCCCGCTTCTAGAACATTAACTAGAACATTAACTCGAATGAAAGTGCTTTGGTTAAGTTAAACAGCTGCTCAGCGCTTGCCACATGAGCAATGGCTGTATATATAAGTCTGAGCTACTATAAAAGTATTCAATTATTAAATATTGCCTAGATCGTATATAAATTATTTAAAAATATTTGTTGAGTATCTATTTCTATCCTTATTCATAAAACTCTATAAAAATCAATTGTATAGAAAATTAGAAATAACTATACCTAAAACTTTAAAGCAAAAAAGAATTTCTTAAAATTCAAATAACTAAAATAGCAAATGATAAATTATTAAAGTAAAATATTAAAGTTATTACTATGCGTAAACTGATTCATTCCAGAAAACTGTGTGAAATTCCACAATTTAACAACTTAAATTTGTACGAAAATGAGAAAAAAGAACTTATATTTGTTTAATTCTATTATTGTTTTGTATAACTAATATTTGACTGTGAAATAATTTTATTTATTTTTTATTTTTTGTTTTTTGCACACATTTTTTTTTTAATTCATTTATTACAAAATATTCTTAAACTATTATCAATTAATTATCAATCGATTTTTTTTTATCATTTATTACTATTTTTTTATTTTTTTCTAGGTCAGATTGATTAAAAATTTTAAATAAAAAAAGAACTAAAATATAAAAACTTGAAATTGTTTTTTTGCAAGTTTTTATATTTTTATAATAAAAAGAACTTAAAATTATTTCCAATATATTTTATCATACACATTCTTATCGCAAATCGAATTTTAATATAATATAAAAGAATAAATAGCAAGTAAAGCAGCTGAAGACCGTAGATTATTGTCTACCTACGTCTATTGGCAATAACAAACACAGCTTCTATACCATCAAATTGTACCCTAAAAAACTGTTTATCAATGTCAATTGAATCAAGTATAAATAATATACATAAAATAAAAATAATATATAGATGATATATAGATAAAATATCACTAAAACAAATCTTTACCAAATCTGTTTTTAATCTTCCACGTTCAGCCCTATCTAAGCTGATGTGACTTCGCCTTGATTAGCATCAACATTTCCACACAACAGCATCTCTCCCTATTATACCTGCTGTAACAACAATCAACATTTTTCGGCTAAAAACATGCTAACATTATTACAACAGTTTATTAACATACTTCAGCTCTTCAGCTGTTAAAAGATATTGACTTAATTATTAAATTGTTAAAGCAGACGAACATATTCTTCACCTAATGATAAATTGAAGTTCAATAACTATTTTTTTTTTATTTATTTAGCTAATTTTTATTTTGAAATATGTAAAAAAAACTCTATATTAATTTTTTAGAATATATTTCAATTTATTTTTATTTATTAGCAAGCTTGTTATTCGAATAAAATAATAATAAAAAAATCTATATTAATTTTTACATCAATTAAAAATTACTTTAAAAATGCCATTGTATAGTTCATTTAATTAAATTTAGTAAATAAATTAAATATTAAAATATTTTATGTAAATTTATAGTATAAATACAAAAGAAAATTAAAATTAAATCTTAAATTCTCTTAGCAATGGCAATTAAAGCATTTCTACTGCTTGTCCATGCTAGCTAAGGATTTTTTTAAAATTTTTTTTTTCTGCTTTTTTCTGTTTTTTTTTCTGTTTTTTTTTTGTACTTGTTTGAAAGTCTTGCAATTAAAAAACGGCGCTCAACAATATCGACATAATGAGCAGACAAAGCAGCGCACTTTGTTGCTATTATTGCTGTTCGAAACATGTGTAACATTTCATTAAATAGTCTCAAACACGCTCACAGAGAGAGAGAGAGAGAGAGAGAGAGACGAACCCACACACACACACACTCACACACAGGCATATGTGCTTAATACAAAGAAGGGTTACAAAAGAAAATTAATGCGTGTAATTCGCAAATGCGCAAAAAAGTCGCTGGATTGAGAGACGAGACAAGCGCTTGGGTTGCGTTCCCAGCAGCTGGGCGCTGCCTGGCGGGGCTGGCGGGGAGCTTTTGGGTTCAATTTTGGGTGGCTCAGTGTCTGCGCCTTGCAACCAAGGCAAAAGCAACAACAACAAAAAGAGAGCAACCAAGTGGCATTAAAAAGCCAATCCCTGCGTTCGCTTCTTTTTAAATCCCGCTGTAAAGGTCTATGTTTTTATTTAATGAGCAACGCGTATACTTGTAGCACACATGGACACGCACGCACACACACACACACACACACACACACACACACTGACATACACACACACACGTATGTGTGTTGCTGTTTGCACTGTCTGCATATGCGTTGTGTGCACATTAAACCATTCAGGTATATCCTTTACAGCCAGAGCAGCCCAGCTCAGAGCAGCCCAGCCCAGCCCAGTCCACCCACTGCATCCCATTAAAGTTCGTTTTAATTAGCTGATACTATCCGGTCCAAGTATTTTGCATTACACTTTAGACAGTATGCACTCGCTAAGTGTGATCGTAGTTAATTAGTCTGAGATTGATGAATCGAAAGATAAAATAAGCAAACCATTTGCAACATTTCTGAAAGAAGTTGGCGGAATAAAATGTCTAGATCTAGTCAATGATTCAGAGAGAAGCAAGAATTGATTTCATTTATCTATTGCTATATATATTTATCATATAGATCGATAAGTCTAGAGTCCAATCTATATATGTATATAGCTGCACTACAGTCGATGGCTCTCAACGAAATGCGACACTCACTCGGCTAGCATTGGGCTGTAATAAATATTGGCTGCTGGCTAAATGGCGACCACAAGGCAGACATAAAAGATGAAAGGCTTTTCGGCGGTGGGGGGGTGGGGCGTGGCAAATGTAAATTTACCTTTCTGACCATGTGACATGGCATTAGTCAAACAAATCATATAAGGGTCAGTGGACAATCGACTATCGACTATAGACGATTACAGGCAACAGAGCGAGAGAGCGAGCTAGCGAAAAAGAGAGAGAAAGGAATACATTGCCATATTAATTGCAATTTGATATGGCAAATATTCATTAAATAAATAAATTGTTATTTACAAATGATAAAAATCATTTGAACAAAGCGAAATATATGAATTTAGTGAACGAGTTAAGCAGGGCAATGACAATGGCAATGGCAATGGCAATGGCAATGGCAACGGCAACGGCAGGCGAACGCAGCCGGCCACGCCCCTTTTGTGGCCTGCGGCCTTAGCTGAGAACTTTTGGCATTAAACGGCGGCAAGACGCGGCGGCGTGCAACCCTTTCGTTTTTTAAGCCAAGCGGCGAGCGCCATGGCGCCAAAGCTTTCGCCATTTTAAATAAAAATGCTTATGCTTGCCGGCAATTCCCGCCAGATGGCGCTGCGCACCAAATGCGCGCAACATTGTAACAAATCTGAGAGCAATTTCAACTAAACAATAGTTTCGCTTTTTTCGACTTCGCTTTAAAAAATGTAAAAGAAATTTTATAAATTTAAAAATTTAAATTTTGTTTTTTAAGTCAATTGCTGTGAGCTCTTCAGCTGTATGTTCTGCGGGGAGCAGCATAGAAGACAGCCAAGCGCGCAGTTACACGTTTGCTGCGGCAGATGGCGCCACAGCAAAAACTTCTTAAAGTTTCAGCCGCAAGACGAAAACTAAAGAAATTTAAATAAATAAAAAAAATATTTATATATAATATATAAAAATCGAACTTTTGTTCTATATATCAGCAGTTCTTTGCGAACAACAAAACAATAAAAAAAAACACGAAATAAATTTTTTTATTATAATATATTTATTTATTTTTTGCTAAGCTTTTTGGCGTGAGGCAACCTAGTTGGCAGCTAAACACTTTGCCAGGCATTCAGTATGCCAAATTTACGGCTTCAGCTGGTGGCCAGCAAATGAGCTAAGAGTACAGCCCCCCCAGTCATACAACGGCTAAACCGCAAAGCGTGGTGTTCATGCGTCTGGCGCTATGCATCCGCAAAACGACCAGAAATGCTAACCAATCGACCAACCTGCCTGCCCGGAGACTATACATGCCGAGCTCAAAATGTGTGCAAGGGTGTGGCCAGGGCAAGAAGGGGGGCGGCCGCCTGTACGTTATGGCAAATAAGTTCAGGCGAGAGCAACGGCTATCAGTTTGGTGCGTGCAATTTTTGATTGCAATGTGCAATGGCGGGGGGAGGGAAGCTGGTGCTGATGCAGTTGTTGCTGCAAATGCAGTTGCAGCTGCAGCATTGCATTTGGAGCCGAAGCTAGAGCTGGTGCAGGGCATTAGGCCTGGAGTTGGGTTTTACGGCTCGCCCACGCAACGGTGAATGTCTGGCAACGTGACGGCAACGGCAACAGCAACGGCAACGGCAACAGCAACGGCAGCAGCTCACTCAACCGGAAATTGGAGGTGTGCGGCAAAACACGACGTGACGTGACATTTCCTCTTCGTCAAAATGTCAAAATGCACCAACAGCAACAGCAGCAAAACGCGGCATGAAACTAAACAAGAGGCAACAGTTAATTCACCAAGAACTGCAACAACAACAACAACAACGTCTATCAGAGATCTATAAGCACAGGCCAACGCACTTAATCATATTAATGAGCGGAGCTCAGATGAGTCCAATAATTGCGCTGCGCTTTAATGCGTCAGCTCAAGGAAGTTCTTGAGTTGCGGGACTCGAAAACAAACTGAGTAAATTGGATCATTGAGCTTGGCGCTTGTGTAAAGCTTTTCACACTCTATTCATAGCGGGCAGTAGCAAGAAAAGAAGAGAGAGGTAGAGAGAGGTAGAGAGAGGAAGAGAGAGAGAGAGAGAGAGAGAGAGAGAAAGACATATTAAAAGAGAGAGTTACAGCTAGAGTGCAAGTAATAACGAGTGAGAGAATGTACGAAAGATTGAAGGAGAGAGAGAAAGATAGAGAACAAGAGTGACAGACAGTCAAAGATTATCCGAAAGAAAGAGAAAAGTAAATAGAGAAAGCGGAATAGATGTATACAGAGAAACATATCAAACGAGAGAGTGGCAGCGAGAGTGAATTAGATAACGAAAGAGGGAATGAATGAAAGACTGAAGGAGATAGAGAGAACGAGAATGAGAGAAAGGGAGAGAGAGAGAGCGAGAGACATGCCGAGAAAGACAGAGCGAGTGAAAGAAATCTATTAATAGTGAGAGCAGCCGATACAGAAAAAGAGCAAGAGACTTAGAGAGAGAGAGAGAGAAAGAGAGAGATGGAGCAAGCAAGAGATATCAACAGATAATGAAATAACACAAGTGAGATAGAGAAAGAGACTATGACGGAAAAAGAGGAAAGAGTTAATAAGACAGAGTTAATAAATGAGAAAAGTATGGAAAAAAAGAGAGAGAGAATGGAAGAGGAAGATGAAAATAGATATAGAAAGATAGAGTGAGAGATAGAAAGAGAGAGAGAGAGAGAGAGAGAGAGTTTATGAGAAAGAGATAGCATATAATATATTCTCTTACACAGAACTCAAACGAAATCGTATTTGCTCAGCCATCGCATGTAAATACTGCACAAAATTAATCAAATATCATTTTCCACTTCTGATGAAGTTTGTCTTCATAATGCTAAACAGGATAAAAGTTGAAATACAGAAGGTCAAAAACTGCAATTAATTGAAACACTTGGGTGGAGTCGAAGCTTGGGCAATTGGCCAGTGAAGGCAGTGAAGGCAGCTCTAAAATCTTGGTGTCTTTCACCTTTAGGAAGCTAGCAAGCGCAGCAGCTGTTATCAGCGCTTAGCTGCTGGCCACGCCCCACCAGTGCGCATTGGGGTGCGCTATGCCTGGCGTTGGTCGAGCTGCTTGGGCTGGCTGCATGGTTGGCCGCGTCGCAGTCAAGACGACTGGTGCGACTGCCGCGACTGCCGCGACTGCCAAGATCGCGCTGCACAAGTTCCAAGTGAATGGCCAGGCGAATTGGTCAACCGCAACGGACGGGACTGACCGTCCAGAAAGCAACAAAACGCATAGAACATAAAATTGATTAAACAATTTGAAGGTGGCAGGAGCAGCGTTTAGCAGCTTGACGGGGCCAAAACCGGCGAGCGCTGTGACAGCATAATTACATAATTAGCTGCTTCCAAAGCGGTCAGAGAGCGGTTAGACGGCCAACGGACGTCGGAAGAGTCAATGTTCGGCAACGTCGAGCGCTATTCGTCAGCTGCTTGAGCTGTGCCCGAAAGGAGCAAAACTAGTCAAAAATGATTGAATGCTGACATTGAGCCGGCCTCAGCTGTCAAGCGCATTTGCTAAAATGCATTAAACCAATACACACAAAAAAAAAAGACAGAAAGGAATAAAGAATGAAATAAAATTGAAAGTACAAAGCGAATGTCAAAGTTGAATGGAGCCTGACATAGCTCGAGCAGGACAATCAGGAATGTCCCGGGCAAACAGAAGCCAGCCAGCCAGAGGTGCCTTTCGCCAATAGTTTGCAAGATTCAGGCCAAGGCACTTGGCTAAGCGGCTTAGTGCGCCGAGAGTCGATGAGAGTCGGAAGTGCATAATGCATCATCTTGCATGCGCTGCTTAAGGAATCATCCAGAAAAGGACAATGCAGCTAACCGTGCGCAAGCGGCTCAGCTCTGTTTCGCACAGATAACGGCGGCAAAAAGGACACTGACACCACCACCACCACCACCACCACCACCAGCACAAGCAACTACTCAGCATCATCATCATCTTCATGGGAAAATCGCCAGTGGCACTCACAACCTGTGTCAATGCAGCGAAGGCAAGTTGCTCGGCAGATTGATTACCCAGCCGATTACGATGCGATTAGCAGTGACGAAAGAAAGATTCCCATGAATGAATGCCCGGCCAGCAGGCAGTAGGCGGCGGCATAGATGACACAATTCCGGACCGAAGGACAGACGCTGAAGGGCCTCGGTTTAACGGGAGACATTTCACTTAGGCCGCTTATGCGCATAAACCTGCCTGCGGCTTAGCTACGCTAATACTCCCGCAAAAGCAGGTTGCCAAACAAACACACACACACACACATACATATATATATATGCACGCCCACTCAGCCGCCCCAGTTGCTGCGATAATTTACGAGAATTCACAAATTCACAATGCGAACCCTTTAAGAGCGGCGCGTAAATTGTGATTAAAATCGCTGGAGCGCCATTTAACCGCGACGGCCATTGCCAGAGCAAAACACAAGAGAGAAAAAAAAGGAAGAAGAAACAACAGGCGGAGCTGCCCCACCGCCAGCCCATTGTTCCCAGGCACTTTATCAACGTTTCCGGCAACGTTTTATGGCCTCCAAGGAAATTTACTTGACAAAAGCCAAAGGCGCAGGCCCTTTAAATTGAAAGAAAAGTTTTAATTATTTTTAATTTTCATGATTAGTACTTTGCGTTTACAGCAATCTCCAACCCCCAAGCAGAGCGTATCCACCAAGCACCACGCACCACGCACCACGCGCCCCGCACCACCCAGAACCCACAACCCACAGGCCGCTTGTTAATTAAGCGCAACAATGTTGAGCGCGTCTGCCCCATCCACCACTACTACTTATTTTAGCCGGATTGGTGATAATGATAATATTCGCACTTTCCTTTCGAGCCAGCTGCGTGAGGTAACGGGGGCGTGGCAGTGGGCCCATTTCTTGGGGAGCTCTGCGCCTGACACAAGTTAATGAGTTTCGCGCTTTCGCGCCAGCCAAATGCCACCATCGGGTGCACTTAATTCCCAACAACCTCACGTACCTTCTCCCTTCCCCCCCCTCTCTCTCTCTCTCTCTCTCTCTCTCTCTTGCTCTCTCTCGCGTCCACTTACTAAATCTGTCTTCATCCGTCGCTCTATCTGGCTGCTATGCGGCTACCCCCAAAAGCATTTTGGCTTTTTGGGCAATTTTTTAATTGTTTCTTTATGCTAAGTGACAACGGGCGGGTAGCCGAGGGGGCGGGCCCATGGCAGTTAACCTGTATCGGGTGGCTGGGCAGGGGCGCGAGGCTGTTGGCTCATTAATACAACTTCAAATATAGCTAGCAGCAAGGCCATAAATCAGCAGGCGCTTAATGCCATTACACAGGCGCCATAAAACAAGCGCAAGTCGAAAGAGTTGAAGAACAGAGAGAGAGAGAGAGAGAGAATGAGAGAGAGACTGGACAATAGAAGGCAATCAAACTGAAAAGTGTGTGAGCAAAAGGGTTGTCAGCCAATTGAGAAAAGTTGTTTCGAATTATAAGCCAGAGTGTTAAAGCAATTTTATGTGTTATTATTATGAGCGAAACATTTAGCTAACGATAACGAAGCCAACTTTCTAGCTGCAGCAGCCAGGGGCAGCTGCGTTCGCTGCTACAGAGCAGGTATGACTCTGAGATGGCAAGCAACTTAGCAATACTTCAAATAACAGTAATAGCATTAATAGCAATGAAAACAATGTAAGCATATTCTAGTCAGCAGTGCTCGACTAGGATATACCCTTACTTGGCAAGTTTCTAAGGCAGTAACCAAAGAGTGCTACTTGTGCTGCAAGTATGCTCTAGTAGGAAGTGCTCGACTAGCAGATACCGACACCTGGCTAGATTGGAGTGCAGCAACCAAAGATTGAAGTACTGCTCGTAGAGTTTAGTAAAAGCCAAAGCTAACTTGGTAACTTTAGCTCTTACAATGTGAAAGATAAGCTCTTATAACTGATATAACTGATTCGATTTATCGATATACGCTTAAGAAAGGTTATCGCTAACTGTAAGCAAGCGTGATAGCTGTGTACCCAAAAACAAAGACTGACAGACTGACTGACAGATAGACGTACAGACAGTTAGATAAACAGTACTAACTCGACTCGACTGTTGATGCTGATCATTAAAATAGTAGTACAGCTGTGTTCACAAAAATAGTAGTGGACAGCAATATTTTGTGATAAACATAATAGAAATTATATATATATATATATATATATATATATGTATATGTGACAATTTGATTCATAACATAAACTGGAATCGACAAAATTCAGTTAAGATCAAATGGAGTCAGGCCAAGGGTCAGCCCATTAGCACTTTTTGTTATGACTCTCTTTGTCGATTTCTGAAAATGAGAAAAAGCCATGTGAACACATGTGTGCTGACCTTTCTGGCTGGACTGTGCCCAATGCACAATTTGTTGAGCGTCCGCATGAAAGAAAGTACAGAGAGAGTTGCCGCCACAATAAATTAGCTGCCTTTTCTCCACCTGCGGCTCCGCCACAGCTCCTGACCAAGGTGTGATTCCAGCGAAACGAAGTACCCCTAACGGCCCAAACCAAATTGTAACAAGTCAATTTCAGTTTCATGTGTTCCGCCGCCGCCGCCAAAAAAAAAAAAAAAATAAACCAAAGAAAAAAACATAAAGGCAAACGAGCCAGACAAAACGGCAGGCAACTGAAGTGAACACAGGATTCTGGCCAACAATGGGTTGTGCTGCTGCCCATGGGTCAGCCATTGACATGTTTTTGGAAAAATGTTTACAAAACATTTGGCATTTCGGTCATCCGACTCAATTTAAAGCAAATCAAAGTCCATTGTCTTAGTGTAAAACCGATCGAACAAGCGGGGCGTGGGAAACTGATTTGTGTTTCGCAAAGCGAATAGCAACAGAAACGAGACTTTAACAAGTGCTCTAAGCACTATATTTTTAAGTGAATATAGCTGAATGAATAATATAGATATTATTGTTAAAAAAGTGCCACAATCTACACTGAGCTGAACGTGTTAGTCTTTAAATTGAAATGTATTCAAATCACACAGCTTAAGTTTCGAATTAGATTTTAATTAGATATTTTCGAAGATATGTTTGTAGACAATCAATTTTAAACTAGGCTCCTCCAGTCGCCTTTTTTTTAAACTAAAAACTTGACAAAAATCATGAAAAAATGAGATAAAAATTTAAAAAAAAATTACTGACTATTTACTATAACTAGCCCTATTAAAACTGACTAAGAATATTTAGAATTTCTGGCATCAGCCACGCCTGCTAACTGGTTGTTACATGCAATTTAACAAATCAAAAAAATATATAAAAAAAAAAAATCACATTTTGAAAGAATTGTCAAATAGAAAAACTTTTTGTTAAGAAAGTGTCCAAGCAGCATTTGAAACTGCCACAAGAAGTAAGTTTATACAAGAATTTTAACTAAATTGAAGTTCAACTAAATGTTTAAGAGATTCCTGCAACTATTTGCCATTTAATTTCCACGCAAGTGAATTTCATTAGTATCTTAATTATGCTGGCATCCACATCATGCATATAAGACGCATGCACCGTTAGTCAATCAATCAGCGAGTCAATCAGGCGAAAACTGTTTCATTTTTATGGCGATGATAAATAATTTATAAATGGCAAAACAAAGCAAAACAAAACAAAACAAAAAGAACAACAAACAAATTGCGTTTGTCATTAATTTGTGCCGCGGCCCCTATGGCAACTACAAAATATAACATGATTTAATATTATATAGCGCGAGCATATATATATATATATACATATATATTTATTTATACATATACATATATATATATATATATATATATATATATATATATATATACATATACATATATATTATTATTCAATATTTGTGGCTCGCCAAAATGCGGCCGCAATATAAAGCGATGCCCCGCAAAATGGCCATGGCATAAATCAATGGCTAAATAAAGAAGCACTGCAGCCAAATATGAATAGTATATGAATATGAATATATGAATGTATGTATATATATATATATATATATATATATATATATATATATATATATATATATATATATATATATATATATATATATATATATAGAATATGTATAATTTGTGTTCGCGTATATTCGCTTATTTCGCTACGCATAAATCTTGAACTAATTTGCTTTGCATGGCTGTTTGTATACACTCGATGTGGGAAGGCTTCAAGTGCTTATCTTTCAATATGTAAATATTGAATTGAGCTTGCCAAAGCCTAATATGTTTTGTATTAATTCAATTTTGAACCGTAAATAGTAGGGTAAGCACGCATTAATGCCACGATAAACATAATTTCAAGCTAAAAATTAAGTGCTACACAGGGCTACGAATTCTTATATGAATGCTATCAGGATTTTCTTTTTTTTTTTGTGTTTAAGTTTAACTATTAATATATCATAAGCACATTATTTAAGAGTATTAGCATATCTCACACATCAGGCTTACGGCATTTGCTAAATTAAAACACATTACAGCTGCCTTAATAATAAAATGAATCTTTTTTTGTATACAATTTTGTTTAGTAATCCAAGAGCAATAATAATAGAATCAAGTTTTACATATAAAAAATTATATATATTTAATAAATCGTGGCCTATATAGACTTGGAAAGTGTATTTCATTAGCGGCATGGCCAGAGCTCGAAAGTTCTCTTTGTTTTTATTTATTTTCGCCGCAGAATATGACAAAGTTTATTTCGTGGTTTTTTGGCAGTCTTTGAACTTTTGCGGATGGGCAACACAGCTGGTTGAGTGAACATGCCAGAAGCTTAGAAAATAAATTATAAAAATATAAATATAAAAGGCAAACTAAAAATGAAAAAAAAAAGAAAAATGCTCACAAAATAATGACAACAAATTAAAAGTTAAATTAATTGCAGTACTTGAAGTATTTGAAATGAAAATAAAAATTAATATAAATAAAAAAAAAATTAAAGAAAGAAATCAAAAATATATTGCTAACAAATTACTGAACAAAAAAAAAGCAAATTAAAATAAAAAAGATAACAGTACTTAAAATATTTTAAATGAAAATTGTTTTTATCTATATATATTTCATAAATTAAGAGCAATATTTGAGTTTAACATTAATTTAAAATTTGAGAAAACATAAAGCAAAGAAATATTGCACACAAAATAATGACAAAAAGTAAATTAAAATGAAATTGAAAACAGCACTTGAAATACTTTAAGTGAAAATGATTTTTACCAACTTAATAAATTAAGACAAATAATATTCAAAAATAAAAAAAATAAATCAATTTGCTTACATAATAGTAAAGCAAATAAATTAAATTAAATTAAGAAAAAAACAGTTATTAAAATATTTTAAATGAAATAAAAATATTCTAAAAAAAAAAACGAAGACTAATATTAAATATTCATATTTTTTAAGAAATTAAAAGGAAACACCTTCGACTTAAAAGGTTGCCAAATATTTAAATGGAATTTATGCTCAAATGAACTTTGTGTAAAATTTGAAAAGCCTCAAAGTATTTTAGTTATGAGAATCAGCGAGCGAAAGCAATGGGCAGTTGGGACTCAAGCAGGCAATAACTTTCCTCGTGCTCCCTTCAAATTCCCCTCAAAGGTGTTCTGGCAAGGCAATCTGGCATCTGCAAGTTTCATTTATATGCCAAAGACTTTTCAAGTTTCACTTAAACTTCAATTCATAAACATTTATAGGCAGTTTTATTGGCTACTTGACTACTTGACTGATCTGTTGATGTTGGCAGCCAGAAAAATAAAAAAAAAATAAAAAATAAGAAAGAAAAGAAGGCAGCGCACATTAAGCGCTGGCCGAGGCGTAAATGAAAACATCAGACGATGACATCGTAAATAAACGTTAATCAAACTATAGGGAGCATAAAACTGTTAACGGCTTTGGAAAATCTATTGACTTTGGCCGGAGACAATGCGACGTTAACGTGACAAAAGCGACAGAGCAAGCAAGCAACAACAACAACAACAACAACAACAACAACAACAAAAAGTAACAAAAACAAAGACAATAAAGACCAGGACCTTGCCAGGAGAAGAAGCAGCAGAAGAAGAAGAAGAAGAAGAAGAAGAGACGGCAAGATGTTGGACGAAGACGTCATGAAGACGATTTTGTTGTCTCCGCATTGTCTGACAGAAACTAAACTGGGCGCTGACAAACAAAAGGGGGCTGATCGTGTACCGAATGCGTCTAACGCGCAAGGACATTGTTGACTTTGCTGCCTGTTGTTGTTGTTGTTGTTGTTGTTGTCGCTATAAAATATCGAAAACGCCAAATATTGTAGGCATTTGGTGAAAAATGTGTCTTGTCAACATTTTCCTTTCATGCGAACGCATCCATTGTTCTAGAGGGTTGCCCACGGCCCTCGCTCCGAATCAATGAAAACTGCTGAATGAAAATGTGATCCTTTGGCGAGCTGTGACAGTTTTTGGGCTGACAACAAATGCAATGTTATCCCTTTGTCGTCAATGCTACTAAGAATTATGTTGCCGATACACTCACACACACACACACACACACACACATAAATATAGATATATACATATATATTTATATAAAAAGCAGCTATAGAGAAAAAAGTTAATGTCTTTTTTTGCTGCTGCTGCTGCTGCAACGGATGCAACGACAAATATTTGTAAACGCGCCCTTTTATTGAATGCCTCTCAGTTACCTTGCTACACAAGCTGTGTGCCGAGAAGTCTGCTCTAAGGGGTAGCAGTTGCAGTCGGAGCCAAACACGGCAGACAGCGAGGCAGCTGAAGTGGCATGTTGCACGCCCAGATACTTAAACAGCGGGTAGATTCGAGCACCAAAATTTGTGTGTGTGTGTGTGTGTGTGTGTGTGTGTGTGTGTGTGTGTGTGTATGTTGCAACACAACACAAATAGCAGCTTTTTGGGTTTCATGAATAATTGTGATATAGATTAAATGCCTATAGTTTGCATGCATGTATATATATTTATGTATATCAATACAGCTTTGAGCTAGTTTCTTGTGGAATAGGCCAAGGCCGACGAGGACTCTTTTAGAAATTTTTAAAAATTATTTTACCACAAATTTTGGATATAAAAGGCTTGCTAAAAAGCATTTAAGCCACATGTTTTTCAAGCATTCAAGTGAATTGCAACGCAGTTTTTTCGAGAAACCTTTGTAAAGTGGCAACTGGCTATGCTCGCTAGAAAGTAGCTACAGACATATGTATGTATGTATGTATATACGTTTGTCTTTATCTAAAGCTTTTATTTGCTGGTATAGGTTTTAGGCACAACTTCAAAAACTATTTTAAAAAATCAAAATTGTATTCAATTCAAAATTGACTAAAAAGTTGAATTACAAAAAAAAAACATATTTCTGACAAGAAAAATGGCAGAGTTTCCATTTGCCAATGATGGCCCTAAGCACACGACAAATATAATTACCTACCGCACTCAAATATTGCTTTAAAAATTTGACTTATAACTTAAACTTTTTAAAAGAGCTTGAATTTATATAATAATATATTTAATTTTATATATTTAATATAAAATATTAGAAAAAAAAACAAATATTTCAAAATCAATTTGAAATTTTACTTTTTGTAGTTAAATAAGCATAAATGTAATATATAAATAAAATATGTATGGCAATAATATAATATATATGCATACATATAGATATGATATGGCATAAGAACAATTCGTATTTGTTTATTAACTAAATATATATATATATATATATATATATATATATATATATATATATATATATATATATATATATATATATATATATATATATATATATATATATATATATATATATATATATATATATATATATATATATATATATATATATATATATATATATATATATATATATATCAGTTTGTTCATGATTTGAATGATGAATGTGTCTGAATTTGTGCCTGACTTTGAGTCAATAGCCCAGGCGACGTAACATCAGTTCGTCTGTCTGTTGCTATGTAAGTCAGAAGACTCGCTGTGACAGGCGGCATATGTATATCAGAAATAGTCTATATCAAAGCTAACAAATCAGTAAGAAACATAAATAAGTTGTATGTTTGGGCAAGTCAGCAGAGCCTTCAGCTATTTAAGCTTTCTTAGTAATTATCTCAACTATTTTCTTATAGTTTCTTGACAATCGTATGCGATGGAGCAACGATAAACAAAAGGTAAATAAAAAAAACCTAACCTCTTTCACGCACATTTTTGCATATTCTTAAAACAGATGTTTGAGCTGCTAAACACGCATAAATACATAAATATAGAGCGAGTAAATATGTATAAATATATATATATATATATATATTTGATTGTGTAAACTCTATTGCTTGAGTACTTGTATAATTGATGAAAAGTCTGTCGCTGTGGCACCCAGCCTCTTTCTCTATTATTATCAGCAGCATCGGGGGCGCATGCTGCACATGGATAATGACACGCGGCAACTACTACAACTACCACCGCATGCAGCAGAAGGAGCAGCCGAACATCAATATCATCACCATCACCACCACCACTAGCACTAGCACTGGCACTAGCACTAGCACCACCACCACCACCACCGCCGTCGCCGTCGCCGTCGCCATCGCCATCGGCAGGCGATGCTCTTGATATTCCCTTTGTTGTTGTTGTTAATGATCATCTGTGGCACGCCATCACCAACCAAAAACGCGCGGCCATCCACACACTCACTCACACCCTTGATCTCTGTCTCCCTCTCACGCTATCACACACACACACACACACATACACACACACGCACGCATACATTTGTATGTGGGTAACAGCGTGAGAGCCACGCGGTGGTTTATGCTTGTTAGGACGAGCTCTTCAAGGGCCGCACAACAACAGCAACAACACATAACTAAATAAAAACGTAGCAGGGCGCGCCTTTATTCATGTTATTTCTTTTTTTTTTTTTTTGGGGTGCGCGCTGGCTACTTTGTATACAAATATACGCACACACGCACACACACATACACACACACGCACATAGGTGAAGGCAAGCAGCACGCAAAATGGCGGCCAGCGTTGTTGCTGTTGTTATTCTTGTCGCGGCTGTTACAAAAATATATTTATATATATACATATATATATATATTTATATAAAAATCATCAAGCGAAGAATGATGAACAGCCAGAGACTGAGTAGCACCAGAGTGTGCCGTTCCCCCTCTCTCACTTACCCTCTCTGCCACTCAATCTCTTGTATCTTCCTCCAGTTCCGCTGTTTGGAAATCTGCGGGTTGCAGCGCGCACCGCGCTGCTATGGCCAAAATGGTTTTTATTTCTGGTATTCATTTCGATTGTGTTTCTGTTGCTGCAGTTGTTGTTGCTGTAGAATTTTTGGCATGTGTCTAAAAAGAAGCAACATGAAAAAAACAAACAAACATAAGAAAGCAGAAGTGAAGCGAGAGGTGCAAAAAACTAAGACACAGAAAATTCAATTGCAATTAATATGATTTTCTTTGAATATGAAAACAAGTTTAGTATTCTTTAGGTGTAGTATTCAAATAATCAAAATTAAAATTAGTTTTTTACTACCATTTAATAGTATTGATAATATTAGGCTTTTTATTGTGATTGTAGTTTTCTTTAATATCTGTGCACTTTAAATGCTTATAAATCATGCTACAATTTCTCAGCATAAGAAGCTTTAATAATAATCTTTTACACACTAACAGAAACTCTTAAAACTTAACCACGATACCCAATATAATAAACATTTAGTTAAGAGTGAATTATTATTATTTTATAATGCTTCCTGTTGACACAGCAAGCTGTTGCCTACTTGCACAACTTTAGCTAGAGTATTTGAAGAGCTTTATAAACTAGACTCAAGGCTGCTCTTTGGGTATTTAAGAATACAAATTTCAATATGAATTGATGCAATCAAAGTTGAAAAAATAATAAAAATAATGCAACTATTTGAAACTCTATTGATTGGAAACACTACAAAAATGAATCAGATTCCGTTTACACGATTCAACTTTCGTTTTAAGATTTTCGAATATTAGCTTTTGTTTACAAAGCTGTAAAGCGGAAATTTTAGGTAACCTTGAACAATCACTCGTCTGCTCTTTATTTATTTTCTTTACCACCACACAAATCAATAATAGACAGCAAAATATACATTTTATATATTAAATATACGTGTACTAAAAAGCTTATAAGCAAACATAAACACAAACTTAATTTAGTTATTTTTCTTTGTTTTATAATATACTAATATATAATATAATAAAAATAATACATAATATTATATATAATGTAAAAATAAATAATTTATAGTATATAATAAAATATGTACATATTGAAAATAACCTTTTGAAAAAACTATCAGCTACATTCATATAATATAATAATAATAATTTAATATAATTATGAGCCAGAAATGAAATCCTTAAACTGTTTTATATATTTATATTTTTTTAGTATATATTTATATATATATATATATATTTATACAATAGAAAAACATTAGCTCAGTGAATTTTTGGATTTTTATTATATATACAAACTGCAGCAATTTGTCTCTATTTTGTCTATTGGATCTTCAAATATTTTTGTATATTCAAAATAAATAAAAAATAATAAGAAAAATATACAATAGAGTAATAAATTTATATGAAAAAAATTAATTAAAATTTACACATTAGATTTTATTCTTTATGAAATTCTCTATATAAATATATTTAACCATAAAATATATTCAAAATATTTATAAGGCAAAATTAAACTGAAAAATATTTGAATATATTAGGAAAATACAAAAAAATGAGATATGAAAACCTTGTATAAATATAAATTTTGCTTTATTTTCAATGAGATCTCTTGTTTTTCGGCGCTCAGTCTGAATCTGCATATTGTAATTCTCTGCTGCATGGGCGATGCTTAAATAAATTCTTGCCGCATTGCCGTCTTCGCAAGTGGCTCGAAGGGGGAGTGGCAGCTACTTTGTTGTATAGTAATGGCTTGGGTTAGATGGCACAAGCCGCAACCACATCCACAATCCGCTCATAAGCTCACACACACACACACACACACACACACACATTGAGTGCTCATCGTGCTCATCTTCATGGGGTAATCCACTTGCCCCATAAATCTAAGCATCAAACGGCAGCGCTGCTTCGTGTCGCGACAAAATAATAAGAAATCAATACAATCTGCGTAATATGTTTTACGCGCTTTCTTCTTGCCAGTTTTCCGAACAATTGACTTTGATGATGCCACACACACACACACTCACACAGCTTCTGCTGCTGCTGCTGCTGCTGCTGCTGTCTGGCGGCATCTTCGATTAAGCCACAGCCCAAAGGGCCATGACGTGACTCTTGTGCCTGGCGCACGATAATCAAAAATCAGGCGCACACAATGGACTCTGTAATAGTTGAATTGAATTGCGTTTGGGGAGTAAGACTGTGTGTGTGTGTGTGCTGTTGTGTGTTGGGGTGTGAGGAAGCTGGCGAGCTTGCAAAGTTTGCCTGCTGGTTAAGGGCGTGCCGCTTGCCTCATTGTCTGCCCCTGTAACGGGAAGTGCGTGTGTCGCGTCGTGACTAGGCACGTCAGCTAGTCCTCTAACCTCCTTCTCCTGCTCCTGCTCCAGCTGCTGCTGCTGCTGCTCCTGCTTCCTTTCACTCTTGATGTCCTCATCCTGTACACTCAGACCTCATGTTGACTTTATTGGGCTCATTGCAAAGGCGCCGCACACACAGAGTGCATTTGCCTAGTCTCTATGCGGCACTTTGGCATGCTTTGACACTGCCACGCCCACTTCTTTCTAACAACACCCACACAACTGCCGTTGCTGCTACCGTTACTGCTGCTGCTGCTGCTGCTGCTGTGGCGCCCATCGCTTATGGCACATGGCATCATTACACGGCCGCCTCGCACGCAAAATTGTGCGAAATTTGGTGAGCCGCGTGTGGCATAGTCGTGTGGCAAATTCAATTCGTAAACTTTTTAACCCAAGCCCAAGCACATCCCAAGATACTTTTGATGTGACTCTGTCTCTCTCTCTCTCTCTAGCGCTGTCTCTCTCTCTCTCTCTCTCTTTCTCTGCCCTGCTTAGCCTCATTGCGCTATCTATAAAGGGTGCCCATGCCGTAGCTCCTGTTCCTAGTCGTGGCCATGGCCATGGTCGTTGGTGTTGCCCTGTCCCCTGCCCATGTTCGTTAGGTTTGTTACTGCCCTCGCATTGCACTGAGGGTTGGCAAGCAGCGCAACTTTGTCAATCAGCTGAGCTGACGCTTTAAAGACATTTCAGCCCAAGTTTGCCCGAAGAAAATTCAATAAACTGACTAAACATTTGTTCATAGTCAAGTTTTAACTATACTGTTCAATTTTGAGCAGCACTCGCCTAAATATCAATATTTTTGTTAAATATATATTCTACAGCGTTTGTGAATCAGGTACTTTATAAACAATTCGAAATGCCAGGGTACCAGCATTGTGTGCGATAACAACTTGCGCTTTGCCTTACGAATTCCAAGCGGTTGCGGAGCAAAATTTCAATTTATAAGACGCAAAATTGTATTTTCGTCGAAAAAACATATTGCGAATTGACGTGGCGACCAATATGTATGGCATTCTTACGTATTAATGCATTTTGCTCAAGGGGACAGCAATTGCGACTCGACTGTATGCATATACACACACACATATATGTATATATATATATATATATATATATATATATATATATATATATATATATATATATATATATATATATATATATATATATATATATATATATATATATATATATATATATATATATATATATATATATATATATATATATATATATATATATATATATATATATATATATATATACATAAACTTGATCAATCTGTGGAACACTCAGTTCAGGAGTGCAAAGTGTTCCCATTGTTATTTAATATGCATACATGATGATGATATGATATATGATGATGACATATGATATACAATATATGCAAATATACATATTTTCTTATTATATATATATATATAAATAAATAAAGATATAGATATATCTATATAATATATGTTGTTGCCTTGTATTACAATTTGTTGTAGATCTTATATTACTATCTTATTTATATTGTTTATATTTATCGATTTATTGCTATAAATATAATAATAAATTCAGGCACGGCAAGGCTGCTAGCTTATATCTAGCATATATTATATAGATAAAGCTATAGCTATATCTGTATTTATCTTATATTATTAGAGACTATATATAATTATATATAGATATATAGATATAGATATACATCGCTTTATAAATATTTATATATGTATCATATATAATTTCTAATCTAACGATCGTTTAGGAATTTTAAATGTTTCCAAATCAGCTGAAACTTTTGAGTTTTCCTTTGTTTTTGCTTGATTGTTTTTCAAAATTCTGTATTTTCGTGCTTTTGTTTTGTTTGCTGCTGCTGTTGCTGCTGCTGTTTTACTGGCTATAAAAACGCAACATCATAAAAATGTTTAAATAAAAATGCTATCGTTGCTCGTGCTCTAATACTTTGGCTATTCTCAGTCTGGGACTTGCGTTGCGTATCAATTCAAATCTTTTTTGTTTTGGCGCCTCGCGCTTTTCGTCATGACCAGAAAACCAAATATTTTGCTTTTGGCGATTTGTTTGAAAAACTCAATGTGCGTGAGTGTGTGTGTGCGCGAGTGTGTGTGTGTGTGTGTGTGTGTGTGTGTTTATTGCTCTTGTTGTGTTTGATTTGTTTATGGCATAGCTTTTATGGCCGCTGGTCAAAGGCGTGGCCACGAGCGAATATTTCTCACGCCAAGCGAATGCATAAACAAGTCGAACGATGATGATGTAGCTGTGTAGCCAACAGTTACACAGAACGCATCGCGCAGTCAACATTGTTTATTATCAGAAAGTGGCGCCAATGGTTAAACATTTTTAATGCGCAGAGTTGGCCGGGTCCCAGCCCCAGGCCCCAGGCCCCAGTGCCCAGCCTCCAGCCTCCAGCCTCCAGCCCTCGTTCTCTAATCTAATTGTTTACAATGCGCTTAAGCGCATTGCACAGTTTTGAGAAAATCCTTTTCAAACTATCTGCATCTGTGCTGTACTCTTCTCTCTCCTTCTCTCCCTCTCTCTCTCTCTCTCTCGCTCTCTCGCTCTCTCGCTCTCTCTCTCTCTGTATATATTGACTTCGTCTGTGCAGCTGTTTGCAAGATTTATGTGCATTTAAATAAATTTGATGAGATTTTCTTGCCGTAACTCTTTGCAGCCCCAAAGAGTTGAGCTGCCACGTAAAAGATGCCATAAATCTTTGGCTGCTCACGCGCGCCAGCTGTGCGCCGGCGGAACACGATCTCCCATTGCCAGCGGCGCCCACTCCCACTGCAAAACCTAAACGCTGGCGAGTAGTTTTGTCAAACGAGCCTAAGTGGATTTCCTATGGCAATTTTTAAGAATCAAAACACACACTCCAAAACCCAATGCCCTCTCAGCCTCCCCCCCCCCCCCTTCTCCTATCACCTGCCTGCCCAATGTATCGCATCTTTAAATGTTGCACGTGGCAAAGACCCTTTGCTGTTGCTGTTTCTGTTCCAGTGACAGGGCCACTGCCTGCCCCAAGCGGCACGCTGTCGTCTTGTTCAGCACATCACGTATGCCCTTTGTGTTTATTTATTTTTACGCCAACCGCCACCCCACTCCTCCCTCTCTCCCTCCCTCTCCCTCCCTCTCTCTCTCTCTCTCTCTCTCTCTCTCTCTCTCTCTCCCTCTCCCTCTCTTGAAAACAGCCATTTATATTTACCAGCAGCAGCAGCAGCAGTAGCGGCTCCCGTTTCACTTGGCTTAAGCATCGCGGGACTGATTGAAATTCGCGGATAACCTGAAATGGATTTCTTCTTTCCACAATTGCTTTTTGGTGGCAATATTAGCGATTCACTTTGTGCGACAGTCACGCTTGGCATTTATATGCACATATATATGTCATATATACATATATAGATATGTGTATGTGCATATACATAGATAGAGATGAGTCCACGAAGCACTATGTAATAAACCATAAGGCAAAGGATTCCAATAGTAATCTGTAAATACGTATATATATAATAATGAGTTATCAAATTGAAACAAAAGAAAATATATATTAAAGGTTACACGAGTAAATGCTGCCAGATTCTCCAATTCAGTTTCTCCAGTTCAGTTTCTCCAGTTCAGTTTCTCCAGTTCAGTTTCTCCAGTTAAGATTCTGCAGTTTAGATTCTTCAGCTCAGACTTTCCACTTCACAATCTCCAGCTCAGACTCTCCACTTCACATTCTCCAGCTCAGACTCTTCACTTCAGATTCCCCGCCTCAGACTCTCCACTTCACATTCTCCAGCTCAGACTCTCCACTTCACATTCTCCAGCTCAAACTCTCCACTTCACATTCTCCAGCTCAGACTCTCCACTTTACATTCTCCAGCTCCGACTCTTCACTTCAGATTCCACGCCTCAGACTCTCCACTTCACATTCTCCAGCTCAGACTCTCCACTGCACATTCTCCGGCTCAGACTTTTCACTTCAGATTCTCCAGATCAGATTCAGACTATATAATCAGCTAAGTTTGCCATCGACTGCTATTTCGTTGTCGCCTTGCCACGCTTGCTCAGCTATAACCACTTGGGAATTCGTGGACTGCAGCACTATCTACACTTTCATTTATTCTTGTATTACTTAGAACGTTCAAAAAATCCATTGCTTAGACTACATAAATTTGTTAAAAATATATATGCCATGAAAGAAATATATGAAAATAATATAAACAAACTAAAATAAAAATAGAAATATGAAATAAAAAAAAATAAAACTGAATAAAAAAAAAACTAAAATTAAAATTACGCACATTTAAAATAAAAATTAAATTAAATTAAATTAAATTAAATTAAAATAAAATGCAACAAAGTAAAATTAAATAAAATAAAAATAAAAAAAAACAATATTTAAATAAATAAAATACAAAGTAAAAAATACATAAAAAATATAATATAAAAATAAAATTAAAATAAAAAATACAAAAATGTTAGAGTAAAATAAAATATGTATAAAAATGTAAAAAATTAATTTAAATTTCTTGTTACAACATAAAAGCAATCAACAAATATTTTTTATATATAATTTACATAGATGGAACAAGCAAGAGTTATGCCATTTGCTAGAGTTCCTTTATAAGAACAGCTATTAAAATTATAGTTAACATTCATTCATTTCATTCATTTGAACAATGTATAAATTCATACACAATGGCATCAATGTAACCTAAAAATAAAACCAAAAGCAAACGAAATATCTTCAACTGATTTTCTTTTATTACAAATTAATTGCCTGTTGCCCTTAATTGGTCACCCTCTGCTGCATAGAGCTCTCAAATAAAGCAATATAATACGGTTCTGCTGCTCGACAACAACTTATTGATGAAGTTTAATAAGTCTGAATGAAGTCTAATAAACTAAATGCCATCTGGAATTTGGAAAGTATATAGTAGTCTACAATCATCTAGAATGATCTAGAAAATCGAAAATTCAACTTCTTTTAACTATTTTTACTATGAATAACACCGAATTCGAAATTCTTAGACTAAGAAATAACTAATTCCTGTATTTCGAACCGGAATCTTCTATATAAACTCAATTAACTGTTACTACAACTCGACATTTCAGTTTCAAATCAAATAATACTCAGATCTAACAGGAATATAAGCCTAACAGAATTTTCGCTCAACAATTTCCCAGAAGAATTTCACTGAAATCAATAGCCCAAAATTTCGGTGGCAAACAATCAAAAAACGAGTTCAGCTCTCAATTTGTAAGGGACGATTCCAATGTAAAGTGAAACCCAATAATACCCAAAATACCCAAACGCAAAAGGGGGCAAAGGGAACAAATCTGTTGCCTTCGACGGCTTCCGCAAACTTTCCGCTAATTTTGCAATACTTTTGAGGCTTTCACGGCCTTGGAGCATTCGCCAATTTATTCGTAAATTTATAGCACACACACACAGACTGAGATTAGGTGTGTGTGTGTGTGTGTGTGTGTGTGTAAGATTTTATGGGCGCCTGGGAAAACAGAACGTTGCTGCGACGAACCGAGGCGTGGCGAGGCGAGGCGAGGCGAGGCTAGGCAGGGGCGGGGCGGTGCGAAAGGCGCGAAATTGCAAAATTAAATTTGCAGTTATTGCGCAACCATGGAGAATTGGTTACACTGTAACGGTATAAATCGGGCATTGGGCGCCGGGCGTCCCCTAATTGGCAACTTACAACACGCACACACACCCAACGAGACAGCGACACAGGCACAGCCAAGTGCGTGCGTGCAAAAGAGACGGCGCGCGGCATATCCAATGGCAACTTAACAATTCAAACATAACGTCAGCTGTCGCTGCATGTGCGTGTCTGTGTGTGTGTGTGTGTGTGTGTGTGTGTGTGTGTGTGTGTGTGTGTGTGTGTGTGTGTGTGTGTGTGTGTGTGTATGTGTGTGTGTGTGTGTGTGTGTGTGTGTGTGTGTGTGTGTGTGTGTGCTTGACAAAGTTTTATTAGTGCAGTCAAAAGCGACTTTTGCATTTGCATTCAAATCAGAAATCCGGTTAACCCCAACAGTCGCTGGGCCGCTCTATGCGCTTCTCACTTAAAAGTAGCTACAACAACAACAACAAATTCAGTTGAATTTCTAAACAGTGAACTTTAAATGTCTGTAATCAATCTTAACTTAGCAGCGCAATGCAGCTGAAGTCCCAATTGCTTAAGATATCAGAGATGATTCTAGCTCTGAGGCATATTTGATACAGTTTAGCCACAGTGTAGAGATCAGAAACTATTTCCTATGTTCATCTTAGCTTAAGCTAGTCAGTAATTTATTTAGTGTGTTGCTGATAGACCTAACGTTAATACATCTAATACATCAGAAGTTTTTTAGCTGATCTTGGTCTTCTGTTGAAGGGACTAACTATTGAGGTGATCTTTGGTGTTGTTTTTTAGGGAGCACACTGAATATTCTCTTCTTTGCTCCGAATATAGCCGAATGCACAATAATCCACATGGACTCCAGCAATTCTATGAGCTTATTATATCAGAGAGAGAGAGAGAGAGAGAAAGAGAGAGAGGCGTGTTTCTCAGCAGTTACTCCACTTATAGAGTGAGTTTTTCAGTTGATCTTGAACTAAGTGATCTTTGAGAGCACATAAAACTTAGAGTAGAGCTCTCTCCTCAGCAATATGCAACTGCGTGAGATGGATATGAAGGTTGTACTGGTCAGCAAATAGCTGCTACGTTATAACATGTCAGTTTATCTTTTATCTATCATGTATCATCTAACGTCTATAATCTATGATCCATAGCTCATATAACTATATATGATCTAAAATCTATCTATTATATATAATCTAACATCTATCACCTATCGTCTAATAGCTATCATCGCTCATCTATCGTCTATCATCTCTCGTCCATCTTCTATAATCTATGATATCTGATCAGTAATCATCTAACATCTAACCCCTAACATCTTTCATCTTTCATCTATCATATATTATCTATCATCTTATCATCTCTTTCATTTCCAACACTTCAACTTAAAGAAAGCTCAGCTTTAATAGCTCTAAAGCTACTTGAGTAAGTGAGAAGTTAACATTGAATTCAGTCTGTGAAGAGACTAAATGACATTAAAAGAAGATTTTCAAACAGTAGCTGTAGCATTAGCCTATTCTCTGATCACATAGCATTCTGATGCTAAATGCTTAACTTCACACGATCGTTAATATAAACTATATCTAATATATATAGACACTTATGCACATGTATAGATATATACATATCTATATATATATATATATATAACATTTATTGTGTGTTCATCACAATTTTGAAAATGATATGGTATGAAAGCATCGCAGCCGCAAAGAGGAGCATGTGTTGATGCGCCGCCTCTAGAGGCATTCCTGTTGGCGCACATTCTGCGCCATTTTCAGTACAGATTCACCCACACTTTCACCCCCACGCCTACGCCCACGAACATGCCCACGCCCACGGTCACGTCTACGTCCACGTCCACGTCCACATCCACATCCACATCCACATCCACATCCACACGGTGAGTGCAAACTGCATGTTGAAATAATTATGCGTGTGCATTCCGTGGCCACGCCGAAATGAGCTGCGATTTATGAATGCCATGTTGCAGCCCCAAACCCGTTAAACGCCGAGCGAGACAAGCCAAGCCCGAATCTAGGACAATGTGGCTGGCGGTGGGCGGCGGGCGGCGGGCGGCGTCCGACGCGTCGGCAATGGTGTCGACGGCATGGCCGCCGTGTGTACGACAAGCGCAGACATTATAATTATTAATAAATGCAAAAGCAGCGCCAGCGGGAGCCATGAACGCTGTGCGGTCGGAGGCTGTTCGGTGCTCAGCTCAAAGAGGTGAGCAACTATTTACGGCATGTCCATGTCCTGGCAGTGGTGGGCGAGTGCCAGTGCGAGTGCGAAACTGGAATTAATATGTGGCACCCAGGCGACGACCAAAGCGCTGCTGCTGACATGACCACGAAACGGTCGCCGGATTGGATCGCAATTGGGTGGTTGCCTGGGCTCGGCTGAGTTTGGCCTGTGTTGGGCTGCGCTGGGCTGCGCTGGGCTGGGCTGGGCCAGGCCTTTTGCTGTGCTGTGCTGTGCTGCAGTCATCGGCAGAGGCATTTTAAAATTTATGATACGAAATTGATTTTATTACCAAACAAAAATATTGGCTTCTCACTGGCCGCTGTGCATTAACGCGCATCGGCTTAATTAAGATGCGAAACGCTGCACAAGCGGATGGAGAACGAAAATTATGTATTAAAAAGTTTCCCATGGCAGGCAGCCAAAAGGCAGTGCAAGGTCACGATGTTGTGCTCCGGCTGCAGCTGGCCTAAGTTAATGCAAATATTGTGGGCAACTGCAGCAAGTCCTGGCAGCAGCAGCAGCAGCAGCTGCTCCATCTCCTGTCGCACTTAGCTGCAGTTTGGGTTTGCAATTTTGGTTCAAGTGGTTCTAGATTGGAGTTCATGTTGCACGTTACACGCTGCACGCTGCACTTTTCGATGGCAAACTCTGTGTGTGTGCCCAGAGAAAGAGAGAGAGAGTGAGAGAGAGTTTTGTGGGCTTGCACTTGTGGCCAAATGTTGGCCAGTCGGCTTTGTTCAGCTTAGACATGGCCACGACATGTTGATTAAGTTACCTCCACACTCTGTCCGCACTGTTTGCAAACGCAACAACTTCTCGTTTGATACCCACTGATGACTGCCAGCTGAAAGTGTTTACTCCAAGCACACACACACACACACACTCTCTCTTCAGTTTTTAGGTTCAACTAACCTAAGGCATGGTCTGCATTGATTTGCATCCTCAGCCTAGTTCACAGCTCTTCGTATCCCTCACATTAAGTGAGTTCAGCTGCTGCAACTATTACTATCTAGTGTTCTACCCATAGACATTTACTCCATGTCCAACTTCTAGGCAATAGTATTTGCAGTCTTAGAGGTATTTAGAAATAACTAGATTCCATTGCTTTAGTCTGTCAATTTGTAGTTGCCCCACCCAAATTGTTTTAGAGTTCAAATCTTCACTTTGGCGGAAACTTTATATCAAATTTACTTAGTCTTTGAGAACGCGTGAGGACTTTATAATCTTTAGCTGCTAAAGGCTCTCAGATTAACGTATTGACCTACAAACAGAAGAACGGACAGAGGAACGGAAGGACAGACTTAGCCACAGAAGAACAGACGGACGGAGTCTCGGAAGAAGAAACGAATGAATGGTTAAAGAGAAAGACAGAGCTAGATCAGCACAGCTGTTGATACTAGTTAAGAATGCAACAACTTTATAGGCCTATTTGCCTGTCACATATGCATCATTGAATATTATCAAATGCAAGTTATAACAAGCAATAATCTGCTCTAAAAAGTGATTTCCAAATTCGTATTTTGAGTGTTTTGTAATGAAGATTCGCACAACTGAATAAATGCTTACTCTAACTGGGACAAGTATACGAATTTGTAACTTTTTGTAAACCTCGCATAAGTTCAGCTTGATCCACTACGGGACATCTACCAACGAACGCTGGAGCCCATCTGTAGAGAAGTCATCCAACTTCGGCGCTTCTAACTTATCGTGCAGTTGCGTAATCAACGCGCGATAAGCAAATTGGCGTAAGAAACATTACCTAAACAGCCTTTTCAAAAATATGTATGTTTCTGGCTTTTACGACTTATTTTTACCTATTTATAAATATATATTTTTTTGAACTTATTTTTATTTTTATTTTTATTCTTATTTATATTTATTAATATTTATTAATATTTATTAAAATTTTTATATTCTCTATATAATTTTTTTAAATATTTATATTAAATTATATTTCTTTTTATTTATTTATAATAATTTACATTTATTTTTTATTTATTAATATTAATTTATTTTATTTATATTTATTTATATTTATTTATATTTATTTATATTTATTTTTATTTATTTTTATTTATTTTTATTTTTTCTATTTATTTTTATTTATTTTTAATTATTTTTATTTATTTTCATTTATTTTTATTTATTTATATTTATTTTTATTTATTTTCATTTATTTTTATTTATTTATATTTATTTTTATTTATTTTCATTTATTATCATTTATTTTTATTTATTTTAATTTATTTTGATTTATTTTGATTTTTTTTTTATTTATTTTTAATTTATTTAAATTTTTATTTTCATTTATTTATATTTTTTACATTTATTTTTTATTAATATTTATTTTTATTAATTTATATTTATTTTGTTAATTTTATTTACTTATATTTATGTTTTATTAATTTAAATTTTTATTTTTATTTATTTTTATTATATTTTTAATTCTTATTTATATTTATCATATAAAATTTTCATGCAGTCAGAAGGACGAGCCGACACACAGCTCAAAGAGCATAGGCAATGCGAAAGACTCTTGCTCTTTCTATGCTCAACGATTCATTAACATACCCTACTCTCCTTGCTCAATAGAGTATGCCAAGTCTTAAGTAGCTCCTACTTTCCGATTTGGTCCAGTTTCCAAAACGGATTCCCAGATTTCTGCACCCATCGGACTCTATTAGCTGGCCTCATTTGTAGAGGCAGGCCAACAGACAACGGCAACTAACAACTTAATATACCAACTGCAACAACAGCAACAACAACAGCAACAACAACAATAGCAACATTTGGGATTATCTCACAGCAATTTGTACAAATTTGATAGGGCTAATAAAAATGTTGAGCGGCTGCCCGAGTGCAACACATGGCGATGGTTGCGTTAAGTCGGGGTCTGAGAACCTGAGAAAATTAATTGAAGAGGAAACAGTGTAGCCAGCGGCCGCACAGTGAGAAAAAAAAATAAGGCAATGAAGAAGAAGATGAAAGAAAAATGAAATGACGACGGGCAGCAGGTTAAGATATCAATTTTGATCGGAGTTCGGTGTGCGTTTGGATTAATTAAAATGTATATTTCGCTCTATTGTTTGTTGGGCGCAACGAAATTTCTAACTTATGCGACAGTTTTATTGGCCAACTCAAAGGCGGCAAACCAGCGGCACAAAGGGGTTAACGTTAATTGCGCCTTTATGTTAAGCACCAGCCACATAGGCATAGCCATAGACCTAGACGCATCTATGCAGAGCAGAAGTAGAAGTTGAAGTTGAAGCCGAAGTCGAAGTCGAAGTCGAAGTCGAAGTTGATCTTACCACCGCAGCAGTCAAACCCGCTGGAAAACCAAATAGGAAGTCAACACCCACACCCACTGTTAGCACTTATTCTCTCAATGCTTCGACCTTTTGTCTTTAGCAGTTCCGCGTAGATGGCTAAGATTCGGCGAAAGGGCTCACAGCATTAGCATTGCTTCCCACCCACGCGCTGGCCAAGTTGTAAACCCCGAAAAAAAAAAAAAACAAAACAAAACAAAACAAAACAAAAAATGAAACAGAACAAAATCAGCTCGCAGTGATTACAAAATGGAATCGCATAAAAAAAAAGCAGCAACAACTGAAAGAAGTAGCAGCGAAATGGCAATAAAAACAAAAAGTAAATCGTTCACTTTTTAACCCTTCGTCCTGCGTCCTTCGGCGACTGTTCCACATCTTCTAATTTATGTCGCTGCGAGGTTTGTGACTTTATTGTTTTACGAGCGTTAAAAAAAAAGCAGAGAGAAAAAAAAGACAGCTAAAAAAAGGGGTGCATCAGTTTTTTTTCTGTTTTTCTATTTTTTTTTTTTTTAACCCCTTTGAGACAACAATTTGCAACAATTGTGCGGCGGCAACGGGTTAAGGCGCGTTTTTACCTAGCGCTAATACGCAGAAATGCATTTTATGCCGGCTCAACTTCTTTACAGCTATTGGCCTTTCCCGAAAAACTGAACTCTATTTAGATTTCTAGGTTTTCAGAGCAGAGCTTAGCCCGCTCGCTGTTGTCCTATTGATGGCTTTTTATTATTATTTTTTAGCTCGTTTTTTTTCACTTTTTTTTTTTTGCTGTCTTTCTGCATTTTCCGGGAAGGTGCGCAAGTGAAGCGTTTTCAGCGAAAAAAGGAAAAACACTTTTGCTGCGTTTTGACTTTGCGTTTGTTGGACTTTGACTTTATGGCCAAAGGCGAAGGCTGCCGGCCGTGGCCCAAATGACATTTACATGCATTTCATACTCCCCTGAGCTGACTTGGCTGGCCCAGTGGGACTGCCAGTTATGTAAACACGTACAAAATTCACATCGAGTAATTGCAATGCATTTCTTTTTTTTTTTTTGGCCCAGTTCTATTTGCTCATGCAATTTGCTTTCATCAGCCGTCGAGGCGTGTCTAAAAAAAAAAAAATAGGAAAATAAATAAATGGGACTCGGCCTCGGCCTCTTTGGTCTCCCTTTTTTGTGCGCAACTTAGGCGCGCATCATTTAACTTTGAGCAACGAGCAGAGTGGATTACACACATGACAGAGCAGCGTCTTCAGCACGAAACGCACACAAAGGCAAGCGAGAGCGAGAGAGAGAGAGAGAGCGAGAGCAACTGCAAGCGTAATCGAAACCCGTCAAAATGGCAAACACATCACAATGAAACGGCATTGCACCCAAGACACTATCGGACCAAGGACCAGCAGCAAGGACGTTAGGGTCTACAGTGACGACGGCGGCGGCATTCGTCGCCTCAGAAGACTCTCCCTCCCTCCCTCCCTCCCTCCCTCTCTCACTCTCTAAGCACATTACGTATTGCATTCGCATTTTGATTGTAATCGGAGCTAAACACACACACACACACACACACACACACACACACACACACACACACACACACACACACACACACACACACACGCATACATGCACGCATGCACACATGCGCATTAGATAAGGATCAGCTGCCTCGGTTGCTGTAAGTAAATGGCAAAAGAAAAATCTGAACAATCAGGCATGTGTGTTACCTTGTTTACCTTGCCTAATGCGAGCTGACAGATTATTATTAGCGTAACATTAACGTCAAATTACGCAGCTATTTTGCGCACTTTATCTACAGCGCACCGACAGCCGACATCAATGGCATCCCAGTATCTCCATCTGCATTTCAATCTCAATCTCAATCTCAATGTTATTGAGATATGGAATCATTTGCTTTGTTTGTTGCTTAGATGGATTTCGGCTGGACTGAACTGCTTTTCATGTGTGGCACGTTGCAAGTCCAGTTGCTGCAGGTGCAGATCCCTACATGTATTATATCATGTGTGCATATATGTTCGAATAATACTAAAGAGCTCTTACAGATAAAGCCGATAAAGAGGGTCCAAATAGACTAAACTGTTTACATATTGATCTCAAATATTTATCTATTTTTAGGTTAAGTTTTTGGGCTATATCTTTATGAAACAGCTTTACACAACTAAATTCAACTAATAGATACAAAAGTATCTATATAAAGTCCATATTAGATATATAGATGTGTTCATAAAAATAGTAGTGCGGCTGAAATGTTGCACAGCGCTACTATTTTTATGAACACTGCAATGTTGGACAGCGCTACTATTTATATGAACATGTTAAGGATTGTGGAGCTCAGTAGACCAAAGTAGACCTCAGGAGACCTAAGTAGACCTCGGTATACCTAAGTAGACCTCAGTAGACCTAAGTAGACCTCAGTATACCTAAGTATACCTCAGTAGACTGCTTCTATATATAGCTGTGCTCATAAAAATAGTAGTGCAACTAAAATATTGGATAGAACTACTATTTGTATGAACATGTTAAGGATTGTAGACCTCAGTAGACCTATGTATGTAAGTAGACCTCAATAGACATCACTATTCGTCAGTAGACCGCAGTAGACTGCTTCTATATATAAGTAGCTACATATGTTCATAAAATCTACTACTACTATTTTTATGAACACTGCTATGTTGGACAGCACTACTATTTTTATGAACACAACTACAACTACAGTCTACAATCCTGAATATGCAAAATATATAACATTTAGTTTATTCATGATTTCTATAATTTCTTCAAAAAGGATCTCTGCAAAGTCCAGAATCTTCAGCTACCAACAAAATCCCTAATTAAAATAGAATTGAATACACTATTACAAAATACATCTATTTATTTATCCAATTTCCAAAAGCTCTGTATAATCCTATCTAATACTGGGAAGCACATTAAATAATTGTAACGACTTGCCACAGCAGCCCATGCCCGTGCCCATGCCCATGGCCATGCCCATGCCTCTCATTATACAGTGTGAAAAAGCACTTAGAAGGGCGTAAGGGCGTTTATGTGTACAAGCGTTGCCCACCTGACGCAACTCCCACACGAAAACCGAAATGTCAACATAGTGCAGAGAAAAACTACTGCAGAACGAGAGCGGCTAAGGAGAACGGTGGGAGTGGCAGTGCACAAGTAGCAGCTTCAGTTGTTATTTGGTTTTGGCTGCGTGTTCCGGGCGCGCGAACACAATGCGTGACAATAATTAAAAGATTTCTAGTGTCAACATTCTAAATGGAATCAAAACATAGTCGCAGACCAAAACTAAATGGCACAAGGCGGTTGGCAAAGCGCGGAATGGAATGAGAATAGGAATGGGAATGGGTATGGGCTGGGCATGAAATGCGCACAATGTTTGTTTATTGAGACGGCTTTGATTTGTGCCACGAGAGCTGAGCTGAGCCAAGCTGAACGGGGCTCAACTGAATTTGATGCCATCATGTACGCTCCCCGCCCCCCGCCTTCCCATCCGACTCCAAACCCAAAACCCGAACCCTTCAACCACGACAAGTGCGCGCGTGTTTGTAGAGCCGTTGTGTGCATAAGCAACGCCGATTATTGACACATCACCGGCTACGCGACGCGTCTGCCTGTGGGTGGGTAAGATGATGGGGGGGAAACGAGAGAGGGAGAGGAGGATGTCGAAGGTGAACTCTCCAGCTGAACAGCAAACACTTTGCGCGAAGAAGACAAATGCAAATCGAACTGCAGTTCGCTTTGTGTATGTGTGTGTGTGTCTGTGCATGCTTGTGTGTGTTTTTCCCAATTCCAATTTCGATTCCGTAGACCAAACCAACCCGCCCAGCCCCTTGCCATGCGGTCGTGCGTGAAATTTAATCAAAGCAAAGCGAACGCCTGCCTGCCTGCCTCCTTCCATAACCCGTTCGCAGCCCACCATCAGTGTGGCCAACAGATTTTGGTATCCCAAACTGAAGCAACCGGAAATGTTGCACATTTGTAACTGTAACTTGCTTCGGGTGTTGCCTCTACACAAAATGGGCAACAAGATAAAAGGAAAGAAAACGGTTTCTTTTTTTTTTTTTTTTTAGCTTTCGTTTTTCGCTAATGCGTGTAACGAATTTTGCACACCCTTTAAAGATATTTATTAGCAGATTAACACGCTCAATAGTTTAACAGACGGAAAATAAATGAAACATTTAATATATTTTCATTATACATTAAATGTTTATATGTATAATAAAATATTTATATATATATATAAGATATATCCATGTATATACATACATACATATGTAGCTAATTAGTTGACATACTCACATATGCTCCATGCAGATAGTTGAAGTTAGTGTATAGGACAATGGGCCAGGCAACTAGTGTGCAAGTCAAAGTTTTACACACAAGTGCAAATTTTTGTCAATTGTTGTAAATGGAGTTTCCGTTTTCCTGCTCTCTCGACAAAGCGCTCTGCTGTCTGTCTGTAGCAATTTGCTCAACAATTGGTTGGAGCGGTGTTAGGAAGCGATTTGTTGAATTTAGTTTGCAGCTAACCCAAAGCCCAAGATTCAATTTGCGCGCACTTTCAACGTTGCATGGCAATGTTTAAAGCTGTGCGCAGCCCTGGGCTTATGCTTATGCTTGCTTAGTAATTGTGTACGCCCTGGTCGAATGTGGAACACACACAGACACATATGCTTGTATGTGTACATATTATTATGGTAAAGAAGAAACGAAAACAAAACGCAAACAGCAATAAGAACGAACATCAGGCGAGCTAAAGCGAACGAACATGCGTTTATTTTTAAACCAGATGAGGCGCTCTCACTCTCTTTCTCTCTTTTTGTCGAGTATAAGCTTTGATATTGAGGCGGCTCTCTTACTCTCACTGGTTCTTCGCTGGTTTGCTTTGTTCGTACTTGCTTTTGAGAGCGCAGTTTGTCACGTGGAGTAGTAGCTGCTATCGATGTTGTTTGCTGTTACCCGCTATCGTTGTTTCGCTTTTAATATTCACTTTTATTTGCGGTCGGCATTGAGTCTCTTGCGCACAGTGGAACAAGCTAATTACACTTTTATATGTATATATTTTCAATGTTTAAATGTCATCAAAAAATTGGGTTCATGTTTGCAATGCTAAAATTGGTAGATTTTTGTTAGTATTTTCTTTATATATTAGCTTCGTTATTATAATAGATATATAAGTAACAACGGCTGTTTATTTTTCACAAAATCTGCATATAATTAGTTGAATAACACTTAAATATGGATTTATAAACGTAATATTTACTGTGCAATTGACTATATTAGATAGAACAATGTCAAATATTTGATTGGAAATAAAAATGACTTGAATTGTCATGTGCTAGTGACAGTGTGTCAGTGCACATGTTCCGTGTACGGGAGAGCCGATTCTTCTTTACTCTCGCATTTTCGCTCTCAATTTTTGTCGCTGTTATTTGTATTTGTGGGGGGGACTGCGCTTTAAGAGCGTATGTAGATCCCAGTGGCGGCGGCGGCGTTGTTGCTTGCTGCCGCCGCCGTTTCATCTGCTTGCCCCTTGCCAAGCGTGAGCACTTTGCGGTTAATCACGATGACGGGGGCGTTTGCGACGCCAGTTGCGGTTGTTGTGGCCTGTCAATCGCTGACTTTGCTTTGTATTCTGCTTTTGTTGATAATCGGGAGCGGCGACGGCGACAGCGACGCCGACGTCGCGGCCACCGCCGCGTACTGTTCGCAATTTAAGTTTTTGGGGCCCGGTTGGGCCCAGCACTGTTGTCGACGTCACGTCAGTTCATTGCGTCGGCTTGTACAGCTTGCTAGCGCGTTTTTTTTTTCGTATTCTCGCCAATTCTCAATTCTGTGCGTGTGTGTGAGTGTGTGTGTGTGTGTGTGTGTAACTGTATGTGTGCGTGCTGACGTTCTAGTGTATGTGTTTTGTGATCTTTTTCTCTGTTACTGCTCTCGGTGCTTCTTCTTGCCAGTTGATTTGTTGTTGACGTCGCCGCATTGTTTTTATTGCCGTTTCTGTCTCGTTGCCGTCGTGGCCGCCGCGCAGACCCAAAACTTAATTGTGATATAATTTGTTAAGTATTTATTTATTTTGTATTTGTATTGTGGCACAAGCGTGCCACGACGGACCCATTGTTGCCCCAGTACAATTAATTGCATTCGAGCCGCAAGCTATCGCTTGCTAACTAACTCACTCACAAATCGAAGCAGCCGTGTACCGTGTGCCGTGTGCCGTGTGCGCCTCTCGCTCTTGCTCTCTGTCTCTCTCTCTCTCTCTCTCTCCGTCTCACTCTCGCTCACCCACTTGCCGCACGCTGTCTCGCTCACTTGCCATGGTTTACTCCACGAACATACTGCTGGGCATTGTGACCATATTAACCGCTGTGTTCATTTGGTCGCGTCGCACCTACGTCTATTGGCAGCGGCGTCGCGTCAAGTTTGTGCAGCCAACGCATCTGCTGGGCAACCTGAAGAAGGTGCTCAAACTGGAGGAATCGTTCGCCCTGCAGCTGCGCCGCTTCTACTTTGATGAGCGTTTCCGCAACGAGCCCGTGGTGGGCATCTATCTGTTCCATCAGCCGGCGCTGCTCATACGCGACCTGCAGCTGGTGCGCACCGTTCTAGTCGAAGACTTTGTTAGCTTCTCCAATCGGTTTGCCAAATGTGACATGCGCCACGATAAGATGGGCTCCCTGAATCTGTTCTTTGCCAGGCAGCCCGAGTGGCGTGAAATACGCACGAGACTCTCGCCGGTCTTTACCGGCGCCAAGATCAAGCAAATGTTCTCACTCATGGAGGAGGTAAGGCAACAACAACAACAGCAGCAGCAGCAGCAGCAGCAGCTAAGCAAACAAAATACACTGTGCAACAAAATTGAGAAATCTAAATATTTTTTTTTTTACTGTCTAGTGTAAACTAGTGTCAGCCACTTGTGCGCACAGCTGTTACCAAAGTTCAGCGCAAGCTTGAGCAACTGGTTTCATATTGGTCTTAGTATATACTATATATATTTTCGACTTTACACCTTTGGTTAAGTTCTATGGAGTTTCCACTTTTCCATAGGTTACACACGTTGACAGTAATAAATTGTTTATTAGCTTGATGGTGTAATGCACTTAATTTTATTTATTTATTTAGTTTTTTTTTTTATTACCTGATTATTTATGGTAATATTGAGAGATATATACACTATATGTGTGTATGTATATACAGCTGTGTTCATTAAAATAGTAGTGCGACTGCGTTCATTGAAATAGTAGTGCAACTGAAATGTTGAGACAGCAACATGTTGCGATCAACATATGTTGCAAACAATTTGAATGTATGTAAAAATATATATGTATACATAAATATATGATCTGTATATGGTATATATATTTTCAATTGCGCTACTATTTTAATGAACGAAGTTGCACTACTATTTTAATGAACGCAGTTGCACTATTATTTTAATGAGCACAGCACAGTTGTTACTTAACTTTGCTGCACAGTGTAGAAACTATCAAAAAAAAAAAAAGCTTTCGCTCTGCACTCAAAACTAATCACATTTTTTTTAATGATTCTCGCTCTAATCTAGATTGGCTGCGATCTGGAGTGGTATTTGAAGCGTTTGATGCGTGATCTGCGACGCGGAGATGCGGCCAGAGGCGTCATTGTTAGCATTAAGGATGTGTGCGATCTGTACAACACGGACATGATAGCTAGCATCGCGTTTGGCCTGCGATCGTACAGTTTGCGGAATACGCAATCTGAAATCGGTTCACACTGTCAGGACATCTTCAAGCCGAATGTGCGTCGAATAATAGACTTCTTTGTGATATTCTTTCTGCCGAAGCTGGTGCCGCTGTTGCGGTCGAAGCTATTTACGGAGCCGCATTCCGAATTCCTGCGCCGCGTCATCCAATTGGTGGTGGAGGAGCGTGAACGGGGCGGCGATTTGCGCAATGATCTCATTGAAATGCTGCTAACGCTGAAAAAGGAGGCCGATCTACAGCAGGACAAGACTCACTTTACGCATCATCAAGACTTTCTGGCCGCCCAGGCGGCCAGCTTCGAGGTGGTCGGCATTGAGACATGCTCCTCCACCATGTCCTTTGCCCTGTACGAGCTGGCCAAACAGCCGCTAATGCAGGAGCGACTGCGACGCGAGATACGCCATGCATTCGCGCTGGCAGCGGCCCATGGCGACGGGCCGGGCCTCAGCTATGAGCTGATAGCTGGCATGCAGTATCTGGAGATGGTGGTGGAGGAGACGCTGCGCAAGTATCCAATTGTGCCGCTGCTCGAGCGCGAGTGCTCGCCCATCAACAAGAAGCGCTTCTACTCACTGCGCCCGCACGCCGAGTGCTATGCCAGGCGCGGCATGCCCGTCTTCATATCCAATCTGGCAATACACCATGATCCGCAGGTAAGGCATTCACACACCCCCTCCCGTCTAGGGTCCATTGCGTATTAAAACATTTCATTTTTCTTCCGCACATCGCAGTACTGGCCCGAACCGGAACGTTTCGATCCGGAGCGCTTCAATGCCGAGAATAAATCGAAGCAAACGCCCATGTCGTATCTGCCCTTTGGCGCCGGACCACACAACTGTATTGGCATGCAAATTGGCATGCTGCAGATTAAGCTGGGGCTCATCTACTTTCTGCGCCAGCATCGTGTCGAGTTCTGCGACAAGAGCCACGACCGCATCAGTTTCGATGCGAAGTTCGCGCTGCTCGCCAGCGAGCATAGCATTTACCTCAAAGTTGTTGACTGTTTATAGCACAAGCGAGCATCATCTCATGACCCGAGCGCAGCACCACCATCAACAGCATCCAGCACTAAGTCCACATCCATCAGCATCACAATATTGGCTGCAGCTTCCAGCTCATCCAAACGCCACTTGCGCAGTCTCATTGTGGGCCGCATTGTATATACATAGATATTTCGTATGCCTTAAATAAACTTTGCTACGCTCTATTACCATTATCTCTCTCTATCTCTCTCTCTCTCTCTCTCTCTCTCTCTCTTTGTTTGATGCTACTTAACAATAGAGCGTTGCTTTGTTTTTTATCTATCTATATATACATATATATATAAGTATGTTGTATGTCGCGTCATTGGCCGATGGCTTATCAAATTGTTTTTGTTTGGTTAAACTTTGGCCCTGGCCAGGTGGCCTGATCGCCGCTATCGGCTGCCTTTTGGCTGGTGTCATGCGAGTTGGCAACGCACCGCACCGCACCGCACCGCACACACACACACACAACCACACACGCACACACACACACACACATGTACACCACCCACCTATGCGAGGGCTGCTCAATGCCAATGCCAAAAAAGAAAAACGAATATCATTATGTGTTCATAAAAATAGTAGTGCAACTAAAATGTTTTTGCATGAAGATTAACATTTATATATATAAATATATCTATATATATAATTTGAATACATAAATTGTTTTCAAAACATTCTGTTTATCACAAGATTTTGTTGCCGCACTACTATTTTAATGAACACAGCTATATATAAATATACAGCACAAACACACACATATATATACATATATATACACATATATGTATGTGTGTTTACTTAAAGAAAACTTTATAGAATTTTAGATAAAGTAAATGTGCTCTTGCTTGAAACTGTGCTCAAGGCTGTTTTACATTAAAATCCATGAAAAACTTAGACTCTGAAGCTAAAAACTAAATTTTTTTTATTATTATTATTATTTTTTTTAATGAGTATTTATCTACTTAAACAAACAACAAATTTAAGTAACATAAGTTGTTTACATATGTATTTTAATATATATTGATACTTATATCAAATCTGAATTATAAATTTCGTTGCAATTTGATTAAAGTTGGAGCTGCTGACGCGACAACCGCGCAGCATTGATATGCAAATACTCACACCCTTTGGTTGGGCACAAAAGGACTGGCCGCCGCCGCTGCTGCCGCTGCTGCCGCTGCTGCCGCTGCTGCTGCTGCTGCCGGCGATGGCGATGGCGGTGAAAAACCAAAAGGTTTTCGTGATTTCCATGGAAAAATGCACTGATTTTTCTTAGCATTTAACACAGACGTGGCCAAAGGTCCAAGCCTTTGCGCTAGCCTCAACTCTTTGGCTGGCCCAAAAACCTTTTTTGCCTACGGCCAGTTTTTATTAGACCGCGAAAAATCAACAGTGGCCAGGGTGGTCAGAGAACTGACTGGCCGGCCGGCCGGCCGGTCAGTTCTCTGGCCGCTTTTTGAAGTAGGCAAAGGAACTGCGCATGCCGCTCCCTCTCTCTATGTGTGTGTGTGTGTGTGTGTGTGTGTGTGTGTGTGTGTGTGTGTGCTAAAAGGGTTTACAACAATGTCATAAAGCAATGCGCATTCCTTTCCAGCTATACAAATACATATATAACATGTATATATGTATATATATTATTGTTTTGTTCAGTTTGTTGTGTGTGTATGTAAATTAAATAAAATTCACTTTTCACGTGAATGAAATGCGGCAAAGGCGAAAGCGAAAGAGTTGCCGCTGCCGCTGCTGCAAGCCTCCCGCTCCTGTGCCGCTGCCGCTGCCGCTGTCGCTGCCGTTGCTGCCTTCTGGGAATCATTTGCGCCTTTCGTAAAAGGATGCGCTGGCCAGCTAATTTACATAAATCTACGTAAACACACTTAGATGCCAAAAGCAACACATGCCATGCCGTCCGGTTAGCGCACTGGCCTACTTGCCGCATGCGGCAGGTGTGCGAGCGAGATGGCATCAACAGCTCGACGGCAACAACAGCTGTTGGCGCGCTAGCCAGCTCGTCTGCAGCACTGTGTCTGTATGCATGTGTGTGTGTGTGTGTGTGTGTGTGTGTGTGTATTAAGCCTTAATTAGACTCTGGCCGAAGTCGCAGCTCCCACGCACGTGTTAGCTGCACTTGTTGTTGCTGTTGCTGTTGCTGGTGCTGCTTAGGGGTCTCGTTGCAGTTAAATTGCCCTTCAACCCGACCGGAGAGACACAGGCTGATGCTTGACAGTTGCTGTTGTTACGGTTCACCATGACCAACGCCAACAATTACGTTTGCCCGGTCGCCGCAATTCTATTGTCTTTCGATTTCCTGGCTGCGTTTTTATTGCTCATTTCCCACATGTTTTCGTTTTCGGTTTTCGGTTTTCAGTTTTCGGTTGTTCGGTTTCGTCGGACTCCCTTGGCCCGGCTAAGCCCAATGACACTTTCGGTTAGTGTCTGAGACCATGTAAACGTTTTTGAATGCCACAGCGCCTTCAACTTCAACTGGCAGCGGAACCATTTTAATGATCACCAAATTGCCATTGAGCCCCGCACAAGTTCAATCCAACGTGCACCAACAGGCCACGCGGAGTGGGGGCAAGCGGATGTTGCCCTTTGTCTTTATCACTCACTCACTCGGCCGGCCAGCGTTTAGCAGTTGGCCATCCACAACTTGGCTCTGACTGCCATCCTCACGGCCCCTAACAACCTAATGAACGCTGTCAAAATTTCAATAAAACAATACAAAATTATGCATTTTCATTATTTCTTTTTGCTTCTTCTCTCTTTGTTTCAGTTAAGTTATTAATGGCTCATTCCGCTCTCTAATGGTGGCCGGCAACAGCTGTGCTTTCAACATGCCCAACAGCAGGTAAGCACTTGCCACATGCTGCCGCTCGTTGCGTTCGCTTTGATTCGAGCTGTTTGGCAGGTGTAACTTAATTAGTTTAGCTTTACGTGAGTAGCACGTTTACACGCTCTGACATGATTCGCCATTTAGGCCAACTTCATAGTTTGAGCACCTCTTTTTTGACTAACTTTTCACTGGATTTAGTTGAAGTGTCTTCAATAGGAAGCTGGAGATGAAGGTAAAGGGGAATGAGGGGAGGGGGGGTAGAGAGAGAGAGACAGAGCAATAGAGAGAAAGAAAGAGATAGGGACAGAGGAAGAAAGATAGAGAGAGATAATAGATAAATATTGAGAGATGTATAGCTAGAGATAAACATAGAGATAGAGAGAAACATAGAGAGACAGAGAGACTTGGAGACTGATAGAGAGAGAAAGAGAGATATGGAGATGGAGCGAGAGAACGACAGAGAGAGTGAAAAAGAGTGAAGGAAGGAGAGAGAGATAGGGAGAAATAAAAAAAGAGAGAGAGAGAGAGAGAAAGAGAAAGAGATAAATATAGAGATAGAGACAGAGAGACAGATGGAGAGAGAGAGAGAGAGAGAAAGAGAGTAAGAATGAGCGAGACAAAGAGAGAGAGAGACTGATCGAGAGTGAGAAAGAAAGAGAGAGAGAGAAATAGAGAGAGAGAGCGGGAGAGAGAGAGAGAGAGAGAGAGTGAGAAAGAAAGAAAGAGAGCGAGAGAAAGAGCGAGATAAAGAAAGACAGAGACTGATAGAGAGACTGATACAGAAAGAAAAAGTAAGAGACAGCGATACTGATAGAGAGAGAGAGAGAGAGAGAGAGAGAGAGAGGTATATACTTTCGAATAACACACGCTAAAAAACTATAAGTTTGGGGGCGTGGCAACTGTCTGACTGTTGACCCTGCTTTACAAAGTATATATAATCTAGATTCGCCTTTGGTTGATGATTGCTTAGTGATTTATCCACTACAGACAAATATATTTCAAGTTGGACAATTTGTGATCTTGATTCTGTTTAGAGCTATTGAAATGTTCAGCAAATTTCGTTGCTTTCTGATCACGAGTTGGATACATCATCTCTGGCTCAAATGGGTATTTTGTGTAGTTTAACACTCAGGAATTTGTGTCACTTCTGCCCGTTGCTGAAACTGAAAATTACAAATAGATGCATTGATTAATGATCTGTAATTAAGTGTGCTGCTTGATTTCCCAGCAATTTGTCTCTCGATTGGCTGCGCTGTTTCGAGTGTGGCAACAATGTTCGACAGCTGCGTTTCATGTGGTCGCATGTGGGGGCGCCACTTTGATGTTTGTGGATGCAGCGGCTCCCGTGCAACTATGCGACTAGGCGACCAGGCGATGCCGTCAGAGATTTACGGCCATGCAAAAAGTGGCCAGATGATGATGCTGATGATGATGCTGATGATCATGATTTTTACGAGCCTCATCCGCAGCCGTATTAATATCCGAGTAGCTGCAGGCCCAGTATCTGCATCTGAATCTGTATCTGTATCTGTATCTGTTTCAGCGTCTTATCTGTCACAGTGTGTTCGCACAGCGAGGTAAACGAACTCATCCGTCTGACATAATAAAAACGGCACAAAGATCTTCTCAGATTTTTATGAATGAATCGTCTGAATCGTCTCATTCGCATTCGCATTCGCATCGGCATTCTTCCTCCTCTACTACTGGCATTCATTGTCGTAATGCGCTTAGGACGGGTTGACGGATTCTTGTCGGCTCCGGGTGCGGGCGGTGCAATTGTGTCGGCTACACAGATACACAGATATACAGATATGGCATATAGATATAGTTATAGAACTTGAGACCGAGACGAGGCGAGGCGAGGCGAGGCGAGGTCAAAGACGCATAGCGTAAATGTAATTCAAGTAGCCAGGCGCTAGCTATCAGCGCGGCACAATCAGTGCCATTAATATGCGTATCTGTGAGCTGCTCTCGCTGCACTTCCGCTACACGCTTTTCCGGACCCATTTTCCTTACCTGCCGCGCTGTGACACAAAAAAAAAAAACAAACGTTTTGGGAGTTACATCATCATCAGCATCATCTACGTTCGCATAGGCTGAGGCGTAGCTGCTCCCAGAGGAAGTTCCAATTTGATACGTAAATGAACCATGACCCTGATGCGTCCATGAAGTGTCCTGATGTGGCCGCTCCGACTCCCCCCTGAATACCGTTTCAAGTTGTTTTTTGTGTCTGCTCTCGTTGTTGTTGTTGTTGTTGTTGCCCAACTGCCTGCCTGCCTGCCTGCCTGCCTGCAATGCTACTTTGCATTTGGTCCACCCTAGGCCAAAAGTTGATCTGCTTCTTGGCACTTTTTTTTTTTTTTTCTTTTGCTTCTTTAGCTTCTTCTTGTTATTGTAATTTCTGACATGGCGCTGACTGCTGCCTGTCAACCGAAATTATTATTTGATAGCCATTGCTGCGAGGGCTGCCACCAAAATTAGCCAAATGCTCTTTGACTGCCTTTGGCTTTGCCTTTGATTGAAGTTTGTCTAGTGTGGGACGTTTTGTTTTAAGATCAGGAAATTTCTAATATACAAAAATGTTTTTTATCTAGGAAGAATTTAAATGTTTGACAAATTTTGTATTTGACAGTTTTATGATAGATTCAGGTTTGAGTAGAGTGTGGATTGGGAGTTTTTTTTTTGTTGGACTAGAAACTGTGAAGATTTTTATAGTGGTTTGGGTTTTGAATGAGAATTTTCTAGAGAATATAGGCTGTATAGGGAAAAGTTTGCTTGCGAGCGCAAAATTTGAACTAATCTGAAACTTAGATTAAGTTTAAGAGAAGTAATGCTATTCCCTCTCAGGCATTACTTCTTTGCTTTCTCTATACAAATGTACGTTTCGAGGACACATTTTTGGCAAAGTTTTTTTTGCGAGCTTTTTTTCAAAATTTTTAAAAAAATATATACCGAGTTGTTGCAGCAGCCAATTTGGTTTTATTTTAAGAAGAATAAAACAGAGTATAATAGAAAAAAATTGTAGGACCATAGCACGAATGATATAGAAAATATTCAACATTTACGGAGAACGTGAAGAGTGCGCTATGCTGAAGAGGTGCAGTGTATATATACTACATATATATGTATGTATATATATATTTGTATATATTATTTTAGAAGAGTAAAAAAGGTTTTCACTTGGCTTTTCATGGGAAATGAACGAAAAGTTGTCCACAATTTGTTTATTAAAGTTTTATTTTTGTAGAAATTGTTTTAAGTAAGAGTTGATAAGCTGCCAGCATATTTCAATTATGTTTTCTGTACATTCAAAACATTGTTCGATTTGAGAACTTACTCAAAATGAGCTGTCAGCTTTAAATTAGTTTCGCAGCTGGTGAAAATTAAAGAGTTTTTTTTTACATTTACTAAATGAGCTAAAGTTAAAGTTTGGGTTAACTACTTAAATCTGCTGCTGAGTCGTAAGCCTGAGCCAGTTGACTTGCATGACTTTCTTAGAGCTTACATAGCCAAAAGATTAACTGGCATGCATTAGGGCTTCTTAAATCAACCTGATATAGTTTCATATATGAAAATGATGTTGTAAGTATGATCTGAACTGTAGAATCCAATAGCAAATTGAGCTATAGTGCGGAAGGAAGGAAACTTCTGAATTTCTTTTCTTTATAATCATAATTGTAAATAATTTCTGGTAAATATTTAGCATAATATTGTTAACATTTGCTTCAACTCTCAGAGTTCACCTCGCTCGATTGCTATTTTTATATATATTATTTGTGCCTTGCCCCCCGCTGCCCGCCCTCCCCCCGCCTAGTTGTGTGTACCTTAAATCGCCTGTTTACATTAAATGCATAAATTATGCAATAGTTGATTTCTCTGCTTGTTGTAGTCATAAATTCGCTTTGATTTCGTTGCTGGCTGCTGAAGTGGCAATTGTCAAATGCATAAAATATGTCCAAACGAATATACATATATTTGTTTTGACGCTGACACAGAGGCAGCAGGAGAGAGAGAGATAGAGAGAGAGAGAGAGAGAGAGCGAGCAACTTTTTAATTCGGCTTTGTATGCATTTCACTTTGAGCGTTTCGTGCGACGATTTTCCACAATTTTCATGCTTTTCCCATTTATAGCGTAATGATAATGTCTGCTGTTTTGGGTCATTTACTATGCCGACTTGCAACCCCCTGACGCACAGCGCTCTGTTGCAAGTCTGTCAGTCAGTCTGTCTGTCTGTCTGTCTTACCTCTACGTGACAAAGAAAAGCCACCCCGTAGCTAAATATATAGCTATACATATAGGCATTATATACATGTGATACTAGAGATTGTTTTTTTTTTGTTTTGTAATTTTCTTTCAGGTATTTTGATTCGATTGTGAGGCGTTGCAATATGTTGTCCAACACTATTTAGTTATGTAATGCGCTCATCTCTCTTCAAAACTCGATCAAATGAGCATTAATAATGCTGAGCAGTTGCAGGCTGGGGCAATGGGCGAGCTGAGTTGAGCTGCTGAAAACATTTCTATTAAAGACTTTGAGCTTAACTATGCGAAACTGAACCTAAGCGACTGAACCTAAGCGCAATGTTTTTTTATTTATATAAATATATTACAATATTTATATATTTACGTACTTCTCTTAAAGGTTGGGCAACAAACAGCTTCTGGCGAGGATTACTGAATTGTATGCAGAAAGCATAGATATAATTCATAGTTAATATGTTAAGTTAATCAAATAAAATTCGAAAGTTACCTAAAAACAAAATAAAAAATTATAAACTAGTTCTTGAAAGCTTAGAAATATAAAATTAATAAATAAGCATTTTTTTTTATTTTGTTATTTATTATTCTTTTTTTTTCTATTTGTATTTTCACATTTTTTATAGATTTTTCTTTATTTTATATTTTTTTACATTATTTATTTATTTTTCTTTTTTTTTCTTCTATTTTTTACACAATTTTTTTTTATTTTTGTCTATTTTCAATTGTTATTTTCACAATTTTTTGTAGAATTTTCGTTATTTTCTGTTTTTTTTTTCATACAATTTATTTATTTTTTTTAGAAATTTTCAATTTTTATTATCACAATTTTTTATAGATTTTTCTTTATTTTCTATTTTTTCACATTTATTTTATTTTTATATTTTTCCAATTTTTCGTTGATTTTTCTTTATATCTATTTTAATTTTTTTTCTTTAGTTTCTATTTTTATTTTCACATTTTTTATTAATTTTTCTCTATTTTCTATTTTTATTTTCACGATTTTTTTTTTTAGATTTTTCGTTATTTTCTATTTTTTTGACATTTTTTCTTAGTTTACTATTTTTTCTATTTATTTTCAAATTTTTTATTGATTTTTCTTAATTTTCTATTTTTTCACATTTTTTTTATTTTTTTCTATTTTTTCACATTTTTTTTTTATTTTTTTCTATTTTTTTCACATTTTTTATAGATTTTTCATAATTTTCTATTTTTTCACATTTTTTATTTACTTTGTTTTAATTTCTATATAGAAAACTCATATCGAAAAGCAGAAAAATCCAGTTTAAATGTTACAGTCGGGTGTTAACGACTGCATAATACTCGTCTACGGTTCAAAACAAATTGAATCAGTCGGCCTTACGACGAAAGTTGAACAAAACCAATATGCCCTTTTCGTTTTGTGAACGAGTATAAAAATGTTTGCGAATTTTGTGCGAATATTTTTTGTGGCTTTAAGTAGGCCTTGGAAAGGCTGTCGTTGAAGTTTGTACACGTAGTGGAGATGCTAGCATCAGGAGCTCAGTTCATTTCTAAACCTTCCAGTGTTCGGACACACGTAGTTTTAATATTATCAGCCTACTTTAGTATTTTTTCGGCAAAATATAAATCAATTTTCCATAAACCAAAATTTCTTAGTTATATTTATAAATATATAGATAATTATACGTATTTACTATATATATATATATATATATATAGAATATTTAAAATATTTAAAGTATTAAAAAATATTTGTTCAAATTTGGTGGAAATATGGCCTTCTTAAGAAATAAGCCATTCATGCTGAAGCAGTTTGTTTCCATAAGGATCTGTGAGTATTTCGGTTGAGTTTTGGTATTTTAATGGAGAAAAGTGTTGATCTTGATCGATTTGTGGCTTAGGTACTTCTGATGCGGTGCGTAACAAGTCGCTGCACCACGTACTGCCCAAATTTCCATTCCCAAGCGGTGACGCATTGTCACGACATCAGTTGGTTAAGCCACGACAACCGCCCATTCCATCCGAGGTACTGTCGAGTGCGTCACTGCAGTCGACGACGCCACGGAAGCATGTCGACTTTCTGCGCGACGACTTGGACGAGGAGGATGAAACAGTTTCAGGCGTGCAACAGCACGGATCGAATATGCCGAGCGATACTCAGCTAAAAGCCACGCCATCGAACAAGCTGACGGACAAGGTCGATAGCATCTGGCAACTGAAGTCTATGTCGGAATTGAGGGCTGCTAGCAGCCATAACATTCTGCCGGCTGACAAAGGAGCTAGCAGCACTAGCTGCTTGCCATATCACAAAGCCAAATGGGAACAGCAGCAGCATCAGCAGCAGCAGCACCAGCTAAAGCAGCAGCAACAACAACAGTTGCAACAACAACAACAGTTGCAACAGCAACCGTTGCAACAACAGCCGCCTCAGCATCAGGAGCTGCAGCAGCAGCATCAGCTACAGAAGACGCAGGAGCTACAGCAGCAGCATCAGCTACACAAGACGCAAGAGCTGCAGCAGCAGCATCAGCATCAGCTGCAGAAAACCCAAGAGCTGCAGCAAAAGCAGCTTGAAGAGCTACAACAGCAACAGCTACAGCAGCAGCAGCAACATCAAAATCAAATGCAAAATCAGTCACGAAAGCTATGCCCGCAGGATACGCATTTCGAGAAGGTCTTCAAAATTCAAAAGGAGAGCATGCAAAAGTCGCCGGAAAGCGATAAAAGGAGCAAAGCGCAGATGGAGAATGTGAAAATACATCAGCGTATACACAAGCTAATGCAGCTGCAGCAGCAACTGGAGCAAGCGGAGCCGACGCCCTACACTCCACAGAAACTGCGAAACTATCAGTTTGACCAATCGCGCCACAAGCGTTCGGCTGTACACAATTTCGATGGGCTGCGACCTCCAAAGGCCTCCACATACACCCATCCCGTGTATAGTGCACGCGTCAAGTATGTGCCATCTTACACACGGCCGTTTGCACCGGCGCACAGGGGCTCGGACAATGGGGACATATTCGTCAGGCCAAAGGCCCAGGCTCTCGTGATGCGTCAGAACAGAGCTAAGCATTTGCAACCAAATCGATCGGAGCGAAAAAGCGGCGGAGAGTCCGCCATGTACAAGCTCTGCAAGGGACTGCTCCGAAATGTTAACTCGAAATATTGACGAACGACGCTGAACCTGGACGCGGCAAATCACTGGCAGCATCATCCCCCCCCCCCCCCTGATCAGAGCTGACATGTTTTGCTCTACATATCTCACTGTTAGTTCACTTTTGTTGTTACGCGACGCTTGCAAGCAAAACCTATTTGGCTCACTTGTTTCCTGTCTTCAAATTAAAACAAGTTCCTAATCAGAGTTGCATTCGCTTCTTCTCTCTTAGTTCAGCGAGATAAAAGTTATGCATGCATGCATACCTATGCATATACATTCACGCACGCGTACATACATAGATGCATACATGCACACGAATGCGTAGATGCATACATACATGCATGCATACATGTAGACATGCACATATGCATACTTGCATACATGCATACTTGCATACATACATGTAGAAATGCATAGATACATGTATGATGCATACATACACATATGCACACATGCATACATGCATACGAATACGTATATGCATACATACATTCATGCATACATGTATACTTGCATACTTGCATGCATGCACGCATACATATATACATTCACTCATGCATAAATGACATTCATACTTACATACATACATGTATAGATGCATAGATAGATGTATAGATGCATACATACACATATGCATACATGCACACGAATGCGTAGATGCATACATACATTCATGCATACATGTAGACATGCACATATGCATACTTGCATACATGCATACTTGCAAATCATACTAGCATACATGCCAATCATACTAGCATATACACGTACATACATATATACATGCATACATGCACACATGCATACATGCACACGAATGCGTATATGCATACATACATTCATGCATACATTCAGACATGCACATATGCATACTTGCATACATGCATACTTGCAAATCATACTAGCATACATGCCAATCATACTTGCATATACACGTACATACATATATACATGCATACATGCACACATGCATACATGCACACATGCTTACGTACATACATCAACCTACATGCATGCGTAATACTGCTATTCAACTATATGCAAAAGCTCAAGTCTTCACCTGTTGGTGGTCTCAAAAACCTGATATATTTATAGTTAGGCTTGAAAACAAAACTAGAGAAAGTATCGATTATTATCGATAACACTAATGGGCTCATCTATCGAAAGTATGACCAATTTGCGCTGCATGCAGTATATAAGAAGATGCATAGCCAAGTTCAAGTCTTTAGCTTTTGTGATTGTCCAGATCGATGCGCTCAAAGATGAAACTCGCCTCATCCACTGAAATCTTTGCCTTGATCAAGAATATATATGCTACATACAAAAACGATTGCAGACTATGTAAAAGCGATATTCAATTTCTTAAGCTAGATAATTTGTGCTCAACATAATGCTTCAGTTTTCTATAAAGCAGAAGTCTAAGTGTATCGCAAATTAGTTGACAATGTCATTTTTCTGCTTACCTGCGACACACCTTGGCTAGCACGAAAATAGTTTCGTCTTTCATTTGATCCATTGCAGGAGCAGCGGATAATTGAATCAGGCAAAGCAACTCGAAGACGGGCTGCAAATAATGCGCAACTCGACTGATTGCAATACGAGTCTGGGAGCTGGGCGCGGGGCGCACACCCCGCACTTACGCAAGTATCAATGACAATGGAACACACGCACACACACACATACTGATATCTCTGTGTGTTGTTTCGGCTGTTTTTGGAAAATCCTTCTGCCGTTTGACATGTCAACCAATCTAACGCGCCAGATGACCTCGGCTAAGCCAAAGGCAAAGGCAAAGGCAGCAACCCTTAACAAGGCACACACACGCACACACTCACACACACTCGCACGCATCCAGTGGATCGGTAGCTGAAGGCAAGAGCCAACAGCTCAATCGGGGCCATATAATTAGTGTAATTACCTCAACAGCCTACTAAATTCGAGAAAAATGCAAACAAAAATTAAGAAATCACAACATTTATATCCCCCCTGTCAACGAGGCAATGAGGCAATGAATCTACAAGGCTGCTGCAACAAAAGCCACTGAAACTCTATGCCCAATCAATGGGTGTGTGCGAGTGTGTGTGTGTGTGTGTGTGTGTGTGTGTGTGTGTGCGAGTGTGTTGGGACCCTTTTATGGCCAACTGGTAAACAATTGAGTCAGACGGACAGGCGGACGGACGGACGGATAGTCGAGCAAGCATCTAATGACAGGGTGGATTGCAATTTTACGTTTTATAATCAGTCCCAATGCTCGGGCGAGAAATGCGAAAAACATTTTTGCAGTTTGCTGCATTGTTGCATTGGGCGACGAGGGCTGTCAAGATCCGTTATAAATTGCAGTAGCTGCTGCCACTTCCGCCTCAAGTCCCGGCTAATTGTGCCGCACGCATTTTCGCATTCGCATGATTTGCAAGAAAAAATATCACAAAAAAAAAAAAAATCTAAATGAAAATGAAAATGAAAACATTGCAAGTTGGAGAAAAGCCAACTCATTAGGCCATGCCTAACCAGAAATATGCTAGCCGCATTCTAGCGAAGAGCACCGTAACATCAATGCCAAAATGCTTATCATGCTGTTCGGCATGTTTATTGGGCCTTTTGTGTCGCCTGGTTACGCGCTTACACGGAATTCCGTCGGCGGCCGCCCTTTGATTACCCTTTTGCCAAAAAAAAAAAAAAAACGCAAATATTTTGGCCAAACATAATTAACGCCTAATGATAATATTTTGTTCATCGGTTGGCCAACACCCAGCGCTGGACCAGAACAAAGCGAAAACACCGAAATCTCTACACTCCAGGGAATACACCTATATTCCCACTTCTGCTTCGGCCTCTGCTCTTTCTTGCTTTTCTTTTCTCTTCTGTTATGAGTTTTGCTTGTTTAAGGCAATGCAAATTGTTTTTGTAACTTTGCGAGCAGAGCAAAAGTTGAGAATTTGCTTAGCTCTGGGCGGTTTTTTCTTTGAAGACTTTAATGAGTTTGATTGTGTTAGGCTATCACTATCACTATCTTGCAGTTTCTTAAAGGCGTTCGATTACAGCAGTGCCTCAAAAATACTTTCGTTAGAGTTAGCTAATATTATAATAGTCTTACGCGTGTCTGGCCTTTGATTTTGGGATATCCTTGTGGCATTATATAGATACGCCTATGCCTCAATCAAGCCAAGAAGTTCCTTCATTTCGAATGTTCAGCTTATTCTGGCTGTCTTGCTGCAACGTCTTTTCGCGCTTCTTCGATTGTTTTTGTCTATTGCAAGAGCTGAAGCAAAGAATCTATATCGAAGCCCTGGCCACTACTGATGCCAGAGCTGCTACACAGTGACTTTCTCGTGTGCCCGAAACTGCAGAGGCACATGAACGCAGCACGAGCAGGACGAGCAGGACGAGCAGGACTTTGCCACGCTTGAGCAGATCAAGTGGGAACTAATAGTAAATAAAAAAAAAATAATAAATAAAATAATAAAAATAAAATAGTGAGAACTTTAAAACAAAGAAAAAAGTTAATATTTTAAACCAAAAAAAAAAAAATAAATAAAAAAACTTCGCTTTATTTTTCAAAGAATAAAAAACAAAAAAATAAAAACAAATAAAAATTACTTTGAAGCGAACAAAATAAATATATTCCTGAATAAAATTTCATATTTTGTGCAAAAAAAAAAAAAAACATCAAATTCGCTTTACCTTTCGAACACACCTCGTACATACAAAGAAGAGGAATATTGCTGACATTTAGCGAACCCGAAACCTAACCAAAAGGCCGAAATTTGTTGCGTCTTCGTGAGCAGTTTTCGAGTTGCATAATCTGCGCTGCGAGCCCTCTCATAAATTGGCCATAAACATTTTCTTCTTTCTATTTTTTTAAGAAAACAAATCTCCCAAACAATGCAACTCGAGCTAAAAAAAAGCGAAAAAAAATTAAAAAATGATGCAAATGACGGTCGTATGTTTTTTTTTTTGGTGAAATCAACGCGATTTTCTTTTTATGCCATTTTTTCTGTTGCTTTTTTTTTTCTTGGGCATTTTTTACGCTCGCGTTTTATGCAATCTTTGGTTTATGGCCCGAGCGCACAGCTCGCTTTTGGGCCAGCCCTTTGTGCGGCTGTCCTTTTGTTGCGTCTAGTTTTTATGGAACTTCTAGTTGCGTGCAGTTTTCTATATTATTTTCCTATTTTTTTTTATGAATTTGTTAGTTTTGTCGAGTTTTTTAGGTTGACACGCGGCGTTGGCGAGTTCGCGGAAGGAGCACGACTGCTCCTTTATGGCTTGCGTAATATGGCGATGCTGCGGCATTCGCTGTAACTATTATTGAGGTAAGGCTGGAGGCAGAGGCAGCTGGTCGTTCGTTGTCCAGCAGCAGCACACACACAGGCACACACACACACACACACAGAAATAGACATAGACATGGACATAGACATAGCATAGCGCTGCTCTACAATTGGCACTCCAGTTCTTGGCTTCCGGGGTGGCCTCAGACTTGGCCGCAGGCTGCCGCTGCCGCTGCCGCTGCTGCTGCTGCTGCTGCTGCTGCTCATCTATTGACTTTGTGTCAAATTGAGTTATTCAAATGTCAGAAGAAACTCACACAGACAGAGTCATAGCACGCACATGGGCACATTTTGATAATGCGCTTCGTACATAATTCTCAATTGATATCCTGTTGCGTTGTTTTTACAAAATATTTACCTTTCTCATAATTGAAGTGTCTGTGCGGAGTGACGTGCCACATCCTTTAGCCGCCTGGCGTGCAATTTTCGAGCCATTTGTGCATGCTCCGCTACAGCGCTCTCTCTCTTTCTCTCTCTCTCTCTCTCTCTCTCTCTCTCTCTCTCTCTCTCTCTCTCTCTCAGTCTCTGTTGCTGCTCCTGCCTTTTCACGCTTCGCCGCACGCCGCACGCTGCTGCTGCTGCTGCTGCTGCTTCCCTGTGGCAAATGGCCTCCAGCATCTCTCGCACAGCGGACGCACTGCACCCTGCTGCCGCTGCCGCTAACGCTGCCTCTGACTCTCTCTCCCTCTCTGCTGCTGCTGCTGCTGCTGCTGCTGCTGATTATGTTGTCGCCGTTGAGTCGAGTGCGCTGCACTTGCACGCCAAGATCTCCCGTCGTTTGACCCCGTAAATGAGAAACGCTTCTTGCCTTTGACTCAATTCCATTCACAAAGACACAAAAAAAAAAAGAAAAAGTTGAGCAAAATGAAGAAAAAATGCAAAAAAAAAAAACAAACAAAAACATGGCAAATGCAGCAGAAGAGCAAGCGAAATCTGCACTAATTGTTCTCATTAGGTTTTGGCCCGATGAAGTTGTGAAGTTGCTTTGTCACCTGCCGGCCATCGTCATCAGCATGAATGGACCACAGGCCACTTGAGGCTCGCTGGCTGCACGCACACATTGCCCAAAAACCAAACCAACTGGGTGGCATGCAACAATGCTTGCCACACTTTGTCAACGATTCCAATTCCAGCAACTGCCAATATTCCATCTATTAAGACATCACCATGCCAGATGCTCACCCATCATCAATGCATCCTTGAATGCTGTTTTCAAGGAAACGAACGGCAGCTACCCAGTATTTATGTATATATGTATGTATCTAGCTGAAGATTTATGGCTATAATGTTGGATTATAATGCTGTTATTATAGATCAGTAGTGAGAAAAAGTAAAGCTAATCAAATCAGCAACACAGTGCAGACAATTCACTCAGATCAGTTCAGTTCAGTTGAGTTCAGTCAATGATATTGATGGGATTCTATGACTAGCTTTGACTATCTCTGACTGCAAGAGAGTTCTTATGCAGAATCTTGGCAGTAATTATGCTATATTCAGTTAAATGCAGTGCTGTTTTAAAGCCGCAACAGCAGCCACGTGCCTCTGGGGCGAGGCCAAGAAAAATCGCCTGAAAAATATTCCAGTTTTAGTCAGCAGCTCAGCTGCAGCGCCATGCTGCATGGATATGTTAATTTATATAATAATATTTTAATATTTTCAAATAAGTTAAATATGGAACAAGAAAAGTAATTTGTAGTAGAAATATTATATAATAATATTATATTATTTTAAAATATTAAATAGAAGAAAAGTAGTTTGTAGTAGAAAAATTAGTAAATAATAAAAAAGTAGCAAAACATAATAGAATATAATACAAAATATTTTTATATAATATAATTAAATAAAATGTAATTTAAAATACTTTTATATAATATAATAGTTATACAATGTAACATAACAGAGAAAGAAGTAGACTGCAACGAAATCGATTGACTAAACACGCTGCAGCAATGAAGCAGGCTATGCTCCTCTGTCTACGATTGAACCAAAATAAATTGAAAGCAAAACCTATTTATGAAAGTAAGAGACGGAGAACAAGTGAAAAGAGTAATTACTGTTATTATTATTATAATATTATTAGAAACCAACTTCTAGCAAAAGAGTTGTCAATGCAAAACTCGGCAAGGCAAAGAAAACTTAAGAAAACTGGCATCAATAACATCAAGCGATAAAGAACTCAAATGAAAAGGCAACGAACAACAAGAAAAAGTCTGCCAAAATAAGACGTGAAACGAATATATATATAGACATAAATCCGTAAGTATTCATATAACTTATCAATTTGCCCTTTGAATTCCGTTTGCTATTTGCCAATGCGCAAATACAGAGGAAACCGAAAGGTTCCTGAGGCTGCCGTAGGCATAGCTCAAGTTTTGGCTTTTGGCTTAGTGCTGTTGCTGCTGGCTGGCATAAGTCGGCTCATAATCCGGCATTTTGGTAAATCTGTTCCACATATTGGGGCTAATCCGCAGCGCAAATTAAGTGATCGAGCATTTGAAGCGAACGGCTGCGCGCTGCCAATGAAACATTGCGAAACGAGAGCCAAAAGCCAAATGCCAAAAGTTTTGCCCGGGCTCAGGCAACGCCACATATCTAAAAATCAAATAGATAAATTGCGGGTATTTGGCCATACGTATGCAGGCACGGCTAGAGACACGTGCACGCCGCTCTGAGTCACTCAGGCTGGGCCAGACGAGGCAGGAACTAACCCACCGCCCACCACTCTGGTTCAACCCTTTCGACGGACAAATAAATTGGCATTATTAAGCTCGCGCTTGCAGGGCTCAGGCAAAAATTGATTATGGACACGGGAAAAAAAGCGCATTAAGCGACGGTTTTATGTGAGCCGATTTTTATGCCCTCGGGCAGGAGCGGGAGTGCAGGCGGGCACATATTAAGGTTGCGCCTTGTCCTTGAAACTCCTTAATCAACCACCCTGAATAAAAGAGGCTAGCGTAAGTGCTCGGAGCAGCAGCAAAAGTCACTTTAATTTAGTAAAAAACAAACAAAAGTCTAGCTCTGATTCAGTTTCAAGCTGAGTTGCTTGGCAGGTGTTAGCCAAAGCTGCTGACAAATTTACTAACTAGATGTATGGCATTGAGTGCATAAGTCTTGAGATTGATAGATGCATTCATGTGCTCAAACATATTCGTATTCATATTCATATTCACATCATTCAACTGTGCAGATATGAATACATGAAGGACATACCAGCTAAAGGCAAACGTTGCTCTTTCAGTTAGTCAGTTTATTGCTTCCTTTTCAGTTGAGATATATAGTATGATAGTATGATCAACTATATATAGTTGACATTTACATAGTATATTTATATATATAGCATATAGTCCATGTAGTATCAGTGTATAAGCGTTGAGTAGTTAACACATCGACGCAGTCTACCGCTACAGCTGGCAGGCACTGTTGCTGTTGTAATACTTTTGCAAATAATTTCACTGTTTACTGTTATTTATTATTATTATTAGCGATAAAAACATGAAAGTTAATCCATATAATCAAGATTCATCTGCAAATGAAGTCAATGCAGGCTGTGTGTAGGCAATGCAGGCTATGTTTATATACAATAAAGTTCTACTTCAAGTTACATCGACTAAGCTCTAAATATTTAAAAAATTATTTAAGATATAACAAAAGATCTCTTTAGTCTAACACATACAGCTGTGATCAGAAAAATAGTAGTGCGACTACAATTATTATTGAAATATATTGAAAAAAATTTGACTATACTCGTATATATGTATATACAAATATATATAATAAATTTAACATTCGTATTCGAATTGTTTTTAAAATAATATCACAAAATTTTGTTGCCTCAGCATTTCAGTTGCACTACTATTTTAATGAACGCAGTCGCACTACTATTTTAATGAACGCAGTCGCACTACTATTTTAATGAACGCAGCTGCACAGCCTCTATACTTTGCATAGGAAAATATATAAATATCATATAAAAAGATAATCAAACAAAGACGAACTAAGCGTAAAGTCAGCTTAAGATATGGCCACACTAATCGCTCGGTATTCGATGATTTTCTTTTTTTTTTTTTTGTTACTTGCAACACATGCAACATGGTCAAGGTGAGAAAGCGGATTAGCGGCACAAGTAGAGGACGCAAGGCGCGTCTAAAGTCAGTTAATTATAACTAAACCCGTTTAGTATAGGCGCGTCGTTGCTTCGAGCGAAACAACAAACGCCCCTCGCACGTTCCGCATTGTGGGAGGGGCGTGGCTGGCAGGCAGCTTAGCAGGCGATGCGAGCAAATGTTAATTATCAACTTTGGATAGCGGAACCAAAGTAAGCCACACTTTCCGGAAAAACTCGGAAAAACTAACCAGTGCTAGCCGCTGTCGCTGTCATTGCCGTTGCTGTTGCGATTCGCGCTAAGCCAAGTGTCGTCGGGATGAGCCGAAAAAGTCAAAGGATTAATGCGCGGATCAGTGACCCAGCTCGCCTCCGGGTAAAGGGGTGTCGCTTGTTTTCAAAATAAACAAATTGCGAACGCACAGGCGACGATTCGAGCTCGAACGCGAACGCGAACGCGAACTGTCACTGTGACTGCGACTGTCACTGTGACTGGCAGTGAGCAGACGCCCACCAGCACGGCAGATCTTTAGCCTTGTGAGCGACCGCGAGCGTCTCTTAATTGCCTGCAACTAATTATGAATAGAATTGGCCCGAGGCCCAAAAGGATTGGGAAAAGGAGTGATCCAGGCAGCAGGCAGTCGTAGCTGTCTGGCAGCGAACGACCTGGGCCTGCGTGTATAGTACGGCCGACACTACTGTTTGTCCTTGCCGCGATTGTCGTCATTGTTGTTTGCAATTGTCATTTTATAGATGATGCCATTGTTCGGCTCGGCCAGCTCGTTTCAATCCGCCCACCGCCGCACCCGCACCCGTAAAACTCGGCCGGATTAGTGGGTATGAAATCTAGCTGCTTGGCAAAAGGATTAAAACGAAATTAGTAGAGCGCAGAGCCTAGGCCATATACAGAAGAGGGTAACATGGCAGTAGCTCAAGCTATATATCCATATATTCTATATACATATTTATATATACATATCTAGAAGAGTAAATCTATTTTTTAGACAAGTATTCTTTACATATGCTGCCATATGATAAGGTAGACAAAAGATCCTAAATCATAAGAAGTATAGAAAATAAATTAAAAGTTTTTATATTTAAGTTATAATGACGAAAGGTGCGACTCTTCAGTTGAACGTGGCAGAAGTTGGCTCAACAAAATTAGTCCGGATTCTTTCATCTAGTTTCTCTCGCGCAGATCCTCTGCTACTGAAGATCCTCCAGCACACTGAACACTTAAAACATACCCAAGTCCTATATCCACTGGGTCTTCGGTGGATTTTAATAGTTTATGCTCAGCGTCACGAAATGATGAGTAGAAAGAGGAAGTTTAACCTACAAATAACATATATAAAGCGTATATAGAGGGCATGTATTAGAGATCTAGTTCTATGCCCATAGTCTACAAAAGTTCTTGAGCTGCATATATGGCTAAGTAAATCTAGCCAGACTCATCTGGTGTATTCTTATAAATGAATATAAGTTAGCATAAAGTTTTCTTCTCGATTACTTTCGTATCTCTACCTCAGTTGTCTTCAATCATCGGTTTGCTTTTGACATATGTTTCATATGCTATCATAAGATAGTGCCATCTTAACTGACTGCTATAGAAACTTTCCATATTTAACAATCGTAAACTAAATGCACACTGGGGCATATGGGCGATGGTATGCCCTGGCCAATGCTTAAGCCTGCTAAAAGTCCTAAATCAACTTGTTCTGTAGTGCTCGACTACAATATACCCTGCACACATTAATGACTATATGCAGGCATCTCTAATATATTGTCTGCAGGGTATTTTGTGGTCGATCAGCTTTGCGCATAGTGACGTTATTTGAAATGCAATCGGCACTGGTGCGCTGCATTTCCATTCGGTATTTCATATTTAATTTATTTTTGCTATTATTATTAAATGTTGCGCTCGCCGGGAAAATGCCGCGTAATACCCCTAGAAACCAGTAGCCGATGCCTAAGCCGAAAAATACCAAAAATTCGTGCGACGAGTGTCAAATTAATTAAAATGTCAGCAAAATATGTTCAATTGTTGTTTGTTGTCCCGCTGGTTTTTGGGAGATGGATGACAGTTGCCGCGCTGCCACGCTGCCACGCTGCCTCGCTGCCTCTCAGCCTCATGCGCCTCGCCACGGCTTTTGGGCTAACTGTCAAACTGCATTGACAATATTGGCATTTTGCAGGCAGATACAGATAGGCGGACGGTATACAGGAAGAGCCCCCGCCCTAAGCAGCCGGACGTACGTACGTACGACCCCTGTCCGAGAGGCTTTCTCCCTCCCTCTCTCTGTCTCTCTCTCTCTCTCTCTCTCTCTTTCGCTTTCTGGACACCCAAATAAGACCCATTGCGTTGTCATATTTTCAATTTCGTTATTCGCACGGGCTGTTGTGCGAGTGTGTGTGTGTGTGTGTGTGTGTGTGTGTTGTTAGCTACCCGCTCTCGACCCGCTGTCCCCTGTCCGGTTGTCTGTTCGTAATCTCATGCGTTATATACCGGCTGTAACCCCCATCAATAGTTTTGAGGGTTGCCGTTAATGTGCGTTTGACATTTGTGAAATGAGAATCTGGGCAAATGATTCGGATTTATAGCAAATTTGTCGACCGATTTATGTCGATTTACATGAGTGCCAAATGCCAAGTGGCCACTCGAGGATGCCAGCCAATCGCAAAAACAACAACAGCAACAACAGCTACGGGAGGTCCTTTTGTAATGTCAGCTGAGGCTGAGCAGTCTCAACGGCAAAAAGTTACCAAATTGTGGGCCAACAAACGGCTTTCAGCTATTTCTGAAGAACGTCACGAATCTGCGACTCAATGAACAAACAAATGCAACTTGAAGCTAAATTAACTCGAAAACTTCAAGTGTTGGCGCAGGGATTCCATTTTGGAATATATCTATATATGTGTACATATAGATAAGTGTATGTAAATCAGAATTAAATCATAGTTGGTAAATATATGAATTTATATAATATACAAATAAATTTAGTTTGTGTAAATACAACTGGAAATTTCCCTTAAAAAATATCTTCTTTGAGGTCGAAGTCTGCCAACTTGGTGAGAAAATTTCTATAAAAGTTATGGAGGATAATATGCTTTTAGAAATTAAGCAAACATCGCTAGAAATGGAAAAGAATAGATAAGTTATGCATAATAGATAAGTTATGTATCGGAATATATAAAATATAGAGATAGAATAGATAAGTTATATAAGAGTATAGGCAAGTTCTATGTCAGAATTGATAGCTTATATATCAGCAATCAGAATAGATAAGCTATACATCAGAATAAAGAAGTAATATATCAGAATAGATAAGTTTTATATCGGAATGGGATAGCAATATATCGGAATAGATAAGTTCTATATCGGAATATATAAACTATAAATCAGAATAGATAAGTTATACAAAAGATATCAGCAGAGATAAGTTTCATATCGGAATAGGTTAGCTATATATCAGAATAGATAAGTTATATATCAGATATCAGAATAGAAAAATAAAATATTGGAATAGGTAAACTTTAAATCAGATTAGAGAAGTTATGTATCAGAACAGATAAGTAATATATCGGAATATAGAAGCTATTAATCAGAATAGATAAGTTATATATCAGATATCAGCATAGATAAGTTTCATATCTGAATAGGTTAGCTTTGTAGCAGAATAGAGAAGTTGTATATCTTAACAGATAAGTTATATATCGGAATATATATGCATCAGAATAGAGAAGTTATATATCAGATATCAGATATAGATTCATAGTTCTTAAGATTTTGCGATCTATGCTCAGAGAACTGTAGCTTGATAGTAGTTTTTGAAGCTTTGAAACTAATTGGAATTTCAATTTCAAGTCATAAGATTTTATAAAGTCTAAGACAAGCGCAAGCAAACATATGGACAGATGGATGTATAGACGATGGGATATCGGAAAGAAGAAGAGGCACACATGCTTGAAGCTTTAAGTCCAAAGCTGCAGTAGAACCAGGCTTTTGCTGATTGTGACACGCCCAAAATGGGCATAGCTATATAAACTTGAACTGACTTTGATAGACTCAGCTCTAAAGTTTAAGTATACAAAGCTCTGCATTAAGATTATTACCGATTCCAATTTAGCAACGCCTACGACTGGACATATTGAAAATTCTAACCCTATATCAAACCAGTTTCCACGTTCGTCTATACTCCAAATGTCAAGTGCCAGCTAGACGAGCGAACAGCAAGTTCAACATAATGCAAAGCCAATATACTCTCTTTCACTTTGCTAGCGCGCATAGGAAATAGAGTTTCCTGCGAGTCAATTGCTTGACACTTTCTGTTTAATATGACACAAGAACTGGCAAGATTTTTAAACTGCCAGCCATTTGGACTGGCTTGAGTTGGGCTTGTGCTGGGGCTGGGGCTGGGGCTGGGGCTGGGGCGTACGTCTAGCTGTAGAGCAAGGGGGTTTCAGTTGCTTGTTTTGTTTAAGCAAGCCATAAAAATTTGCAAAAAGCACAACAAGCACAACAACAGTGCGGCGCAACGACGTTAAACAATAGCTAGCGCGAAAGGATGTCGCTTGGAGTGGGTGTCGCGTCATGCTTGAGTGAATCCTTCCTGCTCCGTTGCTCCGTTGTACCTTATAACAGTCGTGTTTTCGCTCATACTAAGAAAACGAAGAAAAAAAAGAAACAAAATACTTGAACCGCCTTTGGAGTTTTGAAGTCGGCGTCAACATTAAATAGGCAAGTGTTCATATGCGCGAGTGTTGTGTGCGTTGGTGTTGCTTGGTTGGCTTGTTGCTGTTGTTGTTGTTATTGTTGCTGTTGTTGTTGGTTAGCTGCATTCAGCGCAGAAGGAGTTGGCTGCCTTCTTGTCTTCCTTCCACGTTGTCGGCTTTGCAATTGTTGGGTTTGCTGAATGCGCCATAAAAACGTCAACGGAATTCGCAATCGCAATCACCTTTTGTGTTGTTTGAGTGTTGTTCGTTGTCTGTTGTTGTTGTTGTTGTTGTTGTTGCTGTTGCTGTTGCTGTTGCTGTTGCTGTTGCTGCAATGCAAACAAATGACAGCAGCAAGGACGTTGCTGACAAAGCCAAACGCGAAAATGTCAGCGCACAATTCAACTGAGGGTGTTCGAGCCTTTTTTTTTTTTTACGTTGCTTTTTCTCTTTGCCCTTTTCCCATTTATATATAAATATATATTTATATATATATATATGTATATATATTTTTATTTGCTTATTTATTTTGTGGAGCGGAGTTTTTTGGACTTGCAGCCGGAAAGGATTATTTTGCAAAAGGCTGACGAGGTAAATAATTCAATGAGCACAAAACTCTCAACAGCGTGAAGCAAGTCGAACTATGCATGCTCTAGCATAGGTGCTACTATATATACAAGATATAAGATGTAAGCATGGAAATCTGTAATATAATGTTCAGAGAGAGTGAGAGAGAGAGAGAGAGAGGAGAGAGAGAGAGAGATAGAGAGAAGCTCATCGGCTGCTAAGTGTTTGACTTTAGAGTTAGACTAGAGAGGCAGAGAGAGAGAGAGAGAGAGAGAGAGAGTAAGAGAGACAAAGTTTCATGTGATTGCTCTTTATATCTCATTTCCTGTCCATACAACCCAATGAGGCTGCATTTATCTTAAGTTTTCAATATTCAAGTATTGCATGTCTTTTATAAATATTTCTTTTATTTTTTTTTTAATTTTTTTAATTTTTTATAAATATTTTTAGGTATAAAAATATTGCTAGAAATATTTACAAATAAATTTCAGAGAGTTTGACAAAATTTAATGAAAATTAGCAAATAATTAATGGGATATTTTTTTTGGAGGATAAGAAGCTAAATATAAAGCCAGAAGTAGGCTCCGACTGCCAGCTCTTGACATATCTTAGTCTAGTCTAGTCGAGTTTTTGGATGCATTTGAGATTTTATAATATCCAAGCGAAAATTCTGTGATGCATATAGTATTTTATTTTTAATAATAAAATATTAAAATATTTTTCAAAAATTTAAAAACTGTTTTGAGAAGCAAAAGCAAAACTGTCGGGTAAATTAAATAATATAAAAAAAAAAAAAAACAAAAATCTTAAAAAATTCAACTATAACTTTGCCAATATCAACAGCATCAATCCTATGGAATTTCATATATATATATATATATATATATATATATATATATATATATATATATATACTTTATATATATAATAAACAATAAATACACATAATTATGGACATAGTCTAGCGACTTTTGTGTGCCAGTGTAGAGACGACACACACAGAAAATATGTTTGTAAAATGGTAAAACTTAACTCAACTCGCAATTCAATCACGCAAAGTACACAAACAGCGCAGCATTTAAATAGATGATCATTAAAATTTGTTTATATGTTCTGTTCGAATGGCCAAGTAGTTTATCTGCGACTTCTTCTCCTTCTTCTCCTTCTGCTTCTTGTTCTTCTTCTGTTTTCTATGTATTTATATGCTCATCAAATCGTTGAGTAAACATGGCGCATAAGTTAAACAAACAACATGAGAACTATGCAAAAGGAATCGCAACAGCTCTAGCGCGGCTTTGTATATAAAATTTGCATGGAAATTCATGAGCAAAGAAAATTGAATTTTCTTTTAAGTTTTAGGTTTTTCTATTGCGCGAGTGAAACACCAAATGAAATTGTATAAAATGTATTTGTTATTATTCAAATATTGTTAATTGACTTGACTTGATCAATAGCTAAAAAGTTGTTCATGGATTTATGTTAATGTATTTATGAAAATAATATAATAACATAAATAGATAAATATGTGCATAGATAAATATAAAAATAGATAACTAAAGATAAATATGCATAAAAAATTAATGAAAGTTTTGTAGCTCGGAATGAACTCAAGCAGCAGCAGCAATTTCAAGTTCCAACTTTGCTCTGAGCTCATCAAGTTGCTCTTGGGCTCAATTGATGAATGTGCGCAACTTAAAGGGCTGCAGCGGCTACAGTTCTTATATCAATTTGAGCTTGTATGGAGCCAGAGCAAAATGACGTCACAGAGTTGCTCATTAATAGAGAGCGGCGTGTCAGAGGCTGATGTGAGCTCAGATCAACTGAAGCAACAACATTTGGCACACTTTGTGCTTGTCTCGGTATCACTGACGCTTTTATCTTGTGCAGCCTGACTATAGCTTGTAATTTGTTTGATTGTATCGTACTCTGGTCATCATACTCTCAGTGCACGAAGTCTGCTCAGCAAGTTGTGTAAATTTGGCATTTTATTTGCGCTTTACACAGATATTTGACTTAAAACGTTTTTCTTTTGTGGCTTTCTCTTCTCCTTTCGCCTTATGAACGAGTGTAAAATGTATATTTATCTGTATGATTCATTCTTACTCTTTTAGCACTAGAAAATTCCATTCGAAAGATTTGCAAATTTCAAAAAAACCAAATTCAAATCTCAACGTTTGCCACTTGGCGCGCTTTAACTCTTCGTTTGCTTTTTGATTGTTTGCTTGAAACGTGTTTGACAAATAAAATGTCAAATTATTAACACAACATTGTTTGTGTTGTTGTTGTTGCTGTTGTTGTTGTTGCAGGTTGATTTCTGTTGGCTTTGCTTGTTTTGCGTTGCTTCGTTTTGCTTTGCTTTACGCTGTTTACTGTGGCTTGCCGTTCCGTTCGCTTAGCCTGCACGGCGCAGCCCTCGTTTTTGCTGGGTGTGGCATGTGGTGGGCGGCTATCCCAGCGCCCGCCCCGCCCCGTCCCGCCCCCTACAACGCTCACACAAATTACAAGCCGTAGCCCAATGGGAACATGTGTCTAGGGTAAAAAAAAGCGACATATTGGCAATAAACAGCAGGTGGCGCTGACATTGCAAATGAATTGCAAAAACAAAGCGACAGCAGCGTGCTCCCTTCCTCTCTCTTTCTCTCTCTCTCTCGCTCTCTCTTTCTGTCTCTTTCTATAGCTGATCCTGTCTGTTTTACTAAGAAATCGAAGCTTCATTAAGCAGTGTTCCAGTTCTTACTAGAGAGATAGACATACAATCAATGCATCATATGTGTATATATCTTTCTCTTGCTCTCTTTTCACATAACTCTCCCTTCCCCCCCCCCCCTCTCTCTCTCTCTCTCTCTCTCTCTCTCTGACTGCCTCTGCTCTTCTGCTCTTCTCGCCCTTTGCATATCGAAGCCCCTAAGAAGGTTCTGCTCCAAGTTTTCCGCCCACTTTTTGGTTTCTTTGCCTCTGCCTTGCCCATTTCTCTCTCTCCCTCTCTCTCTCTCTCTCTCTCTGCCTCTCCTGCGTCCTCTCTCTCCCTCCCCCTTGCATTTCTCACATCGTGTAAAAAACCATACGAAACACCGACCATCATAAAACTCTGCTCCAGTTTTCCGACCACTTTTTAGTGCATCTTTAGTTTAGTTTTTTTTTCTCGCTCTGCCGTTTTTTTTTCTCTTTTGTTTTCATCTCCAGTTTTTCCGCATAATTTTCCAGTTTTTTTTCTTCTGCCTTCGCTTTTCTTGTATTTCGCACTTTCTTTTTTTTTTTTTTGTTCGAGTCACTTTTATGGTGTTATGCAAAAAACCGAAACTAGATCTCGAGGATTAGACAGGCAGCGGGAATCGAGGTGCCATAAACGCCGCCACCACCCGCCTAAATTAGTTCGAAATGCGGACGATAATCATCCTGTTTCGCCATTTACATAATCCAGCGAGGCAGTTTTATGAGAGCTACAACAACAAGAAAAAAACTTAAAAAAAAAAAAAAAAAAATAAAGAACAAATTCGGTGCATTTTTAAAGAAATAAAAATAAGAGAAGAAGAAAAAGTAGAACATGGCACAGCGGGTCGAGCGGGTCGATCGAGCGGTTCGAGCGGTTCGAGCGGTGCGAGCGGTGCGAGCGCTACAATTGCCTTGCCCTGGGCCGGCCCTAGGCGTTACGTCAGCGTCCTGCTTGGCCAGCGATTGTCCTCGTTTTACGATCGTCCTGCTCTCGTTTTACACGGCTTAGGTAATTTTTAGGCCAATTTTTTGTGTGTTTTGGCCAGGATCACGCCTGCCTCGGCTGAATGAAGCGGCAGCAACGGCAGCCGAAAAAAAAAAAAAAAATAATGCAAATTATTACGCAAGTTTCTTCCAGGAAAGTCCAAGGCAAATAGATTTTGTTTCTCTTCTTTTTTCTACGATTTTTTTTTTTTTTCGCAAATTTTTGTAGGTCAGCGAGAGAGCGAGAGAGATTTACGACCCGCCGCTTGACCTGATCTAGTTTCAAAATAAATATGAATAATTTTTATGATTCTTTTTTAACAAGCTCATAAAAGACGGCGCAGCTAGCTATGCGCGGCTCGCTCGGACATCTTTGCTCGGCATAATTAATGCGAGGTGGACTCGACACGGGATTTACCCGGAATCGATCGGGATCGCCGTTTGTCCGCCTTTTGCCCAGAAAAAAACGCAACAGCACAAAAAAATCAGCACTAAAAATTGGTCAAAAAACTGGAGTAGAACTTTTATATCGCCCATTGTATCGGAGCTCTACTGTGCCCATTTGTTCTCGACGTTTTTTTTCTTTCTTTGGCTTTTAGCCACATTTTAGTTTTTTTTTTTGCTGTTGTTTGTTTTTTATTTCTGTGGTCAGAGCGCAATAAAAACGAAGTTCGTGAAGGAATGCTCGAAAATTCGAGTTGATATCGGGAAATTTATTGGCATAAATTGAATTTGATATGGATTGAGCTGGAATATGCGGAAGGAGTCATAGAGCCACTTCTGCTATATCAATCGAAGTCATGTGAAGTCTCTCACATGGGATTTTATGCACGTTCACTTACTGGAGAGGAGTATATTGGCTTTGGTATGATCTTATGTATTCTTAACTATCAGCTGATCAGCAGATCAGATCTTGCAATTGATATGCCATATCCATGGTAGCTCTGAGAACCGAGTGATCTCTAGTCATCTCTATTGATCTCTAGTGATATCTATTGATCTCTAGTCATCTCTAGTGATATCTATTGATCTCTAGTCATCTCTAGTCATCTCTATTGATCTCTAGTGATATCTATTGATATCTATTGATCTCTTATTGATCTCTAGTAATCTCTAGTGATCTCTAGTGATATCTATTGATCTCTAGTCATCTCTAGTGATCTCTAGTGATCTCTATTGATCTCTAGTGATATCTATTGATCTCTAGTCATCTCTAGTGATCTCTAGTGATATCTATTGATATCTATTGATCTCTTATTGATCTCTAGTCATCTCTAGTTATATTTAGTGATATCTATTGATCTCTAGTCATCTCTAGTGATCTCTAGTGATATCTTTTGATCTCTAGTGATATCTGTTGATCTCTAGTGATATCTATTGATCTCTATTGATCTCTATTGATCTCTAGTTATATTTAGTGATATCTATTGATCTCTAGTCATCTCTAGTGATCTCTAGTGATATCTTTTGATCTCTAGTGATATCTTTTGATCTCTAGTCATCTCTATTGATCTCTAGTGATCTCTAGTGATATCTATTGATCTCTAGTCATCTCTAGTGATCTCTAGTGATCTCTAGTGATATCTATTGATATCTATTGATCTCTTATTGATCTCTAGTAATCTCTAGTGATCTCTAGTGATCTCTAGTGATATCTATTGATCTCTAGTCATCTCTAGTGATCTCTAGTCATCTCTAGTGATATCTATTGATTTCTAGTGATATATTTTTGATCTCATATTGATCTCTAGTGATATCTATTGATCTCTTATTGATCTCTAGTCATCTCTAGTTATATTTAGTGATATCTATTGATCTCTAGTCATCTCTAGTGATCTCTAGTGATATCTTTTGATCTCTAGTGATATCTTTTGATCTCTAGTCATCTCTATTGATCTCTAGTGATCTCTAGTGATATCTATTGATCTCTAGTCATCTCTAGTGATCTCTAGTGATCTCTAGTGATATCTATTGATATCTATTGATCTCTTATTGATCTCTAGTAATCTCTAGTGATCTCTAGTGATCTCTAGTGATATCTATTGATCTCTAGTCATCTCTAGTGATCTCTAGTCATCTCTAGTGATATCTATTGATTTCTAGTGATATATTTTTGATCTCATATTGATCTCTAGTGATATCTATTGATCTCTAGTGATATTTTTTGATCTCTAGTGATATCTATTGATCTCTTATTGATCTCTAGTGATCTCTAGTGATGTTTTACATTAGTTTACCTCAATTCTCAACCTTATAGCAACAGATGCTGTTTCGTAAGTAAATTTTAAAAATTCTCTGAATAATCCAGCGATCGTTATGAAGCTATTTGCCTATGCTTAGGCAAAGGGGCGTGGCGAATCGAGTACAAAAAAAAAAAAAAAGAAAATCATCCCCTAAGCAAACTCAATTTGTTTGCATATATTATTTCTTCCGGCCATAATAACACGCTTCACAGCAAATGATATTGGTCTCTAGAATTTCGAATAATATTAAGTTTGAGTGATGTAAAACGATAATAATAAGCATGATAAAAGGCTATATCAAGGATCTTTGCTTAGAAAAATATCTAAAATATTCTGATTTCATATTTATACGCTGATTCCATTGAAAATGGGAAGTCAGGGAGTAATGGCTGCGTTTAAATTAATTTAAGTTAATATCAAGACGAAGTAGAGACGTGAGCACTATAAGCAAAGTCCCATGAAGTATTTTGAAGTAGGTTCTCATAAATAAACTCCATGGGATTCCGACAGACATGGAACTGCTTTAATTGTTTCCAGCTCTCGCACTTAGTTAAGCCATATGGGCAAAGTCTCATGATAACAACTGAACTGAACTGTATTATAGCAAAGTCTCGAAAGCAGCAAGGATACTTTAGGCATTCGCCAAACTTCTGAGATCTTTAGGTATAGATTTGGTAAACCAATCAAGAACTTACTTAAGCTTATGACACACTTATAAGGACTTTAAGAAAAGATCATAAATATCTTTCTGTATCAAGGACATCTGAGGCAATGCTGGAGATCTCTAGGCATGGATCTTATACGCTCCTAAACGTACACCTTGCCGAGTCAAGGAATTACTTCAGCTGTTGAGGCATTCATAGAGAACTTTATTAATCAATCAAGGATTGACTAAAGCCTCTGAGTCACTCAGAAAGATCTGAATAAGAGATCTTTGATACCTTTCTGAAACAAGGACTTCTGAGGAGGCTTCCGAGCCATACCTAGAGATCTTTTGAAATAGATCAAGCAACGATTTGCTGAAGTTTCTGAACCCATCATTAGATGATCTTAAGAATAGAACATATACTAACTATCGTATGTAAGTTTTCGGAATCAGGGAATCTATGGGAATATGTCGTATATAAGTTTCATAGAGGTCTATCGGAATATATCTTATATATCTTTCCAAATCAAGACTATACCTAAATGTATGCTTCACTCATCTAGATCTTTCGGAATATATATCGTATATATAGAGATCTATCGGAATATATCTTAAAGATCTTTCCTAAGCTTCTTTACCTAAACTTCTACTTGACATGAGTGAAGATCTTTCGGAATATATATCGTATATAGGTGTTTGGAATCAGGGAATTACCTAGATTCCTGACTCGCTTATTGAGATCTATCGGAATATACATATATATCTTCTCGAATCAAGGCAGATCTCTCGTCGAGCTGTTAATATTGCCCACACTCGATGAGTCTGTTTGCATCGAGTGTGGGCAATATTAACAGCTCGACGAGAGATCTGCCTAGATCTCCCATCTCTCCAAATAGAAATCTCTATATAGCACAATTATAGCCGAGCATTATCATCCAAAACAGTGAAGAACTTAGTGTTATGCAGCGTGGTGAACGCCCATTAAATGCCTAAACACAAAACATTTTCCAATTTGCTCAAATTGTAATTTGATTCAAGTTATTTATTTCGTGTCTGGCGGCCATATGTGCTCAGTTTATGGCCAACAACATTTCACACCATGCTTTATGGCCCAGTCAATTCCCACTGTTCTTGTTCTTGTTGTTGTTGTTGTTGTTGTAAATAAAGTTGTTTGCTTTTATTGCACTTATTAAATGGCTTCTATTTTAAACGATAAAAGTTAATCAAGCATTTTTGGTTAAGTCAATATTTTTTTTTATATTTTTTGTATTTTTTTTTTAGCGGTTTTCATATATGGCCGTGTGGCTGTGCGTGTGTGTGTGTGTGTGTGTGTGTGCGTGTTGACCAATAACCAACCACGGTTAACCAGACAAAAGGCCACAAAAATGCCACGAAAATCCCAAACTAAAATGCACACAAACAACACACTTAACTAGCCTGAGAGAGCGAGAGCGAGCGAGCGAGAGCGAAAGAGAGAGTATGCGAGAGAGTGTGGGAAATAGTGTGGGCCAGAGCGAGATAGCCACACAGCGAGCGAGCGAGAGAGAGAGAGAGGGAGAGAGAGCGAGAGCGAGCGTGCTCCAACTGGGTTGGAGAGCAAAAACTGCGCAGCGATGGCGCCCCACAAATATAAATACAAGGCAATTATGCATATGAGTTGACAACTTCCAGCCACCAGCCACCAGCCGCCCCCCACCCACCGCACTCCCCCCCTCCGCCTCCCCCTCCCCCTCCCCAAGCAGCGTTGGCGACTCAACACTTGGTAAGTGTCAATAATGACTCTTTAACGCTGCGTACGTACCTCCTGTCAGCCCACCCCACCCCACACCTTTTCGCCTGCCTCCACACACGCGCGCATTCTATTCCGCTCTCACTCACGGCTACGCGCTCTCTCTCTCTCTCTCTCTCGCTGGGCTGTGCCCGCATGCGGCCGATAAAGTTACGACGACTTTGGCCAAAAATACAAACCAACAAACCGCGTTTTGATTTGCAACCCTTAAAAAGCTCTAAGACAGCCACCGGAATAACCAGAGAAAAACCAAAAAGTGGGTGGAAAGTCGGTTACTGCCAGCCGCCGCCAACGACGACGACGACGACGACGCTGCTGCTGCCGCTGCCGCCGTTGCTGTCAAGCCAAAGCCAAAGCCAAACTAGTTTTGTGGCAGCCCAACTCGACAACAACAACAACAACAACAACGAATAGGGGTTGGGCGCTGCAGCGACAACCCCTCGTTGAGCCGCTGCTGCAGCTAACTGTGCTTCGGCCTTTGTAAAAATGTAACGGGAAAAATACATATTCTTTTTGTTTTTGTTTTTTTTTTTGTGTTAAAACGTCGCTGCGACGCGACTGCGAATTTCCAAGACGACGCAGCGCTGCGCTCGCCGCTCTTTTGCGCCTTTCCAGGCTGGCTCTCTCCGCACTGGCTGCGACTGAAACACGCAAAAAAAAGCAAGAAGCAAGCGAAGAAAACAACAACAAGAAAAAAAAGCTGCACAGCAATAAAGAGTTGTCATGGAGCCAATCTCTGGAACGAGGCGCTGCAGCAGTGGCGCTGTCAAGGGGGCGTGCGCAAGTGATGCAATGCAGCTTTGGCCGAGGTTGATTTTAGTTATTTCTTATTATTATTATTTATTTGTATTATTTTTATTTTTATTATTATCAGTTATTTTTATTTTTATTATTATTGTTTTATTTTATTATTTGTTATTATTATTCAATTTAATTATTTGTTTTTATTATTATTTTTTTTTCGCTACTATTATTATTTATTCTTATTATGATTCAATTTTCTATATGTTTTTTATTTATTTTTATTTTTATCTATTACTTTTATTTCTCTTTTAATTTTTATTTATCTATTTAAATATTATTTATTTGTATTATGCTTCACTTTTCTATTTATTATTTTTATTTATTTTTATTTTATTCATATATTTTTTTTTTATTAATTACTTTTATATTGATTGCATTTATTTTTATGTTATAATATTTTTTCTTATTATTATTTTAATTTTTCCTGATTATTATTATTATTATTTTTTTTATAATTATTATTATTTGTTTTTATTAATATTCCTTATTATTTTTATTTATTATCGTTAATATTTTTATTTGTTATTATTAATATTTCAATGATTATTATTTCCATTTCTATTTATTTTTATTATTACTCTTATTTACTATTTTTATTTATTTTATTTTACTTAAAGTTTACCCAAACATAAAATTCCCTTTAGTGCTGCGCTCCCCCTTTTTTGTGCGCCTCTGGCTATGACCAGAAGATAAAAAATCATGTGCAAGTGGCGCTCCATCACACGCTTTCCACACGACACATCCAGTCGCCTGTCGCCTGTCGCTCGTCGCCCATCGCCCACTTCCACTTCCAAGCTGGCCTGCCCAGCGATGCCCTGCAAGGCAGCGTTGCGGCATATTGCATCTGGTCAGCGATACGTAACAAATGGAATTTCACGCCGACTGTTTTCCATTTTGCATTGCAAAACTTCAAAATGGCCGCCAATTATATGAAATTTGATATTTTCTGCTGAATCCAGTTCTCGTTGGGTAATTTTACAAAACAAAACAAAAACTGGTTCCTGTTCCTGTCTCTTATCGTAGATGTGGCGTTGCTGTTGTTGTTGTTGTTGTTTTTGTTGTTGTTGATACTCTTATGTATTTATATATGTACGTATATAGGGCGCAATCGTATTAAGGGCCCATCGCCGGGCTCAACGGATTTGCAGACTTTAATCTTTATATTGTCTATGCGCATTTCGAGTGCCGCTGCGTCGAGGGGAGGGTATTGCCCTCGAGTGTGGAGTGTGCTCACTCTATCTCCCTCTCTCTCTCTCTCTTTCTCTCTATCTCTCTCTTGCTCTCACTCTGTTTCTAATATTGCCATCATTATTTTTAACAATATGTATCACATGACGAAAAGCCGAAAGCCGAAAGCCGAAAGTTGCAATGAACTTGGCCTGCGGCTAAGTGTTAACAGAAAGCAAGAGGGTTACGGACGGCGTATATTAATGGTATATATGTATGTTTATATATATGTATGTACATATGAATGTATATATAGGTATACACATACAGATTTACATAGTTTTTAAGGGTTTGTGTATCTTTCCCACAAACTTTTCTGCTCTAAAATCAAATGACTTTCAATGAAACATATATTCAGTTCTATAGAACTTAAGCTCTTGATATTCTCAAGTAAAAATTATTATATCTTTTATTATAGTATATCTCTATTACAGTTCTATATTCAATGTTTAATATAATATCATATATACTTTTAATAATTTTATATAATATTATTAAGAATTCCCCAGAGAATACCTATAGAGATATAATGATTTCTCTGTTTGTCAATTTAATTAAATTTTTTAAAAATATATTTTCCCTTATTAAGTTTTATCATAATGATACAATAGATATTTCATTATACCAAAAAGTTTTCCATTCAATTATATTTATTTCTTAGACATTTCCATAAATTGTTTTAAACATTATGATACATCGATTTTATAATATTCTTCAAAATTTTCCACTCAATTAAACATATTTTAAAATATTTTCATTAACATATCAATAACAGAAATTCATACGAACTAATATGCAGTGCCTCAGCTACGCAGTATAAATTTCACTTCCATTTGCCTTCCAACAAAAGAAAAAACGAAACAGAGATTACCAACACTTTGCTTGATGCTACTTTATCCAATGCTCAGTCCCCAGCAATAACCAGAAGAAGCAGAGCAAGAAGAGCAACAAGCATTAAGTACTTGGAACGATCTGCAGCTGTTAATTGACGCGAGCCGCCTACACTTAAGAGAAAGAGAGCGAGAGCGTGAGAGAGGCGCGAGCAAAAAGCTATAGAAACTCTACACACACACACGCATAAGCACATTCCATGAATTGCCTACAAAATGCATTAGTTTGTTTGTTGTTATTGGAATTTGTAAATACAAATTGAGCCGAAGCCTAGACGAAGCGTGTGAAGAAAGACGAAGGGGAAGTGCATGCAGCAGTGACATGTGTCGCTGTCTTTGGAGCGGCACTCGGCTCGTGCAGCGCGCAGCTGGAAGCAGGCAAGCAGAATTCTAGGCGACGAGGGTTGGGGGGGCACGGCACACGTACCTCGTGTTTTAGTTCAGCCAGCCAATGCTTGGGCGCAACACCAACACCACGAAAGACGACGCACACATATTACACACAAAGCTGTGGGCACAGTTGTCGCTGTTGCGGTGCCTACGCGTGTAACTGTAGCAATGCTGCTGTATGTGTTGTGGGAGTGTCAACGGCAGCTGCTGCCAACGTAAGGCGTAGCGCGAGCTGTGTGAGCAGTAAATAAAAAAAATGCTCATCTTCGAACTCACCACAGCTCCTCAGCTCAGATGCTCAGACGCGCGCTCTCTCTCTCTCTCTCTCTCTCTCCAAGTAGCCACCCCAACAAGGAACAAGAAAAATAAAACACTCAAAATAAAAATTTCCAATGGAACGGTGGCTGACAGTGGAAGTGTGCGGTGCTACACGCTCACTCTCACAGCAATGGGCACTCAGTCACTCGCACTCACTCACACTAACACATTCACACACGCTCGCTCGCTCGTTCGTTCGTTCGTTCGCTCAGTCACGCACGGGAGAGCTCATTCATGAAGAGCGAAAAAAAATTGAAATTTGTTGTTGCTTGTGTTTATGTTATTTTTTCATTTGCCATTCGGTGGTTGATCCTGGCAGCAACGCAGCAGCGGACGCCAGCGCCAACGCTGACTGCGACAGTGGCAGCGCGCGCCAACCAAAACAACAAACCACAATTCACTTACAAGCGACGTTCGCGGTCGCTGCCAACTCGTCGGCCGCAGTCGTCGTCGACGTCGCAGCATTTTAAAAATGGCTCTCGATTGCGCGCTCCATCTTGTTGTCGCCGTTTGGCGCTGGAACAGTTGGAAATGCGCTCGTGCTCAACGAGCATTTAGTGTTGCCTAGTTAGTGGCAGCATGTGCAGCAAGCGGGGCACACGGAATGCTGCCAGCTGCTCCTGCTTCTGCCAATTATCGTCGATCAGCGGATCTTGGGGCGGAGCCAGTAGCTAATAACGGATCGTGCATCTCGCTTGCGCTAAATGAAACGCGCCACAGCCAGCCATTGGAAACGCTTGCACTCGCCTCACCTTGCCTCGCACTCGCGTGCGTCTATTTATAAAACAACCCCCTCAGCGTAGCCACTGATCGATCGTGCGCTCAGCCGTGCTGTTGCTTGCCACTGGTTGGCTGGCCTCAATGTTGTGGCAGCGCCCCCTTCTCCAACTTGTGTGTGTGCGTGCGTCTGTGAGTGAGGGCTGGGCCCGATCAGCTGCGATACGGAATCGTTCCAGTTGCTCGCACTGCGTTCACGCGCTTCCACTCGTTTGGTTGGATTGCGGCGATCGCAAAGAGAAGGAAATAAAACGGTTTATTTTGTTTACAGTGGCAATTGAATGTTTTTTTTTTCTTTTTTGCATGGGTAATGGAAAGTGGAATATGAATTTGGGAAAAATGTGCAATATTTAGAGCAAATAAGTCACATGTTAAGGGAGTTACAAATTTTTACAATGAAAATAAACTAAAATAAAAATCTAATTGAAATTCAGTTAAGCTAATGAAAAGCTGAACAATTTCTAAAATTGCCAGCTGAATTTATCAAATGTTATACAGCTATGTTCATAAAAATAGTAGTGGGAATAAAATGCTGCACAGCAAAAATACTTTGATAACAATTTGAAAAGAGTATTGAGATTTACTTATATATATAAATCTATCTATCTTTATATGTATATATATGTTAATATTCAAAATATTTAAAAAAAAATGTGGCTGTTCAAACATTTTAGTAGCACTACTATTTTTCTGACCACAGTCGCACTACTATTTTTCTGACCAAAGTTGCACTACTATTTTTCTGGCCACAGCTCTATATTTATCTAGCTACTTCTCTATAGGCTAGGTATTACTAGATAATCTAGATGATTCAAATTATTTAAATCGCAAATTTTTGCTGTGCAATATTTTAGTCGCACTACTATTTTTCTGACCACAGTCGCACTACTATTTTTGTGATCACAGTCGAACTACTATTTTTGTGATCACAGCTCTATATTTATCTAGCTACTTTATAGCTACTTCTCTATAAACTAGGTATTGCTAGATGATCTAGATGAATCAAATTAGCTATCACAAATTTTTGCTGTGCAACATTTTAGTTCCACTACTATTTTTATGATCAAAGTTGCACTACTATTTTTCTGACCACGTCGCACTACTATTTTTCTGACCACAGTCGCACTACTATTTTAATGACCACAGCACTATATTTATCTAGCTGCTTTATAGCTACTTCTCTATAAACAAGATAAGACTAGTTGATCTATGATAGGTTCTATGAGTCACAATACAGTTGTTGCTTTAACCGTTAGGGCCAGCATGTTGCCCGTTACCGGTTGCACAGGCTAGGATAGAGGCTTACCTGTGTTGAGGTGATCTACGGCGCGGATCTGTTGTGGGGCGGCTAATCGCCCAAAATATTTGCTGGGCGTGCTGGATAATCCAGGCGATTGACTTTCATAAGTAAAGGATTAAGAGGGAGTGCGGCGCTCGCGATCCGAATGTGGTTTGCCTACCTGTGCTCTGCGGCCTGGCCGGTGGGTGGCTACCTGACTGCGATATGATTTTTACTAGGGGCTTTGAGCCACAAAAAAAAAAAAAAGATTGCAATAAAAAAGGGTGGCCGGGGCGCAGCTGCAACAAAAGAGAGAGAGAGAGGGAGAGAGAGAGAGAGAGTGAGAGGAGAGTTTAGGTATTAGAATTTCTTGGTCATCTTTTGCGAGTGATCCTGCGTCCTGCGGCGCAATGCGCGTGCAATGCGCAGCTTCTGTTGGCGATCAGCGGGTGCTGAATGAGCCGCGCAAATTGCCGTGGAAAACGACAGGACAACGCTGGCCGAACGCGCACGCACGCACTAGGAGCCCGGCCAGTTCGCTGGAACTGGCCAGCCTTGCCGGCTACGTCCTTGTCGCACGCTACTTGCTAACCTGTATCAGCTCACCCAGGCGCGTCCTTGCCGAGCTGCCGTTGCTGCTGCTGCTGTTGTTGTTGTTGTTGTTGTCACAGCGAGCGGGCGCGCACGCATTGACAGCGACAGTGACAGCGGCAGCGACGCTGACGCGACGCTGACGTCGCCGTTGATTGGAAGTGTGCGTGTACTTTCCCGACGCTTCGGCCTCAGCCGCCTCATCCGCCTCACCCGCAGCGCGGCGCGTTCTCGCGACATTTTGGTTGGCTCGACTCGGAGTCACGACACGGCACTTAAGATAATTCGCCCACCCCATCCACTCCCCACGCTCTCTCTCTCTCTCTCTCACTCAGCAGTGGCTAGCCAGTTGCTCCTCATTGTGGTTGCCCTGCCATCCATCCATCTATCCATCCATCCATCCATCCATTCGCTGCTCGCTCCCTCTTCCACTTTTCCACTCTTCCGCTCGTTCGCCTGTTTTGTGTGCAGCACTTGTGGCTTCGTTTTAACTTGCTTGGTGCTCCGCAATTTTTTGGGCTGCCGCGAGTTTGATTTGTCGTCCTGCCAGCAGAGGCGCTCGCAGTGGCTTTTCGCGAGGGGCCAAATGCTTAGGCAAACGAGCTGCAGGATAGAAAAACTAACTACAATTTTTTTATTTAAGCATCTATAATAAAGTATTTATTTTTGATTGCACATTATAATAAATAAAATAATAATAATAATAAATAAAATAATAAAATAAAATTTATAAACTATTTATGAAATTAAAAAAAAAAGCCAAATTAAATATTTTAATTTATGTTGAAAAATATATAATTTGCCTGATTATGTATTTATTTATATTTTAAATTACTTAAATATATTTTGATATTAATAAAACACTTTTTGCTTGCTTTTAAAATAAATATTTTATTTTTATAAATAAAAAAAACTATTTGCTTAATTGTGAAATTAATGTTTAATTTATGTTTTATTTACATATATTCATAATGAATAATTTGATTGATTATGAAATAAATATTTTGTTTTTATTTTACTTAAATTAATAGTAATAAAATCTCTTGATAATAAAATAACTATTTTATTTACATAAAGAATAATGAAATATAAATGTAAATATTATATAAATAAATGTTTTAATATATCTATATTTTTTTATATTTTATTTGTATTGATAATAAATTATTTGTTGGACTTAAAAAAAAATCTTTTGTTTATTTTTTATTAACATCAATTTATAGCAGATAGTTTGCTTAGTTATAAAATAAATATTTCATTTTTATTTTATTTTCATTTAATTTTAATATTTAATTTTTAATTTATAATCAATAAGTTTAATTATTAAAAAAATATTTAATTTTTATTTTATTTTCATATATTTATAATATTTAATTTTTAATTTATAATCAATAAATTTTATTATTAAATAAATATTTCATTTTTATTTTATTTTCATATATTTATAATATTTAATTTTTAATTTATAATCAATAAGTTTAATTATTAAATAAATATTTAATTTTTATTTTATTTTCATATATTTATAATATTTAATTTTTAATTTATAATCAATAAATTTTATTATTAAATAAATATTTCATTTTTATTTTATTTTCATTTAATTTTAATATTTAATTTTTAGTTTATAATCAATAAGTTTAACTATAAAATAAATATTTAATTTATATTTTATTTTTAAATATTTATAATATTTAATTTGCTTGGTTTTTACTTAAATACTTTGTTTATATTGATAAAAAAATAATTTCCTTGGTTAAATAAAAAATATTTTATTTATATATTTTTTAATATAACTAATAAATGCTTTGCCTAGTCATAAAAAGCAGATTTTATTTGCATTAATACTAAATTCTTTAATTAATTCACCACTAAATACATATTTTATATATATTCTTTTATTATTATTTATTCTTCAAGTTCGTTTTCAATAAAAAACATTTTTGATATATTTCTTCGATCCTTCTTCACGTTCTAAACAAATCACTTCCGCAAATGCTTTGGCTTACGGCGCAGCTCAAGCAGCTAAATCAGTTAAGACTTGCGCAATCGGCTAATCTGCTGATTATCCATTCATAATCGTTAGCTGATCCAGCACGATCCAAATTATATCACTAATATATATGTATCACTATATAAATATTGCTAACAGGATCTATTTAACGATAGGTTTCGAGGCACCCTCGCAGTGGACGCCACTGTGGCTGCTTGCTGCTTGAATTGTGCCGTTAGTCGCTACCTGTGGCTCGGGCATTGGGTGCGCGTAGACTTGCCAGCAGAACAACAAGAAGAAGAAGAAGTAGAAGACGAAGAAGAAGAAGAAGAGGCTGACACTGGCGACTGGATGCGGGGCCGTGGGGTGCCTACACGCGCGCAGTTGGAACTGTTGAATGCCGTTGTTCAAGTTGCGTGCGTAAAGGAACCAATTTTCCAGCCAGCGACCGCCCGCAGCGGGCGAGCGAGTGAGCGAGCGAGCGAGCCGGCGACACACAGCGCAATAGAAAAATAGCGAGCGAGCGAGGCAGCTAGAGAGTGGGCTGCGGCGAGAGCACAGCAATTGAGAGCAAGATGAGTTATTCCTTTGGCGTTTTTTTTTGCCGTTTTCCGCATGAGTTTTCATAAAACCCCAGTCAGTGAGTGTTTTTTATCAACGTCATTTTATTTGTATTTCTTTTTTTCTTTTTGCTGTGCGCCCGCCTGCGCCTTTCCAATACGCTCAGAGAGCCGCCCCGCTCTCTCTCGCGCTGCGCTCTCATGGCACATTTTTATTTCGCTTCCAACGGTTTGTTGTTGCCCTCTTCGCCTTTGGTGTTTTCATTTTTTTCCTCCGTTTTTTTTTTCCTGAGTTTTTTTTTTCTCTTTTTCTTTTCGTTTGTCGGTCTGACCGCGCGTCCCTGGCCACAAGTAGCATGGCAACAACAACGCACGCCTCTTCCTCAGTCGCTGCCGCTGCCGCGCTGCCATGCTGCCACTGCTGCTGCCTCAGTCGTCGACTTCCCTTATTTCTTGTTGCCTTCGCTGCTGTCGCGCTGCCGCGCTGCTTCTGCTGCTGCTGCTGCTGCTGCTGGCCGTGTTTTCTGTGTGCGCGAGTGTACACCGCAATGGAAAAATGGGAAATTTTTACTGTGGTTGTTGTTGTGGCAATGGTGGTTGATACCTGCCCCGGTCACCACCGCCACCGCCGCCGGCAGCCGTTGCACCCTTAGCCCATACACACACACGCACGCACACAAAGACACACACACACACACACACAATAGGTAAGCGAACGAGCCAACCAAACCACGCAGCGACGTCCTGAATGATTGCAGCGAGTGCGAGCGAGCGCAACTGAACGGCACGGTGCAGTGCGAGCGAGAGCGAAACTGAGCGCGCCACTGCCGTCTTGCAGCGGCGTCGCCGCGACGCCGACGCCGACGCAGCCAGCGAACGCATTCTACTTTAAATACTGGCAACGATCGTAGTTGAGAAACAGTTCACACAGCGACTTTAACGTGTCGAGAACGCAGCCAGACGAAATAGCCGAAAGAGAAGCGAGCGAGAGTTGAGCACAATTTCGCCGCGTTTTTTTTTTGTTCCAAACTGAAGCGAAAGCGAAAGAACAACAACATAACAGTAACAGTGCGAAACTTCGAATTTCGAAATAGTTGTAAAATCGAAAACAAAAAAAAAAAAACTGAAAAGAATTTTTTTGCGTGTATCTTGAGCGTGCAAAGCAGCGGCATTGCCAGCTCGCTAGCGTTTCCATCCAACAACAACAACAACAACAACAAAATCTATTTTTTTTTTAAACAATTTGGTGAAGTGCAAAGAAGGATTACGCACGCAACTTGGATTACTACAACAAGCAGCAGCAGCAGCAGCAGCAACGGCAGCAACAATTTTTTTTGAGCACGTGATATCGAGTGAATAAAAGTAAAAGTGAGAAATGCATTTGCCCACGGGACCCACACTGGTGGCCAATACGTCCGCCCACACGCAGGTGCTGGCCGCGGCGGCCGCAGCGGCGGCGGCAGCGGCGGCTGCCACAAATGTTAGCCAAGGCAACATTAGCACACATTCGGCCAGCAGCACGGGCAGCTCCACGCCGGACAATAGCCATCACAACAACACCAGCAACAACAGCAACACTAGCAACAACAACAACAACAACAACAACAGCAGCAGCAACAGTAACAACAACAACAACAACAACAACAACAGCAGCTCCACAGCGAACGCGGCGAATTTGGCGAAAATGCCAAGCTCGATGACAGACATGTTCGCCAGCCTGCACGAAATGCTGCAGGAATACCACGGCGAATTGGCGCAGACCGGCTCGCCGTCGATCCTGTGCAGCGCGCTGCCCAACCACTGGCGCTCGAACAAATCGCTGCCGGGCGCCTTCAAGGTGATCGCCCTGGACGACGTGCCCGATGGCACCCTCGTCTCGATCAAGTGCGGCAACGATGAGAACTATTGCGGCGAGCTGCGCAACTGCACCACCACGATGAAGAACCAGGTGGCCAAGTTCAACGATCTGCGCTTCGTGGGCCGCTCCGGTCGCGGCAAGTCCTTTACGCTTACCATCACCATCGCCACGTATCCGGTGCAGATAGCCAGCTACAGCAAGGCCATTAAAGTAACGGTCGACGGGCCGCGTGAGCCAAGAAGTAAGCAAAGTGAGTTTTTTAGTTTCCATTATGATTTTCAGTTTTGATCATCCCAAATCCCCAATCCCAAATCCCCAATCCCCAATCCCCATCCCCATCCAAATCCCATGCTCCATAGCTACTCCTTCCCCATTCCCAAACTGCCCCGAATTCCAGTTTTTACAACAATTTTACGCCGTGCCTTGTGGACTTTACTTATTCCGTTGCTTTCGCTTCCTCTTTTTTTTTCTTTGTTTGTTTCTTTAGGCTATGGCTATCCACATCCCGGCGCATTTAATCCGTTCATGCTGAATCCCGCCTGGCTGGATGCGGCGTATATGACGTACGGCTATGCGGACTATTTCCGCCATCAGCAGGCGGCCGCCGCGGCAGTGCATCATCCGGCGCTGTCGAAGGCCGCCAACTCGCCGAATGGCAGCAACAGCGGCGTCATCTCACCTGGCGCTGTCGCCGGCGGTGCCGCTGTGCCCACGGCCGCCGCTGCCGCTGACTATCCGCAGGCGCCAGCTGGTGTCGGCCCAGTGCCGCCCGCCACCATGATGCCATCGCCGCCGGGCGGCCCAGCCGCGTCGGCGTACGCAATGCCACAGTTTCCGTTCAATCATGTGGCCGCCGCCGCCGCCGCTGCCGCCCACCAGAGCCAGAAGGCCACGCCGCACGCTTTCCATCCGTACAATTTTGCGGCTGCGGCGGGCTTGAGGGCGCGCAATGCAGCCGCCGCGGCACTGCATCATGGCGGTCTGAGTGCCGCGGATGCGGCGCACATGAGTCCCGCCTCGTCGCGTCCATCGAGCTCCTCGCCCACGCTCACGCCGACGTCCATGCCGCATGTGCTGCTCAAGCTGAACACCTCCATCGAGACGAGCTCCATCCACGAACAGTCCGCCTCGGATGCGGACTCCGACGACGAACAGATCGATGTGGTGAAGTCCGAGTATGAGCTGGACAAGTCCATTGATTCGACGCGCAGCTCGCCCACCCAGCAAATCTCTGTGCCGCTGCGTATGCGCTGCGATCTCAAAGCTCCGTCCGCCCTGAAGCCGCTCTACCATGAGACGGCGGCGGCGGCGGCGGCGGCAGCAGCAGCAGCAGCGGCAGCGGTGGCAGCGGTGGGTGCCGTCACTGCGCCGCGCCAGGCCTCGCCGGAGACGACGCTGCCGGCGGCAACTAAGCTGAAGAATGCCGCTGTCCAGCAGAAGACCGTGTGGCGGCCATATTGAGCAGCCGCACACACACACACACACTCAGACACTCAGACACACACACACACACAGCGTGATATGGAGCAGAAGAGGCAGAAAGCAGGCGCAGAGCGGCAGCAACATTGTGATATAGTCATATAAGTTAGACACGTGCACACGGCAGAGCACAGAGCACAAATGAGGAAGAAGCAGACGAACGAAACAGCTCCGGCCGGCAAACGGAGCGGGAGCGGTAGCAGGAGTAGGAGCAGGAGCAGGAGCAGGAGCAGGAGCGGCAGCGGGAGCAGCACCAGAAGGATATACGCATGTTTTTGGTTTTGTTGTAGTCGTAGTAGTCGCATTCGCAGTCGCAGTCGCAGTCGCAGTCGCATTCGCAGTCGGGGGGCGGCTGAAGGGGGTTGTGCGGCGAGCTCACTCGAAGTTTTATGCTCGATTCATAAAGGCGTGCGTCGAGCTCGTTGCAAACACACACACACACACACACACACACACACACACACACACGAGAGCACAAATACCAAAAGAAAAACAAACAAACAAAACAAAAAGAAATAGGAAAAGCTCAACTGGAATTTCGCTCGATCGCCACGCGGCGAACTTGAAGAAAAACTGTTAAACGTCTTCTTCTTCTCCTTCTGCTCTAAGTCGCCCCCCCCCCCCCCCCCCCCAAAAAAAAAACACTCGAAAAAAACAACCAAAAACCCCAACCAACTTTAGTTCAATTTTATAATTTTTTTTTTTTTTTTTTTTATTATTATTATTATTATTTTAACAAATATTTATACACAAAAAAAATATCATTTTTTTTTTTAGTTTTTAACAAAAGAAAAACTTTGTCTTCGTCGGGAAGTTCCCATCAGAAATCAAATCTCGTAGCATAAATTGAATTTGATTTCGCAGTCGCTCGACTGTGCTGTAAATAGTGCGTTGCCTATCCAATTCCTCTTCCACTTCCACTTCCTCCTTCTCTTCCTCTTCTTCTTTTTACAATATTTTTGTATTATGTTTATTGAATCATGCGAATTTAGCTATTGATAACGTTTAAGTTTCTAGCCACGTAAGCACCGAGCAAAACACAATTTTTTTTGTCTAGATTTAAGTTTTAGCGCGAAAAGAAAAAACAAAAAACAAAAAAAAAAAAACAAACAAAAAAAAAAAAACAAAAAATGAACACAAACGAATTTCTGAAACCAAATAAAAAACAACAAAAAATCCAACTGAACAAAACAAATAACTCAAAATTTATCGAACGTTTTCTTAATTCAATCCAATTGGGGAAAGGTGCAAATGGGATGATGGGGATTGATTGCTAAATATGAAAATGCAAACTCAAATAATTTCTTGAAATTTTCTACAATTTCTGTTCATAAATAGCAGATTTATTTCAATAATATTTTATACTATTATTATTATATATTAATATAATTTTAAAAGTCTAGAGTTCAGTTATATATTATGACAGTTATATGTATAACAACTGAACTCTGCAGGCAGCAATTGGGGCGAAGAGTGCATTTGATATTGTTAAATATCATTTGAAATTTTCTAGAATTTCTGCTACTTTTTCAGTAAAAAATTTCAACTAAAACAACGATATTATGTAGAACAGAAAAGTATATAGAGCCAAGCTGTTTCAATGATATCTGCGATGGGGATATTTTTGTTGTCCCAATTCACAGCAAAATAAAGTCAACGAACCATGAGACAATCGGAATTTGTTGATGGAAGCTTCAAAGATTTCCTAAAAGTGTAATTTTAAGTAAAAATTAAAATAATTTAAAAATAAACATTAAAATTAAGATTAAAAAGAGAAAGAGAAAGTGAAAGGAAGGGATTGGTAAAAGCGAAGAAAAGCAAAGATAAAAGATAAAAGAGAGAGAGAGAGAGAGAGGGAGAAAGAGAGACAGAGTGAGAGAGAGAGAGAGAGAGGGAGAGAGAGGGAGAAAGAGAGACAGAGTGAGAGAGAGAGAAAGAGAGAGAAAGAGAGAGAGAGAGAAAGAGAGAGTGATAGAGAGAGAGAGAGAGAGAGGGAGTGATAGAGAGAGAGATAGAGAGAGAGAGAGAGTAATAGAGAGAGAAAGTGATAGAGAGAGAGTGAGAGAGAGAGAAAGAGAGATAAGGAAAGAGAATGATAGAGAGAGAGAGAGAGAGAGAGAGGGAGAAAAAGAGGGAGAGTGAGTGAGAGAGTGAGAGAGAAAGAGAGAGAGAGAGAGTGATATGGAGAGAGAGAGAGAGAGAGAGAGAGAGAAAATCACAGAAAGGGGGAAAGTAAAAGGAGGCGGAAAAACGACTTAGGTGAAGTGAGAGAGACAGAGAGAGAGAGAGAGAGAGAGAGAGAGTGATTGAGAGAGAGAGAGAGAAAAGAAGAGAGAGGAAAGAATAAGGAAAACACAAAACAATGGAAAAGATTTCGCCTGTCCAGCAACATATGCAACTGCTCAGAGCTGGCAGATCCTAAATGAATTCAGTTTTTGGCTATATAAAAATGTATATATATCATATATGTATATATATATATATATGCCATACATATTGAAATGTTCCATGTCTGCATTAGCTAAAGCTAAAGCATAGACATATTTGAGCAATATTCGCAAGCGGACAACCCACATAGCTATAGTTCCTTAGCAGAAATGGTTTTTTTCAGCAACTAGGGGAAAGGAGATGTTTTCTTGTGAGTCTATTTCAGATTCTAGATAGTTTTTGTTAGTCATATAATTGCCATTGAATTGTTAATTATTTGATTTTTATTATTTTTATTTTTATCACTAGGAAATTTGTTAAAAAAGCAACATTAATTTCTATACTAATGTTTTATTAAAAAGAATATATAATAGTAAAAAAATATTAGAAATAATTATAAAAAAAAAAGAAATAAAAAATCAAATATGCATTTATAAGCAGTAATCGGAGTAATCGGAGATAGAAGTCTTAGCAATGCTTTAGCCTTCTCGGGCAATGCTTGTGATTAGTCAAACCTGCAGAGGCATAAGCTAAAAGCTCTGAGCTGAATAAGTTGTTCTAAAGCCTAAGACGCTAACGAGTATTACGCAATTCATACTTTGAGCTAAGCGAATGAGCTTAAATTTACGAGGAACTTGGGGAAACAGTCTGCTTGCAGGCATGAAACTATTTACTTCTGAAAGACTACAAATTTTATTCTTTTAGCTTACAATTTGGAGAATATAAAGCAGATCTAGGGCTATGCCCTATATATATATATCTCCTATATATATAAATATATTCCCATAAAAATAGAACTGAGAATCGAGGCGTGGCCAAGCTGTGCTCTGTTAGAGAAACTTTGTTCTCAGCTTTGTTAACTAAGCAAAAGTCGTATTCGAAAATCACATTTATTGCAGCCATAATCACAATAGTTTCCAGTAGGTAAACTCATGCAGTCGGCTATGCCCGACTGAGCAACAAAATTCCTTTTTTTTCTTCTTCCCATTTTCAGTTGTGTCTTCATCGCTGGCTGCATGTGCTGACAATGTTGCCTGCTGGTCAAGTGTTCTTCTTCTTCTCCTTACTCTTCTTCTTCTTCTTCTACTGGTTGAGCATCCTGTGATTCTTTTCAGGTCCTCCCGAAGGTCATTGGCAACCGCAGCGCATACAATGCGAATCGATAATGGAAATTAAAACGCATAATTTGAGATGACGAGGCCTGTGGTCTGTTTTTTTCTTCTTCTTTTTTTTACCAGCTCTCGCTCTCTCTCTATCTCTCTCTCTCTCTCTCTCTATGCGTGTGGAACACCCGGTGTCAGATCGGCATGTGCCCAGTTAATGCATTTGTAGCATTAATTAGCATAACAACCTCAACTGCGGCGCTGCCCAAGGACAACACAGCAGCTCATGCCGTTAGCCCATTAACCGCACCGAGATTGTCAACTAGAGAGAGAGAGAGAGAGAGAGCGAAGAGATGAAGAGAGTGCCAGAATAGAGCCAAAAGATGTTCCATCAATTGGACATAGTTAACGTCTACAAATTGCCCATTGACAGCGACATAGCCTTGCGTTAAATTGCCCATGTTTCCATTATCGTAATACCCTGTTCGCCTGTTCGCCTGTTCGCCTGTGTGGCCAAGAGATCGTTCTTAGGTCGGTTTTCAAGTATAGCAGACAATGCGGTTATCTTCTATGGAGTTGTTATGTATATGCTGTATACATATCATATATATGAATACGAGTTGTGTTCAAAAAGTTTTTGCAAATGTTAAATTTTATATATTTTTTTCCACTTATGTCCCTCACTTCTGCCCACAGGTGTCAGCTAACATCTGACAGCTGTTTTGGCTTGGACGTCTTTTGACTCTTCTTCGATTTTTGGCTATTAAAAACACTGTGCCAAAACTATATGTATTAAATTGTTGGCCAAAAAATCACAGATCGCGACCTCATTGACTTTTTCTTGTGCTCAAAGCTGAAGAGGCCCATGGACGAAGCAGAACGAGGCTACGCTAAGATTGAGCAGCAACGACTCAGAAGCTAAGCAAAATCAGAAAAAAATGAGTTTTTTAACTGATTTGAGCATTGGATAAAGTGTAGGCGAAATTGCATAGCAACTGCAGAGTTTTACTTTGAAGGACTCTAAGTATCTATATAAAGAAGTGAATCAACGTCAGGAATATGGTAGCAATTGACGCCGGAATATGAGTGAATTTCTTTCGTTGACTTCTTTTCAAACTCTATTCAAATATTTGCTTAAAACTTATGCCAAAACTCTTTTCTTATTCTTGTGAATCATTAATTTGATTAGCTTTATGCAATTGTCTGAGAAGAAGCATTTGGTGTCTGAATTTGATCAAGTTGCAGTCCAAATCTCAATACAGTTCAAATATACTTTCTTTTTTCTAGAAATTTTGCAATATATCTCAACTTTTTTATCTAAAAGAAAATATATTATATATATAAATATTTTATAAGTTTATTTCTTACATAAATCTTCAGAGACTTGTAGCCACTGCTGTCATAACATTTACAATTCACTTAAAAATATGTAAAAATTATATATATATATATTTATTTATTTTGTTGGGTAGAGTTTCCTTATAGTCTATATAGTTTCTTGTTATACCCTAACTATTTTGTAAGCTAAGTGCTCTCACCTTGTAAAAGCTCATATATAAGTTAAGCAGCAATTACAGATGTTCATCTGCATCAAGTTGATCTCTTCCAGATGGATCTCTGATCTGATCTCGGCAAGCGGCAAATGAACACATTTCGCAGCCAAATCGATGTCTATGTGTCTGCGGCTGCGGCTGCTGCGCTTGTTTCGACTTCAATCAATGGAACATTTTACATTTTCGCAATGTGTTTTACACTTTTCCGGGGCTTGGCTTTGCCATATATATATAAATAAATATATATTTATTTATATATATATATTATGCATATATGTAGTTGCTTCTTCTGCTTCATTTTGTTGTGTTTCGCTGCAATTTGGTTGCGCTTCTCTGCTGCTGCTGCTGCTGCCGCTGTTGTTGTTGTTGTTGTTGTTGTAAAGTGCGGCACATGAAAAACTATTTGACTATTTAGCATTGGTTGTTGTCGCTGTTGTTGTTGTTGTTGTTGTTGTTGTTGTTGTTGTTCTTGTTGTTCGGTTGCCGCCGCAACTGGGGTTGACTGTGTGATTGTTGGCGGCGGTAAGCGAAAAACTGCGAAAGTCAAAAAAGCCTACGCACCCAAACATTCAGCCAGCCACACACACGCACACACACAGCATCCATTGAGCGACAGATACATGTGGAGATGCATTAACAGATACAAATATTTTCGTATTGAGATACACAAAACCGCGCGACGCAACGCGACGTGCAACAAAAACGAAAACGCAATCGAAAAGAAAGAAATCAACTGAAAATATATAAAATAAACAGCAAAAAAAAAAAAAAAGAAAAACAAAAAACAACAACAACGAAAAAAAAAATGGCCAAGCATTGCAATGGAAAATGGTCGGCCAGAAATTACAAAGAGCGCATCAGTGGAAATTGGCGAAAGTACGGTTAGAGGTGAAATGCGCGAAATGCCCATGCACCATGCACAGGCCGTGCACAGCCCATCCACAGCAGTCAGTCAGTCCGTCAGTCGACAGACATACATACGCATGCATATGTATGTATGTATGTATGTATGCATGTGTGTGTGTGTGTGAAGCTGTACAAATTACAAACGAAATAAGAGAGTTTTTCGGGCATTGCAAATGAATTGCAATCGCACTATGGCAATAGGTTCTATTTGCTATTGTAGCTACACTAACTTGCGGCAAAGCAGTCAGCGTTTGGCTGTTTAAGAGAAGATATAAATATATATATATAAAATATAAATAATATATATATATTATTTGTTTATTCAAAAAAAAAAAAAAAAAAAATGTTGCAAAAAATCAACGAGCCTAAAAAAAATTTGACTTTTTGTTTCAAATAAAATACAATAATAATTTGAGTTTTTTTTTAATTTTTTTGTTAGTGAAAATAATATTAAAATAATAATTTTTATGATATAAAACACATTTAAGTAAGGTTTACAAAAGTCAAAACAATTGTACTGTTTGCTCCACATATACATATATATAAAAAGAATTTTAGTTTGATTTTATTTTTTTTTTCTGGATTTTTAAATTTTTATAGTTTTTTATATAAATGAATTAAATTATAAGTTATTAATAAGCATTTTTTATAGTACAAAAATATAGTTAAAAAGTTTTAGAAAGGCGCAAAGAAAGTTAAGAAATATTGACTCGTCTTTCATTTTTAGATTGTAAGAATGAATTTTCTTATTATCTATTTTTCTATTTCAATTTGAGCTTAACTAAACTTGGTTTTTATTTATTATATAAACTTGGTTTTTTATTATTATTATTATTATTATTATTATTATTATTATTATTATTATTATTATTATTATTATTATTATTATTATTATTATTATTATTATTATTATTATTATTATTATTATTATTATTATTATTATTATTATTATTATTATTATTATTATTATTATTATTATTATTATTATTATTATTATTATTACTATTTATTATTATTATTATTATTATTATTATTATTATTATTATTATTATTATTATTATTATTATTATTATTATTATTATTATTATTATTATTATTATTATTATTATTATTATTATTATTATTATTATTATTATTATTATTATTATTATTATTATTATTATTATTATTATTATTATTATTATTATTACTTATTATTATTATTATTATTATTATTATTATTATTATTATTATTATTATTATTATTATTATTATTATTATTATTATTATTATTATTATTATTATTATTATTATTATTATTATTATTATTATTATTTTTGTATTGAAATTAAAAATTTATATTTATTAAATAATTTATTTTTATTTATAAAATATTTATAATATATTTAAATAGAAAATCCAGTTTTTATCATTTTAAAATTTAAGTAAGCTTCAAAAAGAACTAAAAATTAATTAGACTTGTTTCCATTTATTTTTAAATGAATTTCAATATTTTTGTAGTTTAAAGAATATTATTTAAAGTTGGGCATTTTTTTTTTGCAAAATAATTTATTTTTCTTTAAAAAAATAAATTTGTTTTTAATTGAAGAAAATCAAAAAATTATATTTTTGCTAGTTTAATTAATAATTGCCATTATTTTACTTATATAATATATTTTCATATATTTTTCTTCTTTTTTTTTTTAACTCTTGTTCATTTGACAGAGCATCAGAAATTCGTTCTGCTGCATTCAAAATGTTTTTTGTTGTATTTTCTGCATTTTTGGTTTGAATTTTTCCTTATTTAGCGCTAATGAAATGCGACTGGCTACGCTGATTGCATGTGGCCTAGTCCTGCCTACCAATTTGAGCCAGCCACCGAGTCCGCCTCCATTGCCCCCCCCCCCCCCCTCCCTCACTCACATTTGCGCAGCCTCCACATGCCCTGACTGCTGATAAAATGAAGTGTATTTTGGCCGCATGTCACGCAAGCGAAGTCAATTGTGTGGGCAGCTTTAAAGCTGTCCGGTTTACAATTTAAATGCCAATGTTGCCGATTTGTAACCTGTCACTGGGCGCGACAGGCGCAAGGGGCAGTCTGAGCAGGTGTAGCCGGCTCGACTAACTGACTGAGCCGCCCATGGGCTCGCGGTTACCCCTTGAGTTTTGTCATTCTTAATCATCCACTGACTATGGGCTGTTGTATTTTTTTTTCTTCCTTTTTTTTCCTCTAATGCGCTTAGTATGGTTTAAAAACGCAAGAGACCAGCAAATTAGCTGCGTGCATGTGTGTGTGTGTGTGTGTGTGTGTGTTTGGTAGAGGCGCCGTAATCCTCAATAGCTGAGATTTGCTCTTCGCTGGCTTAGCTACGAAGTGGATATCGATATCGATACGATTAGCAGCAAAATACATCGCAAATATATCCAAACCCCAAACAAACAAAAAAACAAACCCCTAAACCACCGACCCCAACCTGCTCTTTCCCATCCATTGTTGTTTCCGCTTTAGGCAGTGGCACAGTCATGGCTAAAAGTCAACGACAGCCATTTCAACGGGTCTCAAGAACCACTTCATTTCGCAAATTAAAGTGCTGCAAAAAATATTTCACGCTAATTAAATGACATTCAATTTGATTTCAAAGCAACGACAAAGCATTGGCCAAAAGTTACCAAAATACACACACAGACATATATATATATATATTTATATAGGTATTTATAGATATATATGGAAGTTAGGCTGGGTTTGATAGAGCTTGTTGCTAAGTTGTTTATACATAGCTCAATGCGAAGCCTAAAGCTTAATACTAAGCGTAGTTGCAGTCAGGCAACAACAGCTTAGACCAGAGTGTTCTAGTGGAAAGTGCCTGACTAGAGGATACCTGTAAATATGTTATTGTTGCTATGAGGTGAGGTGGTCAATCAAAACGAATCATTCGTAGATCTTCGAGTATATGTGGCTAAACGTGCCACAAAGCAAATTGAACTTATTTTGAACTTATTTTTATATATTTTCAATAATATTTTAATTATTATTATCATAGTATGCTCAGATACTTTATGCATTGTGCTCACAGCTAGTGTGGGCTAGCCGGAAGTTAAGACGCGCGCCTTCTGCTGCATGTTTCACACATTGTAAGCAAAACAACATTCCCCATTTTAAAGTGTTTCAGAATATAGCAACTATGCCAAACTTATACAAATAGTGACTGATCTGATATGCAGCCTTGCTAAGCCTGTTATATGCAGCTTGTGCCTGACTGTTGGCCACTTGTTAAAGACAGAATAGCAGCTGATACAGCCAGCAGGCGTTTGATAGAAGGTAAGCTATATAATTTCTATGCGCAGCTCGACACTTCGACCTATATATAACTTACGACAAATATATTCGACACTGTAATTTGACAGACAACAAAATGGACTAAAATTGAACGTTGGCGAGATTTGTGCTATTAAGTTAAGTGTGTGTGTGTGTCTGCTCGGACTAATTAAAAAGACCATTGGCGTTATTGAGCTGTGTCATTAGCTGGCAGAGCTAAAGAGCTGCCAACTTAATTACGGCACACAAAATGCCCCATCAAAAAGTTGGCAGCTCGCCGCTCACTGCTCGAGGCGAGATTTAGAACGAAGAGTGAAGTGCTGAGAGGCAGAAAAAAAAAAACTTTCAGTTCGAACCCTTTTGCTGCTGTCGCTTTGTTCAATGTCAGCTTTGAGTTTTTGTCAAATGCTTGATTTAGTGATTGACTGATTGACTGGCTGACTGACTGGCTGACTGGCTGACTGGCTGACTTGGCGTCTTTGTTGTGCAGACTGTGCTGCTGCTGCTGCTGCTGCTGTTTGTCCATTCAGCTTGTATCCTGTCTATTCGTCCATCCGTCTGTCCGCCTGTCTTGCCTGCCTTGCCTGCTCCTGCCTTTGCTCGTTGTTGTCCTTGTTGACGCGCGACCGCATTTAATTTTTATTGAATTTATTAAGTGATTAAAAAGTTGTCAATATCAACGAGTCAGCATTGTTGTTGGCATTGTCGTTGCTCGCTTTTGTTTGCCACATTGTCACAACAATAAACATCTGTGTTGTTGTTGTTGTTGTTGTTGCTGCTGCTGCTGCTGCTGCTGTCGCTTGTACTGCACTGTCCACTTTAATCCTTGCTGTGGTTGCAAAATGAAAAAAAGCAACAACAACAACCACAACAACAACAACAACAACAAGCGCTGCCTGCAACGCTCCTCTCTCTCTCTCTTAATGGGCCCTGTGTAGAGATCGCTTTTTCAATATTTTCCAACAGCTTTTTGCTGCAAATTTATTAATGCCAAACTGTGCGTGTGTGTGTCTGTGCGTGTGCGTGTGTGTGTGTGTGTGTGTGTGTGTATCCATGTGTGTGTGACCTTTGTGGTTGCTGTGGATTATGCGGTTGGCTCACTTGTTGCAGATTGCGGCATAGCCACTGCACCGATTCATTTGCAACAGTGCATGCCAAGCTTACCTGTGTCTCCTGCCGCATTTGCCGCCGACAATTAGCCTGTAAAATTTGCGCGCGTCCTTGAACTTAATTGCACATCCCAAAAACACACAGTTGACACTTGCCCACCCGACCAGGCTGCACTTGCACTGCCAGCCCTTGATGGCATCCAGCTGAGCTGTGCGCGACGAGATAAGAATCAGCTGGGCAGTTGACATGGCCTAAGCTTCGAGTCGGAGCTGCTTAAGCTTCTATATAGAAAGATCTATGCAAATATTATAATAATATTTATCAAATTCATATAATCAAATTTTATATATTATTTTGCTTAATTTTTATTTAACTTAAAATAATTGTAAATTAAAAAAAAAAAATTAAAAATGAATTATAAACTGCTTAAACTCATATAAAATTATATAGAAAAATAGTAGAATATTAATTTATTCATATAATGAAATTTATTTTATAATTTTGCTTGATTTAATTCATTTTATTCACAAAAAAAAAACTAAATATAAATTAACTAAAAAACTAAATATTAAATAAAAGCTGTTTAAGCTTGTATAACATTTTATAGAAAATTAATATATTTGTATTTATTTAATTCATATAATGAAATTTATTTTTTATTTTTGCCTTATTTAATTAATTATATGCATAAAAAAAATTTAAATATAAATTTTACATTTACATTTTACGTATGCAAAGTGAAATATTGCTCAAGCGATTTGTATTTAATTTATAAAAAGTTAATTTTTTATTTTTACAGATCTAAAAATAAAAATAGATCAAGATATGAATATAAATATAGATATAAATATGCATAAGTATATATATATATATATAAAACTAATCAAGATTTATCTCAGAGACTCAACTCGCCTCAAACGTTTCTATGCCAAATTAAGCAATAAAATTCTACAAATTCAGTAGACAGTCTGATATGGCTGCTATAGCTGGGATTGATCAAAAAGAAAGACATAAACAAACAAACCACATTTGACTGCAAACTGTACTCGCGCCCCCAGCATACTTTACAGAAGAAGAAGAAGAAGAAGAAGAAGAAGGGACAAACGACTCAAGAGGAGTCATTGCCATCGCAATATTGAATGTAATGCCTCAGCTTAGCTAAAAGCTTTGACTAAACAGCAACAAATAAATCTTACAGATCATCAGCCAATGCAAATTAAAATTTATTTATAGTTTTGTAAAAATAGAAGATTTATATAGTATATATATATATATATATATATATATATATATATATAATCAGTTATCAGTTTTCACAAATTTGAGTTTCAATTGGCCAGTTGCAGTAGTTATTATGGCCTCAAGTAGAGCAAGAAATGTGTGAAATCAATTTGACTACAGAAATTTTGTTATTTAGCAACAACTTAAAAAGTTTCTTCTCAAATACAATCTTTTTCCTTTATTATATTACCTTTATTTATAGTAAGAAATATGTTAAGTATTTTAAAACTAAATTTCTTTAAATTTCTACTTCAGCTACAAAGTGCTCCCCGATGATTACTGAGCTCAGCTATCACAGTTTTCTTGCTCGTTCATACATTTATGATTTAAATATATATATATCAGTGTATATATAACTCATTGACTATTTCGCTTCTCTCTCTCTCTCTTTCTCTCTCTCTGTCTCTCATATATATATATATTGTCAATTCCAGCGTTCGAGCAAACTGTTTGCGTTCTCTGCGTTCCCTAACTGTGACCAACAGCTCAAAATTGTTCGCTCGCTGATAAATTTTTGGCCAATTCGTTAAAACCCATTGCGCCATTGTGTAACAAACCAATTAGCAATCAAAATGAACTAACACGCTGGCTGCTTCGTTGCTTCGTTGTGTGCTCTCATTCCACAACACGTTACTCCAACTGCTAAGCCAACTGCCCGCCCATCTGCATTGCCAGCTGCCTTTCCGCCAAACTCATGCCGCCTCGCTCTCGGCTGCCACAAAACCATGCAGTCGGATGTGGAGCAATGCGCACTGTTGACATGTCGTCGGCGAATTATGGCAGAGCGCCCGGCTGCTGCCAGAGAGATGCTAGGGACACGTCGCTCCGCTGTCTCGCTCAAAGTCAATAGCAACCCAAAAAGGCGAGCTAACATTTTACGTTAAGAGTTAAATTTTCTGAATTCAAAATTCGCAAGATGGCAAAACCAATATGGAGCTGGCCATGCCCATGGCTGATGCCCGGTCCAGAGCCAGAGTCAGAGTCAGAGCCAGCGCCAGCGCCAGAGTTTGGTAGTATCGAGTGGAGTGTGTAGAATGGGAACGGGCTCAGGGTATATTCGAATTGGGCATGCCACGGTAGCCATGTTAACAAGCAGAAATCATGACAACGTTGATGGCACTTGATGGTGCGGCACGGTCTGCCGTTGCCTGCCGACTGCTGACTGCCTGCCCCATCCAATGTTATCCATCACTTGGCTGGCTGCTTGTTGCGCGCTCAGTTCATTAGGAGACGAATGCCAAAAAAAAAAGGGAAAAAAATCAACAAATGACAACGAAGCCTCGGAGAATGGAGACTAGGAAGCAGGCAATAGAGATTTGTCGCAACTGCATGGGAGCTGCTGTTGCTGGTGCTGCTGCTGCTGCTGCTGCTGACTGAAGTCAGCTTTAGTCCTCACTGATTGCACTTATTAGTGACATGCCACCTGACCCGTTGCTGCAGCATTAGAGGGCGTCAGTGCTGGGTGCTAGCTTGCAGTTGCCAGCTACCAGCTGCCGGTTGCTAGTTGCCAGTTGCCAGTTGGCAGTTGCCAGTTGCCAGTTTAAATGTTGAAGCATTACATTTTTAATTTGATGGATCAACAGAATAAACGAATCGTAAGCGTAGGTAACGTCGAGCACTGAGGTAATTGGGAATTGGTTTGGGTTTTTGGAGCACTGGAGCCACTGCAACTGGGTGCGGGGTGCACGGTTTGACTTTCTGTTTGGCTTGCCAGAGTTTCACAATTTTGACAGTGGCTGCACCTGAAGCTGAAGCTAATTGTCACAGCTCACAATCGTCCGTGTGTGTGTGTGTGTGTGTGTGTGTGTGTGCGTGTGTGCATGGGTGTCATATTTGAGGAGATTTTTGGTAGGCTAGGTGAATGTTGCGGCTTTCTGATATGCTGACAAGTTATGCCATGATATGCTACGATTGACACCTCTTCGAATTACAGCCAACACTTGAATCGAACACGCATGTCGGCTGAAGTGTTTCTCTGTTTACAGTTGGCACAGTGTTGCCGACTTCTTGGATGCATTATGGACTAACTGATGAATTGATGCTTCGAGAGCGTCTTTAAAGCTTGGACAGACATTGTATGTAAAAATAGAATATTTATGAGACAATTATAAAGAGCTTTAGCATTTCAGCTTCTATAGTATAGAAATGTTGATCACTCTGCTCTATTTTTTCACTTCAGTCTTGACTCCACTCAAATTTACATCCTGAGCCCATTGAAAGCGGAAGATCAGATTGAAGATTGGCTATGTGAAAATGTATGTAACGGGCAGAAGGTGCTGTGGCAGACCCCATAGCGTATATATTCTTGATAAGCATAGTCGAAATAGCCATTTAGCCATGTCCGTATGTCCGTCCATCCTTGTGTCCGTTCGTCTGTCAGTCCATTTGTCCGAGCGTCCATCTCACAACCTGTCCGTCCCTTCGTCTGACCATCTGTCATTCCGTCCGTCTGTGCGTTTGCTTATTTTATTTTTTAAGCACAGCATGAATACCGTAAGAGCTAGAGACTTCAGTTTTACTGTGCAGATAATGATGTGAAATAATTACAGATATTTTGTACAGTTGAAATAGTTCTCTCTTGTCCCCTAAAGAAAGAGTGGTATATCAGCTGCTTACGGGGCTCAGGGCATCTCCTTGTCGGATAGTGTAGACTACAGCACTCTTACTTGTTTCAATTTCCACTCTTTGACTATGTTAAGGATAAGTATATGGTCTTTTATGTTTGACTTGCAGATAGGCTATATAGCTCGAAATTTCCTCGCCTGCTAAGCTGTTGTGGCTTACCTTGGGCTACGCCCACAGCCAGTGCGAGAAGTCATCAACTATCATAGATTTTTCCGGAATGAATTTGATATACGATACTTTTATATATATATATATATATTTACATATATAACTTACTATATAATCACGCCACCTTTTCTGATTCCTAATCATCTCTGTCTATCCGAAACAGCTGCTCCATCTGCCAAGCTCGTTCTGTCGACCAGCCTCTGCGCTTTTCCCTTTAGCCAGTCCACCATTCTCCTGCCCACAACATATAGTCCTCTTTATTATAGTCTTTGGAGTATTTCAAGCGGATCGCTATTGGAATTATCTCATAATTGATTCCGTCAATTCGCCATATATAAATATATGTACATGTGGAAAAAAATCATATTAAATACAGCTTTTGCCAGCATTGAGTATTATTTTTAAGCCTTTTACCTTATTGCTCGCTCCTCAATTGCCGGTCAGCTTTTTGGGGGGCTCTGGCGCTGGCTTGCCGTGGCGCCTCATCTTGTCCAAAAATCGTGGCAGCTGCTTTGATGGGCAGTTAAGCTGAAGCTGGCAGCGCTTGGCCCAATCGACCGGCTCGCCCAATGGCCATTAATCATGTCATGTAATGCCGCCATAAATCCAACAACAATTTCAGCCCCCATTCCCCATTCCGCATCACCTCCCGCCCGCCCTGTATGGTCAGCCTTCTCATGTGGCGGCTGTGCTGCATTTTATTAAATGGCCAAATGAAAAGTCGCGCTTATTGTCTGCCATGCGATGTGCCGCACAATGGAGCTTCAGCTCCAAAAGCGTCCTGTAAAAAGCCGCTTGTGGATGCGGCCGAGCTGGAGCATCGAGGGCAGCGGCCCGCTAGCCTGGTGGTTGGTCATGGCTCGTCGCTGGGAGCGGCGCAGGAGGAGGGCTTGTTGCATATTTGCGGCGCGCATTAAATTTGGCTGACAACGGCGCATGAAACATGGCCATCAATATGGCCACGTCAGTGTGTATGTGTGCGAGTGTGCGAGTGTGTTTGACTGTGGGCGTGCATGCAAACGCAATATGGCGACCGCAATGCTTCGGCATTGCCAGCGATGCCTCGCAAATACACAAAAACAAAAAATGAAAAGGCGAAGGGGAAGGGGAAGGGGAAGGGAAAGGGAAAAGGCAACGCGACAAAACAAAAACATGGCCAACATGGCCAACACTGGCGGCTTCGGCCATAATGCCGCAACAACAACAGCAACAACAACAACCAACGGCGAACAGCAAACAGCAGCAAAAACAAGGGCAGCCAAAAATCAATTGAGTGCTAAAACCAACAACAATAATAACAACAAGTGCCATTGTCGTTAACGCTCCGGACAGTAAAATAAAATTGCAGTCGCTTGCCCAGAGCTTTTAAGAGCATAGCCTTAAAGCAATCCAGCTGCTGCAGCTGTTGTTGTTGACTTTGAGATTAAGTCAAAAAATATACTTGATTCAAAAATATTGCAAAGCCTGCGCTGCCGCAGATAATGCTGTTAAGAAGCCAGTCAGAACAGGCAACAGGTTGGCATTTGTCTAAGTTGATGCAGCAATATGAAAATGTTGCGGGCTGGCACAAACTTGATGAGAAACCTCGGCAAAATAGATAACTAAACTAATAATTAAAAGTAATTATAATAATAATTAAACTTAAAATAGATATAAAACTGCCTCGACAACTCCAACTCCAACCAAAAGGTTTGATTTAATTCAATTTGATAAAAATATTGTTTATTGATCTATTGAGTTGAAGGTGACTTTAGCGCAAATTGAACAAGACTGACAAAGCTGACGACAATTCCGGACCAACAGACAAAGGCAGAGATAATAATAGAAATTATAAGCAGCGCAGCAGCTTATTGCACTGCTATGCTTCAGTGCATGAGTGCACTAACAGAAATTAAACGCGACTAATCAAAAGGGCAGATAAAAATAAAAGAGATAGTTAGCAGCTGCAAACAGTAAGGTAAAGGAAAGAGAGGGAGAAAGAGAGAGAAGGAGAGAGGGAGAAAGAGAGAGAGAGAGAGTATGAATGGTTAGACCAAGTTTGCTCTTTGGTTGGCAATCACAGCTCAGACGCTTCAGTTGAGCAGCTGTGTTCATAAAAATAGTAGTGCATCTGAAATGTTGGACAGCAACATTTGGTGATAAACATAATATTTTGAAAACTATTTGAAACGAGTATAACTACTAACCAACATATATAAATATATACATGAATGAAAACATATTCAAATTGCTTTCAAAATATTATGACTGTCGCACTACTATTTATGTGAACACGCTGAAAATTTTAATAAAATTTTAATTAAATAATAAAAGATAATTTTCAATTTCATATAGATCTTCAATTCATATTCATATATTTATGATTTGATATTTTATTTCAGAATTTTTCACTAAGAATACTTTTTTAATTGCTAATTTTTTGTTTTGTTTTTGTTTTTTTTTTTTTTAATTTTGCATTTATTGATAGTTTAATAAATGATTACAAATTTCTAAGATTAAAAATATAATTTATTTTTAGAGAATATAGATAGGTTAGTTTTCTATTTAAAAATCAATTTCACAACTTTTTTTGTATATATATATTTTTTTATGATTTTTCTACTCAATTTATAATACGGAAAAGAGTCTACAACTAGCCGTTGTTATATGAAATGATATTAAAATAGTGTTTGTGGCTTTACTTAAAGAGTTAATAGTATTAGCACCCAATGCCAGTCAAGCTCACTTCTGTCGATCAGCTACAGACTATATATATATAAATATCAGTGGCTTATGTAGCTGATGACGAAGTCTTAAGCTAAAAGTCTTGAGTAAATGAAATTTCAATTATTTATGTACTCTTTAAACAGATGCAGAAATTGCTTAGACTGAACAGTCTTCATATATTATGTTTAATCAAATTGAGTAAATCTTTGCAAATCGCAAAATAGAGAACATGATTTAAATATTCGTAGCTGGCGACACGTGCACAACTCTGTCCATTGCATATTAGCTGTGCAGTTGGTGAGTTAGTCTGGCAAAGTGTCGGCATGCAGTCGTTAGCCACCAGCGACAGCTCCACAATTCTGTTGCTGAATGACAGGCAGCGGCTAATGCACTTTTGCAACCGCAGCAACGTCGGCAACTTGAAGCCGGCGTCAAATAAATTGTCAAAAAAATAAAAAAAAAAAATAAAAGAAAAAGACAAAAAAAAAAAAAGAAAACCAAAATGCATTGGAAATGGTGGGCGGGGAGGTGATGGGGATCAGAGGTGAAATACAATCGCAATGGTCAGAGATTGCAGGGCAAACTTTTTATGGACCACTCTTCGTATGCGCATTGCACGAGCTGGAGCTGGGGCTGGAGCTGGGAGCCGAGGCTGGAGCTGGGGCAGGGGCTGGGGCAGGGGCTGGGGCTTGCGAGCCAAAAAGAAAACACTGTAACGGCGAATGAATGTCACTGCGAACACGATGCGACATGTGCACTTTATGGCGGGCAAGCGATGGACGCTATTGCCACAGAATGAAGTAAAGGGCGGGTCGGTTGGAGGGGCGGCGGAGTTGGCAACTGCTACGAGCCATGAAGCGACAAAATCAAATTGCGTTGCAACTGATTGCGCATTGGTTCGGCGGAATGGGGATAGTAGGGTTGCGACTGGGCTTGCATTGATGTCTGCTGGGGGCGTTGGGGCAGGTGGGGTGGTACGTTCGCCTGCCTGCCTGCCTGCCTGCCTGTCAAGCACGGCGGCAGCTGTCACTTGGACAGTTGTACGAGCAGCGCGCGTCGTGCGAAAAAGGCACAAAACAAACGAGTGAAACGCAGCAACACCAGCAACAACAACGACAACAACAATAAGGATCAGCGCACACAGTGCACGCTGAGGGCAGTCAGCGTGCAGTTGCAATTTGGCGGGCGAGCAAACTATACTTTATTCTTTCTTTCCTTCTTTTTTTCTCTGTGTTCCAACTCTCTCTCTCTCTCTCTCTCTCTATCTATTCTTTGGCTTGAGGGCAATGCAGGCCATGCAGCAGAAGCTGGAGTTCGCTGTGCTGTCGACTAACTTTGACTCTGGTCATTCAGTTGGAAAATCAAGTCAAATTATGGCCAACACACATACACACATACACATAGACATAGACACCGTGCTATCCGTCATCCACATTTGCTAATTGGTGACCGAACATGGCCAGCGGTGGCTGATGATCAGCCACTGACAGCGCCAGCTAAAATGTTTTCGGTTTGATTTCATGCAACAAACTGCGGCCGATCAAATTTCAAATGCCACAATACACGGCGTATGCTCAATGTGTGACTGCACAGCAGCTTGCGAAAATGTTAAGTGCTTGGTTAGTTGTGTTTTCGAAATGGAGCTTATTCCTAGCTAAGTTCACATGCAGCGCATCAGCACTCATTTATTCAATTAGCCGTCTGGCTTGCGACACGGCCAGCAAACAGAAGCGCCGACCCCAAAAAGTAGACTATATATATATATCTATATATAATCTGTGCGATGGCGCAAAATTAAATTTTTAAACATCCATCTATGTTGCGATGCCGAGGACTTTTAACATTTGACATCGATGCTAGCTTAAGTTACTTTTGAAACTTTTGCTCTGGACATATGTCATAGAATATGTGATTGACTCTGTGCAGAGAAGTGGCAACATTTCAAGACTGTATTCGGGTTGAACATTTTCTTCTTTAAATGCTTGTAGATTAAGGCATTTAGGGTAGCTTTGACTTACTTTAGATTGGAGTTAGCTAAGCGCCTTTTCGAACTATCATATCATATACCAGTCATATAGATAATATTCCTTTATTCACTTTCATTTTTTGATTGAAAATCAACTTTATTATGGTGACACCTGATTCATCTATTATGGGTATACTTGGCTTATATTCTATATACTTTATGCCTTAACTTACATTAGTTGAGTTTCCATAACTGTAATTTTTAAATGTTTTTCTTTTACCTTTTCATATGCTAAGCCAACCGAAAGGTGTTATCACATATTGCCTTTATATGTTACTGGCAGGAAAAGCTCTGACCGATTCCATATATCATATACATGGAATACATTCTCGATCTCTACCAACAGCTGGAGACTCGATCTGGGCATGTTCGTCTACTTATTCGTCTGTTCGTCTGTCTATCCGCTCCTTCAGACGTCCTTTGCTCCGTTAGTGTTTTCATACGTTCGTCTATCTAGCCATTCGTCCGTCATTCCGTCTGTCTGTTCGTCCGTTTGTCTGTTCATCCGCTTTACCGTCCGTCTGTTTGTTCGCTTTTCCGTCCGTCCGTCCGTTCGTTTGTTTCTCTGACCATCCTTTCGTCTGTCCGTATGTGCGTCCGTCGTTGACCTTTCCATACGTTCGTCTATCTGTTTGTGTGTCCGTCCTGCCACCTGTATTGAATTCGGGCAGAACGTCTAATAGTCTGTTATGGTATTTGAACCGAACTATTCCAAGTAAGATATCTAGTCTTTAAATTTGCGTAGTCAACCTATCACTCGACGCCGTTACTTTACGTTCTTCTTAAATCTGCTGCCTTTGTTTGGCATGGGGGCCAGCTAATATTAATTAAGAGCTTACTGCATTTGCATTTGCATAGGAAACTTGAGATTGCCAACTGCACACACACACACACACACACACACACGCACAGCACACAACACACACACACACACACACACACACACATTGTCATATCCGCAATGTCACAGTCACAGTCACAGTCAGAGTCAGAGGCAGGCGCGGGGTTTGCCACAGACAAACTTCACTTGCAGTTGCAGTTTGCATAGCTGGCAGCTGCGGCCGCAGGGGGCGTGGCTGTGCAAGGGCTGTGCTCCACGAAGCCCGCCCCACCAGTTTGTTGTCAGCTTAGCAGCGCCATTTTACCATTGTGTTTGCCAGCCTCACTGTTTGTCTGTCTGACCGACTGTCCGTCCGTCCGTATGTCTGTCTGTCTGACTGACTGGTTGTCTGTCGGACTGCCTGTGTCTGTGTGTCCATTGTCCCTTGTCCGACTGCGTGGATTATTTGCGCAAGTGAATATTAAATTTGAACCACAGCCGAACGCGTCGAGCCGCCAACAACAGCAGCAACAGCAGCAGCAGCAGCATCAGCATCAGCAGCGGCATCGGCAGAGACGGAGAGTGAGATAGAGAGAGGGAGAGAGGGGGACTGTAGGCGGTGTGGCTGCTCTGGCCTGCCACGCAAGTTAACTTCCGCTCTTGCGGGTAGTCACAGGAGAGTGTGAGCGAGATAGGGAGCGAGAGACAGAAAGACAGAGTGAGAGAGAGACATTGTGTATTGGGCATTGCATCCAATTATTTGGCAGAAGCCTGCAATTCCGGGCGGCGTTGTCCGATTGTTTATCCTTCTTCTTCTTCTTTTTTTCCATCTCCTCCTTTTTTTTTTTTTTTTTTTTTTTGTGGAACTGCTAATGTAGTGGTGTTGTTTGGCGGTTTCGGGCAGACGGTTGCAGATTATTGTGTTTGCGCGCTCTCGTTTCTCTTATTTCATTTCACACTCAATAAAAATATAAAATATAAAAGACACTCTTTACAATTTGACAACTTATAGCTTAAAAGTCGAACATGAAATGCATGAAAATGCGCTTTTAGATCTGTGAGCTCCATAAACTCAGGGCTATTGAAATTGCATGGAAAAGTTAACCTTTTTTAATAGGGTCTATAGATAGCGTAATGATAGTTTTATATATATAATGCTGAAGAGGGAGAGAGAGAGAGAGAGAGAGAGTGTGTGAGAGAGACAGTGAAAGAAAATAAGGGAGATAGATAGGTGAACGATATGACAGAGAGACAGAGATGATAGATGATAGAGAGAAAGAGAGAGAGAGAGAGAGAAAAAGAAAGAGATAGAAAGAGAGAGAGCGTGAGAGAGATAGAAAAAAGAGAGAGAGAGATGGATGAGAAAGATGAGAAATGACAGATGAGAGAGATCTATGAGAAATATATAAGAGAGAGATATATGAGAGAGAGAGAGGGAAAGGGCGAGGAAGAGGGAGAGATGAGAGAGAGACAGAGAGAGAGAGCGAGCTTAGATATGAGAAGTGAGCAATGCTAAAGAGAGGGCGAGACGAGAGAGATGAAAGAACGGATATACGAGAGACTAGCTGCGAGCTAAGCAAAACGCGAATTCAAAGACTGAGAGCTTTATGTAGACTATCTCCATATTACCTGAAGTGTTTCTCTCTCTTTTTCACATAGTGTTCTTTGGCAAGCCAATTTGATTATGTTGATTAGGCTTTACTATAGTATTGACAGTGACAGAAACTGAAATGTTCACGAAATGTTATGCCACAAATGTGAAGAGTATCTAATTTTATAAAACACCCAATATCATAGAAGAAAATTTCCTATTAACTTAACTCATAACTATAAGAAAAAGTATTTCAAAATGTTTAGTTTGCTTAGTAAACATTTTATCTTATGGCAAGGCTTGATTGGCTTAACGTTTCTCATAAAATATCACTTGAAAGTCAGATATCTTCAAGCTGCTGCAAGCCAAGCTTATCTGATCGAACTGCTCTCTTCTCTTGAACTCTATTGACATTTTACAAGAGATTGATATTTATATATATAGAGTCGAACTGAACGTGTTATGGCATAAATATAAACATTCAACTTTGTGACATATGTTAATTGATATGTCAGATATTGAATTGCCGCTTAAACAAGGCTTAAAGAAGTATTCATATATTTGCATATTGGCTTAATTAATATGCAACAGTTTATATTTTATATATATATTTGCTATTTACTTGAAATTTATATTAATTTGGTTGGTGTGCGTGGTAAGTAGAACGCATAATGCGGCAAAGGCATAAACTTATAAATATTTATGTGCATCCGGGCCAAAGCGAAATGGCGGGGTGTCGATTTAGGGTGAACGAACACAAACAACAACGGCAACTATATCGAGTGGTAAACATTGAGTGGCCACTGACACACATACAAACACACACACACACACACACACATGTGTGTGAGTTTGTTTGTGTGTATGTAAAACAGATTCGTAAGTGAGACACACAGTGTCCTGGCATCCGTTTGCTCGTCCTGCCAGATTCGCGACTAAAGTAAATAAAAGCCAGCGTTTGCTCGCTGCTGACTGCTGGCTGCTACTGTTATCTTTTTTGGAAAATCGCTAACAATAAATAATTTATGTGCAGGGCAAATGATAATGAAAAAACCACCCCGTGCATGGCCAATGGGTCGACTGATGCGACTGATGCTTCGCAGCAACAGCCCCCTGCGATTCGGGCCCAGCCCCAGCCCCTGGCGGCACTTGGCTTGGCCGGGCCGGGCCGGGGTTGCAGTCGTTCGCGTTTTTCGCATTTTCGAAATGGACTGTTTAAGGCGATTTTCCCAGGGCGGCAGCGGCCAGTTGAGTGGCATTGAAATCAAAATCCAAATCGTACAACCACTTCAAAAAGCAATGCCCACCATGGAAGGGGGTTGCGCGGTGCTTGGTGCCTGGTGCCTGGTGCCTGGGGTCGGGGTAACCGGGCAGAAGGCAGGGCGTTGGGCTTACGAGATCGTTCATGGAGGTGGGCATAACATTATCAGGCATATGCAGACAGTCGAGCAGAATAAGGACTCGCCGCGTTCGACTTATGATGTATTTTTCCGGGGATCGGCCCCCTGGCGAGCATTAGATAACCAAACAATGGCGGCCAGGCACATACAGAGTTACATGCACATGCACACACACACACACACACACACACACACACACACACACACACACACACACACACACACACACACGCATACTCAGTTGCGACTCTGGAGATGCAAAAACAGTTTGCCGCATGTAAGCCAAGCCGCTGAAAGGGGCACTGGCAATGGCAAAGCGCTGCGAGTGCTCTGAGTGCCATCATTAAAATGCGAGGTGAAGCGAGACGCGCCAATCCAGCCTTTGGCCGCCATTGCCAGAATGTGTGTCAAGGATGGATTTGAATTTGAATTTGAATTGAGATTCGGATTTGGGTGCTCCTTTAAAAGAGTGACGCTGAGTTTGACTTGTTATATTATTGTAAGAGTAATGAAATATCAACTTAGTGTCTGCCATAGCCATAGCTTGGCTGACTTGATTAGTTAGTGTTGGAATTATTGTGAGTTTAATAAGGTTGATTTTTATAGCCGTGCGCAAAGTAAGAAGAGCACCTGGCTTCATTCAATATACAAGTTGTGCGGCCTTTTTTCATACAATGTTAAGACTTTTTTTAGATCTCTATTAGGAGCGTGGCAAGTTGGATAAACATGTATTCTTTCCACAATCTTCGTGTTAGAGCAATGCCTTTGGGTGTTGCTTATGGGAAATTATTGCATATATAGTCGCATCACATATGCGATGTTATATACATAAGGCTCAAGATCTGACTAACTCTTGCAGTTTGGTATAATTATTGAAACACAAAGTGTAAAGCCACACTGATAGCTGCATAAGCTAATTGTTACAGCTATATATTCAGTTCTTCATTTGACTTCTAACTTTGCAGAGCAGAGCTTATTTAAGTGCCTTTGGCATTTATTGTGGGCTGTACACGCACCGAGCACATTAGTAAAACATTAAAATAATTAATTACAGTTTGACTGCATTATCAATAAAGTGATTGAAATTTAAGTCAACAAGTAAAGGTAAATAGAGATGTTAGTGATTAGATAAGTGAATGTATATGAATGAATATATGTTTGCTAAATATATTCATATATCAATTATATGTGCATATAAAAATATATATAATAAATATGTGGATAATATAATGTATATAAATATGTAAGCAAACTCATTCATTTACTGATTCTTATATGTAATACTGAGTGATCATGAGTTTGCTTACTTTAAACATTTTAATAAGAATAAATATGTATACAAAAGTAAAAAATAAATTCCAATACGAACGACTGAGTCGCTCTGAACTTAAGTAATGCTCTGAATTAATTTTAATTTATATATATTTATATATATATATATTTCAAGTCTTTCGCTGCCTCTTTAACATTTGACATTTGAATGAATTGATAGATTACATAATATGATTTGTTTGCCAAGTAATTTCAATTTCAAATCAAATCCCAAACATTTGAGGACATGAAGCTAATTCCAAAAGTAAATTCCTTTAGTAGTAGTACTAGTAGCACGTTTTCATAATGATAGCAGAAATTTTGTACAGAGTATTTTTCCCAGCTGTAGCTAACAGTTGAACAGTTGAAAAGTTCGTACACAGATAACGCCACTAATATGAAATCTATTTAATTTTTAGTTAGTCTCAACCAGCAATAGACACGCGCACAAATGTGAGAGCTGTTGGACTATTGGTAGTCGTTGGAATTTATTATTTTGAGCTAAGCAGCTTCTAATACAAAGGAGATACTGTTTGTGCCAAGTCTTGGCTTTATTATAACATAAAATACATATAATATTTTATATTTCAATTTAAGTCTTTTAATAGTTTAAATAGTCTAATAGTCTAAAGTAACGAAACTTATTTAAATAAAATTAATTTTTAGAAAATGTACAATGAAAGAAATATAATCATCAGGCAGAGACTGTACGCTTAGTATATGGTTTATGGTACATAAATATATTTATATTTATGTCATATAAAGCATATACTATAAGTACATAGTATATATGCTTAACTAAGCCTGTTTAGAAAATATTTTCTCAATATAAAACACTCTTTTTCTTAATACCTTCAAGACTTTAATGTCGACTTTGACTGTTATCTACTGCATTTGTTGTTGTGGCAGCAACTACAGCAACAGCAACAACATCGGCATAAATAACAAAATTGGATTAATATATATAAATATTGCAGAATTGGCTAGGCAAAGCAATTGGCAAAACAATTGCCATATAGCAGATCGGTATTCCTTTTTTGCTTTGGCAAAAGAGGCCTGTCAATTGTTTGCAATCATCAAGCCCGCTGAAATTTCTAGCGCAACACTATTAAAACGCAAGCAACAACAACTAAGTATAATAAATAAAAAAAGAACAGAAAAGAGAAAGAAAAAGAAAAAAAAAAAAAAAACAGAAAACAAAGAAGCGAGAAAAAATTGGAATCAAGCAAAATGTACTTCCAATGGGGCCATAAAATTCTGACAATTTTCTGACAGCAAACATGCCAACACTCAAAAATCGTAATAACCATGGGACGGGCGTGGGGCGTGGCTGGCTTGGGTGGTGGTTGGGCGGACGATTGTTCAGTGCTTTCAGTCGAATGTTGAATGTTGAATGTTGGAGTTGGAGTCGGAGCTGGAGTTGCGGTGTGGCATGTTAAATATACGTCACAGCTAAAACGAGCACATGTCTAGCGCCAAAAAGTTTCAAGGATATAACCAAACGCCAACAGCAAAACAACAACAACAACTACAACAACAACAACAACAATGCACGCTAAGTTGTTGGCGGCGTCGAAAATTAGCCAGTGGCATCAAGGGGTTGTCAGCCAGTCAGCCAGCCAGCCAGCCAGCCAGCCAGCCGTTGTCCTTGCCTGGATCCTTGTCGTTTGCTCGTTCGTTTTGTCTCTGCTCCTGGTCTACTCATATTTCAAAAGTGAACACACTGACACGGCGACATTTTACTGGCACAAAGGACACTTATTGTTATTAGCACATTCGGGGCTAAAGCGCAACGCTCGCATCGTTGTCCGTTGTCCATGCCATTGTCCTGGCCACTGGCTACCACATTCACAGCTGGGTCCGGGCAGCTCTGGCTCCTGGTTACCAACAACGTGTTAACCTTTTGCCGCGCGCACATTTCAAAAGCCAATTACATGCGCTCTTAAGCGTGTAAAGTTTTGTAATATGATTTGTGTTTGGCCTCTTTTTTGGGGTATCTCCAGTATCCTTTGCCACGCTGTCCTGTCCTGACCTGTCCTCCCCTCTCCTGTCCTCTCCTGTCTCTACCTGTCCGCCTGCCTGCAATTTATATGATGATGTCCTGCCAAAAAGCATGCATAATATTCTAAAGCTTAACATAACAGTTATGCTGTGTGTGGGTGTGTGTGTGTGTCCATGCTCTCCGCTTGGGGTTGCTTTGCACTTGAACTAGTGCGAACCTAGATGAATGCGTAAATATTGATAGATATATATGAATATATTTATATAGAGAGAGATAGTGCAGCAGTAGAGTTCAGCTTTATGATTGTCAAAACAGTACTCTTATATAATGCTTATACACTTGCTACATCTGTCAGGCTTTCAGCTATGAATGTGTTCACTTAGAGTATGTTTTAATACTTCAAACATTGTTGGATCATCTGTTTATATAGCAACCTAAAATACTTCAAACATGGTTGCTTGATCTCTTTAGAGTGACACAGTTCACAAATACAATTAGGAACAGGGCGAAGCAAGTGTTTGAGTTCGCACTGACTAACTCTCCCCATGATCGCTCTGCCAATGCTCGCTTACTGTGTTCACTTGCTGAATGAAGGCATTGGTAAATTAACACTCAAGGCGATTGGATGTTGCTGCGATGTATTTTTTGAATTACTATATCAGAAGAAGAAAGTTTTTGTATGCAAACAAAGTAGCTTGAACAATTTCCACGGGAGTTTCTATTAGATATACCTGTACAGGTATAATATATTGATTTGACTATCAATGATTTCAGACTAATGTGTTTCATATAGTTTTTGCATATAGTATAGTTGTATACATGGAAATGTATATAACAAAAAATTCACAGCTCTATATAGCGGCGATGGTGTGCGAATGAATGTGAGCAGGCGAGGTTGGAGCGTTCAACGTGAGATCTGCTAATGTCAATGCTTGTCAATTTTTTTCAGTTATATTTCATCGGCATACAGATCGGGTTACAAGCACGCTTCAAACTTTTAGAAATTCGCTTGGCGCTCGCAAAACTTTTCCGTTTCGGTTTTAAAATTCAAAACGCCCACAAAATAGCAATGGCGTCGAATAGCAACAATAGCAACAACATCACCAACAACACTTACACAGACACATACACCACACATACAACAGCCAACAACAACAGCAACAACAGCTACAGTCACACTTACAGCGACACCCACGCCCACGCCCACGCCCACGCCCACACCCACGGCAACAGCAACAACCACACTAACAATATCAACAACATCAACAACAGCTACAATTACAGCCACATTTTGATCAACCGACGCCGCCGCCATAGACAAAACATTTTTGACAATATGCAACGCATGGAGATGCCGATGATGTTGCCGTTGACGATGCCGATGTCGATGCCGATGCCGATGCCAATGCCAATGCAGATGCCAGTCACGACGCCGATGACAATGCCAACGACAATGCCAATGACGACCCCGATACGAGCCCAAATGGAGCGCAATGCGAGACAGGGGCTGCCACTGCGCGGCAGACGGCGCTTGGCCGGCTGGGGGACCATGGGTAATGAGGGCCAGGCTGGCGATGTTGGTAATATTGGCGATAGTAATCATGTGGTGGGCATACCCACCGTTGCCCCCGCCAACCACATGGCCCACATGGGCGGCGGCGATGCAGAGATCATAATTGTGGCGCCATTGGCGCCGCACCATCGGGGCGCCGGCGATGGCGTGCAGGAGGAAGCGGCACAGCCCCAGCCGCAGCGAGTGATTCAGCCACCAAGACGGGAGACGCTGGAGCAGCGTCGCGAGCGCAGCGTTCATCAAATACTGCGCCTTTGCGACTTCATACAGCAGCAGCTGGCGACTATTGCCGCCCAGATCGATGCCTACGAGAGGAAACTGGCCCAGCACAATACACAGTCACCGCCGTCCCCGGAGCCCGACGGCGATGTCATATAGACGAGCTTGCAGACCGTGCTGCCGCTCTTGGTGATGCTGGAGAAGGGGGGCGCTGGATCAGCAAGAGTTGGGGAAGCTGCGTTGCTGACGCTCAGCACTCTGATCTCGGCTTCCTTATACGCACAAAATTCGCTAATTGTTGGCGTGTTTCATTTTGTTTGCACATATTAATCGACAATTCCTTTTCCAATCCAAAATTGCCTTCGAGTGCACGTGTTATTGTTGGACGCACAAATGAAGCAAGTAAAATGCATGCGCTCCAAGAACTCCATCCGATTTTTACTTCCACGCGCTCCTCGCGATCTATCCCAGTGCCATGATATCAACCCATTAGACTGATTCAAAATTCAGTCTTTGACTGTTCGTAACATATCCTGACAAGTCGTCTGTCAACCCTTTGATTTAATCAGTTAGCCAGAATTGATAGCAACACGAATGTATACATAAGACACATAATTCTTAAGTTAATTAACTAGTGTGTCAAGTAGCTGTGGTAGGTTTATGTTTAAATATATAAACTGTTCCACAACGCATGAGTACCCCTAATGCTTTCTGTGTTCAAAGCTAAATATCAGACGAAAATATTATTATGATTTTTTTAAAATTTATTTTTAACATTTAATTTTTAATGTTTACCTTAAATGTTTAAAAGAAAAATAAAATTTCTTGAAATAAACTTTTTTTTTTTTGTATATTTGCCAATATATAACTTAATTTAATTATTATTTTTTAAATAAATAATTTTAATATTATTTTTTACAAACATTTTTATAAATTATGTTTTTAATGTTTATTTTAGTTTTTAAAAAATTTCTTCTGTACAAAAAATAATTAACCTTAAAATTATTAGAAAAATAAATATGAAAAAATATATTAATAAAAAAATAAAAAAAAATTTAAATAAAAAAATAATAAAAAAATAATATATATGAAGATTAAATTAACTTAAGCAGACGGATTAAGTGACAAAGTATAGACAAATTTATTGAATAAAAATTAATATAAAAATAATAAATATAAATACATAAATAAATATAAACACAAAGTATTTAAAAAAAATTTAGTTTGTATATTTAAATAAAAAAAAGATAATAAAATTATTAAAAAAAAAATAATAAATAAATAATATAAATATTTAAAAACATATATATGTATATATATATGAAAAATATTTATATAAAAAATATATAAATATATTTAAAAAATATTTAAAAATTATTATTTGTAGCTTGTATATATAAAAAACCTGAGATAATACATTGTTGTTTATATTATATAAGAAATACATATGTATATTGTATATAAGAAATAAATATGTGGAAAATATATATATTTATTGAATGAAAAGTTGTAAGTACTTAGAGCTAAGGAAGCTGGAAAAAAAAACTAATGGACAAGAAACCTTTGAAGTCTTATAGCTTCAAGTTTCAGCTGACTTTAATGTATATATATTTGCTAAATTTATTATCTGAAGCATACGTTATTACATTCATTATTTGAACAGAAAATAGTTATAAGTATTTATGTAAATAAATTGCTAACAGCTTTTAAAGATGAGTTCGTTTTGGCAGCTGAATTGACAGCCGAGTTTGGGGCCGTCGCCTTGCGTCGAAATGAACAAAAAGTGCTTGAGGTTCCGTGGTTCAATTAGAGGCTTTGCAGAGTTGTTTGCCGATGCAACGCTTATGCAAAGCTCACAATACCTTTGCCAAAACACCCACTGACGACTGGGCAGGTGGGGGCCCATTCCGAGTCGCTTTAGCTGTACTTCGTGCAAAATGCTCAAATTTTCAAGTGTGCTAAAGAAATGACATGCAAATTAGTTTTGTTCGAATGACTGACAAGTTGTAAAAGCGCACCAGCGCCGATTGGTGGGCGGGGAAAGTACAGGGAAGTGTGCAAAGAGGCAATGGGTTGTGTTGTGTTGTGTTGTATTGTGCAGTGCAGTGCAGTGTAGTTGACCGAAACGGCAGCGCCGAAAATTTCCAATGAAATAAGGGTTGCCGCCGCAGTCGCTGCTTAGGGGCCATAAAGCCTAAGGATGAGTAGCGAGCGCGAGGGCAAAGCAATCACCGTTTGCTCTGGCCACACAATGCGCCGACTGCATAAATAAACAACAACAGGAGCGGGCGCGGCGAAAAGGATAGACTTTATGAGTGCAGAGCGCGGACTGCTCACTCCTTTTAACTCTTTCTGTGCGCTGCGTCGCCGCCTTTTGGCAATTGACATTGATCTGAGGGCCATGGAAATGGGCCATAAACCTCTGACCCGGTTAGCATATTGTTTGGCTGACCAAAACCCCGTGCACAATGCGTCGCGCACAATTCGGCCAGCTACCTGAATTCGCTAACCCGTTTGCTCGCTGCCGTCCATCCTTTGACTGTGTCCTGGTTCTGGTGCCGATCCTGGAAACATGCCGCGCAGCTGGCGAGCATTTAATTAGCTGCAAATTAGTCGCAGCGCTCAACGCAGTTTTGCTTGGCCTGCCACGCCCACGAGCAAGAAGACGCGCCCTCGCCAAATATTTGACAATTTAATTAGTCTAAAATGGGGATTATCTTAGTATATGTGCGGGCGGCATGTGTGTGTGTGTGTGTACGTGTGTGGGCGTGTGTGTATTGCACGCATTAACAGCGCATTAGGCAAAAGGGTTTTCGGTGCGTCTTTATGCTGCTGCTGCCACTCTAGTGCTCTAGCAGCAGCAGCTTGTGGTCGCCGTTGCCGCATCAGCGATAGCACTTGATCCTTTGATCCTGCTTTGGGCACGTCATTGGCCAGAGGGAGCTGAGTTGGTGGTGGAGTGTAAGCAAATTTTTAATTAAATTGCTGCTGCTGCAGCTCATTTAGCTTATGGCCTTTGGCCTTTGACCTTTGCTTCGCCTTGCTTTTTATTTGGTTTTGCTTTCGAGCTCTTTGGCTGGAACCCGATGCGCCGTGGCCAAAATTTAATTAGCTTAGATTGGGCCACAGTCCGAAAAAAATCCTTTGACAACGACCAAACATGTACGCTGCATGTAGCGCCATTATTAACAACACTCCGACACATACACACACACGCACACACACACACACACGCACACAGTTTGTGTATCTAATCTCCATAACCCTTGCCGAGCGCCATCCACACCCGCTGGGCACATCGTTCGATGCTGGCAAAACACATAAACATTTAAAGGAGCCAACGGCGACGCCGGTGGTGCGTTGCTTGGGGCTGCTGCCGACGCCTCTTGCTGAGCTTCAGACAATTGCGGCACCCAAGCCCAGCACTAAAAACAAAATCCAATAATTGAAAATCGGCTTTCAGCGCATCGAGTGACAAGCGTGCACATTCAAAGCAATTCGCATGCACAAAACCATCCAAAATGCATTACATTTAACAACAATAATGAAAGGCGGCTCGACCAGGCTGGCTGTTTTGCCTTTTTCTATTTTGAAAATGCTAACAAACTAGCCAACATTTGCATATGTGCATACTAAACAAACATAGCTAGCGGGCATATACTCTCAAATATGCTCTAGCATGTACTCTAGTTGTCTAGCTTAGCCAACAATAGGCCTAGGTCTTTGGCAAATATTCTTGTTTGAGGAAACTCTTTACAGCTGCAAAAGCATTTTGAGATATATATTTAAAGTTTATAATACAGGAAATTTGAATAAAATATAATATTAAAAAAAATATTTAAATTAAATATATAAAATATAAATTTGCATATTTTTAATATATATTAACAATACAAAATTATATAAATTAATTAGAAATTGATTGAACATGTTTTGACAAATGTTTGTTTTTGCTCAAAAAATTATTAGTTTTTTTTTGGTGTGAATTGTTTTAAATTATTGCTTTATTAAGATAAATTAATAATATATTATTAAAATTATAAAATCTAATGATCAAATATACTATTTTTAAATAAATGAAAATTTTAAAAATTGTATTAAATTTATATAAAAAATATATATATTTAAAATATATTTTAATACAACAATTTAATAAAAATAATAATAATCAAAAATAATGACAGTTAATAATCAAATTTAATAATTATTTGTTTAAAGGCAAGCATACGTTTACAAAGAATTTGAATACCAAAATTTGCTGCTGCTCATGAGAGCTCTTAGTTTTTCCTATCGGAAAAGGCATAACAAAGTAAAAGAAGAAGTTAAATCAATTGATAAATTAATGAATGTATTATAATATTCTGCTTTAATCTCTCAATTCAACTCGCTTCCTCTCTAGACATTACCTTGCTCAAGAGGCAGCTTATCAATGCAATAAAACTTTGAAAAGCTGTCGCTTACATTATCAAGTCTTTCCAACAGCAATTTATAGCTGAGTTGGAAATATGCCAAAGTTTTCGCTTTCAACTTCACTCAGAGAATTATATTTGGAACGAGCTTCTACAATTACCATAAGCCAGCTTGTTGTAGAAACTCTTTCTAAATATAATTTTATTTATTATTATTCATGCTTAAAATGTTCAATAGTTTCTTATATATACAAATACATCATATATAAAATGTTCAGCATTGCCAGTCATGGCTCTTCAGTCAGTAACGCTCTCAGACGTACTTAGAGCTCCTAGATCCATAACTAGATTTACAATGCATAAAAAGAATGTTTCTTGTAATATGATTATTAATTTCTCAACAATATATATATATATATATATATATATATATATATATATATATATATATATATATATATATATATATATATATATATATATATATATATATATATATATATATATATATATAGCATTCATATTCATGTAACATTTCAAGGCACTCTATCCAAATTGTAGAGTATGAGCATCGTCTGCTTGCTGCTGACCGCACAGCTACCCTTTTAAGCTGCTGTTTCAATTGACAGGACATTGTCGCGTCGCGTTGCACGTACAAACGCAACGGAAGCGCATGCCATCGAACATCAAACAGCAACATGACCAACAACTACAACAACAAGCGACAGCAACAAACAAACAAATTTCAATTCGTTCACGCCTTCATGTTATTGTTGCTGTTGTCAAATGCTAAAAGTAAAAAAAAAAAAATAATAAAAAAAAAACTAAGTATAACAAAATGTGCGGGGGTGGCAAGGACGAGCAGCCTTTATGCCTTTTGCATGCAGCATGTTTTCTAAACAACACTAACAACAGCAACAACATCAACAACAACAACAATAGCAGCAATATAAACAACATGAATACCAGTGCCTGCTGCTGCTGCTGCTGCTGCTGCTACAGTTGCAGTTTTTTCCAATGCAATCTAAACCGTAATCCAATAAAATCGACTGCAGGAATGCCGTCTGAGCCACCGCCGCCCCCGCTGCCAGCGACTCCCCAGTGGACAATATCGAGACACGGACACACAAAAAGATTTGACAGTTCAGCCTCTGTGTGTGTGAGTGTGTGTGTGCGCGCAGTTGAAGCAGCAAAAATCGACGCGACGGCAACCAAAAACAGTTACCAGAAATCCGTTACAATGCGCCCGGGAAACCCATGCAAGCCCCATCACCAAAATGAATAGATAGCACCAACAGCAGGCCAAGTTAATGGCAATGCAACGTCCAAGCGCGCCTGACCCCTACGGGGTTTGGGGCGGCTGTTGGCGGCTGTTGGCGGTGCGGTGTGGTGCGGTGCGGTGCGATGCTCGGCCATGCCCGTGGGTGCTCAGGCTTATCCGCTTGAAATTCTCAACCCTCAATTCTGGGCCTAAAGTGCTGAAAGGAAAAACGAGCAAATTTCCAGATGCTGCTGGGCAGAATTGTTGCGAAATTGCTATTTGCACTCAATAACGCACTCACACAGAGAGAAAGATAGATAGATAGAAAGAGATAGAGAGAGAGAGAGAGAGGGAGAGAGAGTGGAAGGAAGGTGGGCGGGCGCCCACTCGGCACTGCGAAACCCGCAACCAGAACCATTCTGGCCACAAGCACTGACCCAACTATATCGGATACCCGCAAAAAAATGTCTATTTGGAGTGTGGGGTGCGCGTCCAGATATGAAGCTGGAGGCAGGGCAGCTGGACAATTGCAGCATGTTACAGAAAACAGAAGCGGGCTGCTGCTGCTGCTGCTGTTGCTGCTGTTGCTGCTGCTGCTGTTGCTGAAAAAACCCAAACAAATTTTGCTTCATAAAGCAAAAAAATAGTAGTGCAAGAAAACAAAGTAAGAAAAATGCGGCAAGCGGATGCAACCGACTGCATAATACTTCGCCGAAAGCTAAGTTTGAGGCAATTGCCGAAGGCGAAAGCAATTTAGGCTCAACTCTCACTACAAATTATAGATACATATAGTCATATATATTTTTTAGATTTTTTAGATCATTAGACAACAGCTTGATCTGTGAATGCAGCCTACAATGCATGCCAATATACCCCATTTACTTACTGAGCAGAGCATGCACTATTGAACGGCTGACAAAGCACTTGCCAAAGGCGCTGGCCATAGCGTATGCGTCTAGTTGGGCTGCATTGTAGCTCTGAACAGCGAATTGCCATGCTTCGGGTTGTTGCTAATGCTGTTCCTGCTGCCAATTGTTGTGCTCTCTCTCTCTCTCTCTCTCTACTGCAGTTTGCTTTGCAGAAGTCGAACATACATTCGAGCATTGCTTAAGTCCAATACTTAAAACATGTATTATAAAAAAAGGAAAATTAATAATAATTATACTATCTTTAGATAGCAATAATAATATAAATAAATAAGATAAATTTCATAATGAAAGTTTCTTATATTAGAGATTTATGTCTTGGCTTTGACTCATGATTTGCGCTTTGCGCCTCACTTATGCCATCAATTTATATAACAAAAAATGTGTTTTTTATAAACTATATATTTAGGCATCGAGCTCATTGACCAGCTCATTAAAAGCAAATATAAATAATATAGTCTCAAATATCAAAAATACCACATCAAAGCAAATATGTTGCGAGATTAAGCCATATACCGAACACTAACCACACTTAGTACCACTGCATCATATAAACATTGCTCTATCATTAAGTCATCAAATCACGCCGATAATAAATGTGAAATATAATAAATAATTGTAGCTAAGTTTGGTTAGGTTCGCCGATGGGCAAATCAATTGCACCGCATGATGTCCTGTCAAATGTGAGCTAGCAACAATAGATCGAATGGCATTTAAGTATTGTAAATGATGTCTGCATATGCATGCATGTGTATAGGTGAGGCGAGTAAGCGTGCAGTGGCAACGCCTGCTCCCGCTCCTTCTGCTTCTGCTTCTGCTGCTGCTCCTGCGTCGCTTTGCATGACACGTTTGCCTGGCCGGGCTCTGGTCGCGGGCACAGCACGCGACTAGCGCAGCGGTGGCACAGCAAGACGCTGCTGCTCTGCCCACAGGGAGCTGCGAATCGGGCACCCAGTGCCACATGCTAACTGCAATCTCCTCACGGCTCGCAATCGCCCAACAACCGGAGCGCATTCCAATGAATCGAGCATCGTAAAGCTGCAGGCGCACGCAGTGTTCGTAGAAAGTTGTAAACGGGACACGCAAATACACACACACACACACACACACACGTATATATGTATAGGTCTGTCTCTATCTAGCAGTAGCTCAGTCTCTTTCTCGCGCTGCCCCGCTATCTTTCGGGGCAACGCGTACGTTGCGATTCGCGTGCGCAGCTCAGCGGGCGACAGGAAGGTCGCTGAAGGTCTACGGGCTGGCCAGAGCAGGACGGTGAGAGAAAGTGGAAGAGAGTGTGTGTGGGAGAGAGAGAGAGAGAGAGAGAGAGCTGACACAATAGGTGCAGAAAAGGATGGACAGCTTCTGTGCACGCGCAGGCTCAGCTAAAGGTAGTGAAGGTGCACGGATCCTGGCCGAATCGCTGACTTTTGGGCAGTTAACAGTCGAGGACATGGCACAGCAGTTGGTCCCAGTGCAACCGACAGTTGCATTAGCATTAAATGAACTCAAGGACATAACAAGCCGGAACAGCAGGGACGGCGGGCGAGCGCGCCTGTGCGTGCTAAGTGCATCTAGCACAATCGCGTGGCCATCGCCATTAGCGCCATCTAGCGGCGGCTGTTGGGACAAGACGAGCTCACTGACAACTGAATGAAATGCAGCCTTGAGCGGAGGCGAGTTGCGACAATCCAAGTTGAATTCAACTTAAGCCGCACCTATGCCCTTCAAAGTCATACAAATCCTATTCACAAGAGCTGATATTTCGCAGCATAAAGTGATTTTGCAGCTTTTTACTGATTCTGAATCGCAATTACATACAATTACACACAAGTGGGCCGGCTTGGGCTGGGCTTGAGGGCAGCTAGAAGCGAACCAGAGCTCAAATTGGGGACGAGCGGAAGCACAGAGGATATTAACACATGGTGCCAGCGACGTTAATTGAGTTAGTGTCTCACACGAAAATGGGCCAGACGTATGTCTATCTGTGTGGGGGCGTGTCGCCCAAATGACCAGCGGCTACAAATACCAACTCATTTAGCCCGAGCGACAGCCGGGATTGCACAAAACATACTACATGAAAAAAAGAGTCAATGCCGGCCAGAGTCAACCGCACAATACTCTGTTTGCAAATGTCAGTCATCAAGAGAGAGACGCAAGGCTTTAGCTTAAAATAGATTCTGTGTAGCTATACATATATATATATATATATATATATATAGATAAATTTTTGACTAGACATAGATATAGATATGCATATCTATATCTATGCCAAGTCAGCAGGTGCGCATATACTCCTTTCGGTAGATGCACAGAGCATAGCTAACAAGCAAAGTAAGCTGCAGTTGCGTTTTTGTCGACAAAAACATAAAAACTCAATTAGACTCATTATTCGCCCAATTATGTAATATGAAATAAAGCGGCAGTCGATGAAAGCTGGACGATGATGATGATGGGTGCCATGCATGGGCTGGAAGCTGGCTGGAGGTCATGCATTGAGTGCTATGGGTATGCCCAAGCGCTGTGCCCATATGCGATATAAGCCCAGCGACGACTCTGTGTGGGCGGGCGGTGATCCTTCATTTTTCGTTTTTCGCTTCACGGCCCAGTTGAGCAGCAAAATGGAAACTCGTAAATCGAGCTCACCCTGCGCCCCGCCCGCTCCGTCCACAGTCACTGCCACGGATAGTTGTCTAGGTGGACGAGAGTTGATTCTGGTGCTGGCGCTGGCGCTGGCGCTGGCACTGGCATTCATTGTTCTGCTTTAGCTTTTTCGCATTTTATGAGCCTGGAGCGCCAGAGCGGCCGACCCATACCAGCGCTGATGGGGGCAGGCGGTTGATGCCAGTGCTAGAGAGTCAGCCCGCCAGCATATAACGGTACTCAACTAAATTGCCAAAGCGTTGAACATTTTTCACCCAATGTGGGCCAATAAATATAACGAAACTACCAAAGTAACTAAACAACAGGACAGGACACTGGACGGCAGCGATGCGATGCGATGCGCTACGATGCGATGCGATGCGATGTGATGCCAATGTGATAAGGGCAAAAGCAGAAAGGAAGAGTACACAACAAGTTGAAGAACAAAAGTAAAAAAAAAAAGATCAAACGACTAAAGTTCTACTCGTTGCACAGTTACCTGGCAAATACCCTATACAAAGGCAGAATCGATGTGTTAACAAAATAAATAATAATTAAAATTATTATAAATAACAATTTAGTAAATAAGTTTTTTGTTGATTTAAAATATAAAAGTTTTTTCTTCTAAATAAATAAAAAAAAATCGTACAGTTTATTTAAAAAAAAATTAATTTTTACAAGTTTTTCTTAATTTAAATTGCTAAAAAATTATCTAAAAATAACGAAAATAATACTTTGACAATTTATTGTAAATAATGATCAAATGAATACAAATAATAGAAAACTAAGAAATTTTTGTTAGTTTAAGTTTTTGAAAACAAAAATTAAAACAATTAAAAATTTGGACAATTTTTTTATTTATTTACTTTTATTTATTTAAAAAATCAAAATTTATAAGAAAAACATTTCTGCTGACTTAAGTTAGCTTATGCATAACGAACAACATATTTTATTGTCTTTTTAAATTTATTTTCATGCAAATTTTTTCTAATTTCCGCCTTATAAATATATTTCTTATGATGAAAGATACCAATATAAAATAGTTTATTTAGAATATATTCGTAGTTTATAACTGAACTGTTCTCACAAGTAAATATAATAAAAATTATCTGAAATTTCATCAATATTTTATAATGAGAATTCATTTTTCTTTGTTGATACTTTTTCAATATTATATTAAATATATATTATTATATATTATTAAATAACTATAGTATCCATAAAAAATACATTTTGAGAAATTGTAATTAATTGTAATAAGACAGAAATAATTTGTTATCCCTTTGTTTTAATAAGAAAGAAATAATTTGTTATCCCTTTAATAATACTTTGATTAGAAAAAATTGATAGTTTTTTCTTAAATATAAAGTTACTTTCATAATATAAACTATTATATTTTAATTTTATATATATATTAATATTTATTATTTTTTAATATTTAAAGTAATAATTTAACTATGTCTTATAATTATTGAAAACAATATATATATATATATATATATATATTGTTAAGTTCAAGTCGAGTCGGATATAGTGTATTGCAGTTGGCAACAAAAACAGAGTGTCGAGGGCGCCGGGTTGCAGTTTCTGATGTGACAACCTCTCAAGTATCCAAGTGCCCAGTCAGAGTTACATGCATGGCCCCTGCCCGCACCCACGTGCAGAGCTCTAGCATCCACAGCCGCGCCCACACACATTCGGTTAGCCATTTTTTAGTGCGGACTTTGGCTGTGGGTGGGACTCGTTGGAATTGGCAATTCGTTGCTGCAGTCGGGCGAACTTTTATTTTGTTCTGTTTTTGGTGTTTTTTTTTTTTTTTTTTTTTTTTTTTTTTTGGCCTTGTTACACGTTGGTCGGTTGGTCTCCACTTTTATGGCCACAGGCGGTATTTATATGCAGACAAAACACCGCCCTCAACTATGCAGCTGCTCGGCTTATGCCGCCATGCCCCCAACACAGCCCTGCCACCCCAGCATCAGCCCATTCTGTAGTGTGCGCCATTCGAGTAATGTTGGCAATTGAAAGTGGCAACTGTGTCAAGTGTTGCCTACTTGTCGTACATGGCCAACTCTGACTTGGTCCTGAGCTGCTGCTGCTGTTGCTGTTGCTGCTGCTGCTGCTACTGCTGGTGGTCCAGGTCCTGGCCGTGCTCCTGCTCCTGCTCCTGCTCCAATGCCAGCGATTTAAAAACAGAATTTTTTATTTCCATTGCATGCTCGATGTGTGGGTGGCGTAGCACGGTACTTGCCTCAGCGCATTTTTTTCTGCTCCCATTTTGCTCTCTGCTTCGTTGCTCTTTACTGTCGTTTTTTATATTTTTTTTTTTTAGCTTTTTTTTTTTTGGGTTGAGCAACGCTTTTACTCTATTTTGTTGCCAAACTTTTCCCCTGGATATGGAAGTGATTTCAATTTATGAACATGCCGCTGTCCACACACCCACGCCAGCATGCCGGGCACACCGCCCGCCACATACCCAGACTCCTTGTCCGACATTCACACATGGCATTACATTCATCCATCAGAGGCAACGCCAGTGGCCATCTACAGCTTCTCTCATACCATTGCCGGCTCCTGCTGTTGCTCCTGTTGTTGCTGCTGTTGCTGCTGCTGCTGCCTTTGGCTCTCCTTCCATTTCTGCATGAGTCGTCATGGTCGTCGTCGTAGTCGTCTGTCTGGGCCACCAGCGCTGGACATGGGACATGCGTTTGGTCTGCTTTTAAAACGAATTTAAATTTTTCTATAATTGGTTCTAGGGGAAATTGCAGTTCTGAGTTCAACTTCCGTAGCTTAATGAATTACCAAAAGTGTTTTACTTACATATGTATAAGCCAAATGCCCTGTGGCCATCTGCATATCTCTATACACATACACACACACACACATGCACACACACTTACTGTATATGCCATCTGCCATCTGCATGTGTCTGCGTGTTGTATCCGTGTGTGAATGTGAACTGGATGACTGACTGATGTAAATTTAATGACGCTTCAATTTCTACTGCATTCATATTCATACTTTGTTTGCATCATTATCAGATTATCACAATTCATTTGGCATATCAAATTTTTCCATTGTTTTCAGCTGTTTTTAGAAAGGTTCGAGAAGAGTTTGTCCAACAACACTTCAGCTAAAAAGTGGTTTATTATATGGGAAAACTTTTTTAAGTATTTGCATATTTTATATTATTTTTATTATAATTTCTTAAATTTCATTTCATTTCTGCTCATTTTTCTCTTTATTTCGTTTTATTGAAACAAATTAATGATATTTACCTCAAAAGTCAGCTATCGTTTACTTGACTTCAGTTCAGTTGGCTTTTCGGCAATGGACTTGGCTACTAGACAAGACTTATCAAGCTAAACTTAAGCATATATATTAATGAAATATTTAAACTTCTTCGACTTCCCTCTGAAGCTTGCTGCATGCCTTAACAGCTAACTCTGCTCAACAGCTTAAGAAGATTCATATAGATTCGTATGGATTCATTTAGATTCATATATATATATATATATATATATATATATATATATATATATATATATATATATATATATATATTTATATATATCTGTATACATCACATAAATTATCATATACCTTAGTCAACTTTTGAAGGCATCTCGTCATGCCTCATATAAAAAACGCTTGATTAATAGTAAAAAGAAATTTCGGTTTCTATTTCACACATGCCTCGGATCCATCTAGTTGAATATGTCTCGAATGTTTCTATGTCGGCCACGCCCCCTTGTTAGGGCAATGCCAGCCTAAACGGCAAGAATATCAAAATAGTTTAACGAAAGTGGCATTAATTAAATTTTTAATATGGTTAATCCGGAGCGACTGTTGGCACTTAAGTTTTTCAATTAACCCGCCAACGTCTTGGCAACAACCCTCAACGCCCGACGCCCGCCGTCTGTTGGCAGGGGAAGGTGGAAGGTAGCAGGCAGGCAGGCAGGGATGGGACGGGCGGTGTGTGTTGGTGGTGTTATTTTCATATTCATATACAGTATTAAACAGCGCGTGCGACAACATAATCAAACAGCGCAGATCAGATACGCAACTAGAAGGGGATAGCGTTTGCCGTCAAGCAGAGATAGAGAGAGAGAGAGAGAGGGGGGCAAGGGCGTCTGTTGAGGGGGCGACAGCTACTTAAAAATGCCTCAAGAGTCTCTCATATTTGTCGCTCAACTATTAAACATATGCTGGCAGTATTTACGGCGAGAGCGCGGCAGCTAAAGATGACGCGTGCCGTCATCGGCGTCTTTAGTTGACATTCGACAATAGGCGCTGGCAGCAGCAACAACTGCAATGCAGTGTGTGTGTGTGTGTGTGTGTGTGTGTGTGAAGAGGGGGCGGGACACTTAAGACAAGTCACGAGCTAAAAGTCGCACTTAAGCGTTTTCTAATCTGTGAAGGGGCTGACGGGGCTATAAATATTTATGCCTGGGCGTATTTTCGGGCGCCTTTCAAATATGTGACAACAAACTGAAATTAAGCCATGCGCATTACTCACGCGCCAACAAATAGTGTCAACGGGTGGATGGAGTCTCTGTGGTGGGTTGGCGAGGGCGGCGGTGGGGCTATAGAGTTTCTGCTTATAAATGCCATTTGGGTCGGGGGAGTCATGTGATTTACCGATTCCTCAGCCATAGCATGCCTCATAAAAGCATCTCAAGAATGTTGTTAACAAAACAAATAGACGACGTGTCTCTTGGGCTGCGCTGGGCTGGGCTGAGCGGGGCTAGTGGGTTTCGGGCGAGCTGCTCGGCAGTGCTTGTGTGTGGCATTAACTGATGCCTTGTTGGCAGCCAAGGATGGCGGGGCGCGGGGGGCGAGCTGTGAATGAAATATGCTGCCATCTATTGATTAGTGCCTAATTTTAGGCACAAACTGAAACAGTTTTGATAATTGTTCTTTAAGCAGAAGATATTACGCAGTTGCGAGAGAGAGAGAGAGAGGGAGGGAGGGAGGAAGGAAGGGCGATGGGTAGGTAAGGCGGGTGTGGGTGGCATCAAGGGCTGACAGCTGTGATACATGCCAAGAACTGGTCTTAAGTACTTAAGACTTCAAGGCGCAAACACTAGAGAAATATTTTAAAAGGAAATAGTAGCGTGGCCTATGCATGAGAATATGCGCAGTCTATGGAAATTGAAATCAGCTTGCGCTAAAATGTTCTATCGAAGGCAAATAGGTTTATGTGCCAGAGCATTTAGAGTTACAATTGATGGATTGACTGTTAATTAACTGAATAATAACAGCTTGGTAGCTGAAAGTTAGATTTGGGATGAGTTGAGAGTGAAAAGTGGGGCGTTGCTTTAAGATTTGATATATGGAAAATATACTTATCAAATGTTATACTAAAACCACTGTGTTGGTTTGTATTTGCTGTTAACTTACTTAAAGAACCTCCATTTTCTTGGGCTGCTTGCAGCCTTGTTATCATGCATTAACCTTCAATGTGGAGGCCTTCTATGAGCTCCAGTTGGGCACAGTCCTCTGTTTCTGCGCCCAGACTCCACTTTTGCCAGCCTTTTGATCGCAGTCATAGACTCTTTTCCAAGCAGCTCTGCTGTTGCACATTTGCTCTATTATAGTTTCTACTTTGACCTCAGCGACAGTTGCTGCCAGTTCGGTTCCTTCTTCTATCCAGCTTCTGCAACGTCTATTACATTTTCGCAGTAATTGCAGCTGGACTTGGTAGTTTTCCCCATCTTATGCAGGTACTTTCGAAAGTAGCCATGACCAGAGAGCACAAGTCACCGCTCTAGGTCTGGCATAGTTTTATTTCACACTTAGCTTAAGCACTTCTCACTTACTGCAGCTAATCTTATCAATTTATTAAACTTATATTACCGCAATCTATTTTCTTTATAAAAGAACACGAAACAAGAACTGAAGTGATGCATGCTAATTGAAGTACTTAATAAGTACACCTTTAATGCATGTCGAGCTGGAACAGCTTCCAGTTACATAGCACAATCTGAATCTAGGGCATTCTTCTAGTTAAACCGAGAGCCGTCATTAATTCCGGCTGGCTGTAGTAAATGAAAAGCAGGGCAGCAGTTGGTTGGAGCGCCACTTGCTCATCCGTCTGAGCAGAGTTTGAAAATGACGCTAATTTAACACCTGGTAACAGGTTGCCACGGCTAAATGCGGGGGACGAGAAAGTTGGCAGACTGAGCGGTGGTTGGTGCGTGGGCAGCCAAGTGGAAGTGGATTACAAATGTGCCATAAAATGGCGACACCAAATGCTGGCGATCTAATTTAACGGAGCAGGCAGGAAGGCAACTCCTTTGGGACTCGCTGCTACGCAGGTCACACACTTACACACACACACTCGCACACTCGCACACAGAGCGCAAGTGAATCAAAAAGTCATTTATACGTTTGCTGTGTTAGGCTGGCTCCTTGGCGAACCAGTTTGTCCGGTCTCGACTTGCAGTGCTTTGCCCCCGTCCCCAGCCATGCCCTTAGCCAATGCTAATGACAAATGTCCACGCCCACCGCCCACTTTGCTGCTTGTGCGTGTGACAAATAGTTTATGAGCACAATGCGCAGATGAGGACGCATCTCTCTCTCTCTCTCTCTCTCTCTCTCTCGAGCGCGCTCAACCCTTTTGTTGGCTAGGGCAGGATTCAAGGTTTGTCGCGCCTTTTGTTGCCCCATTATGCGGCCGCCTTGTTGCTGTTGCTTTTGCTGTTGTTCTTGTTGTTGCTGTAGGGTGAGATGACATTTTAGTTTTGTTTTAATGTTCCCATTTGGTTGGCTTTTTATGAGTTTATTACCAAGCAAAGTAAATGATGCGGCGACGCGACGCGATGCGACGCGACGCGACGGCTCTTTATATCTGCCGAGATCTGCAAATGTTCGCGGCAGTTGGACGTGTTGCAACCCTTGCCGCTTGCCGTAACTCTTTCACTTAACAATTGTGTGAAATCATATAAAATATATTGCATTTCGTTGGCCCATAGCCCAGAGCAGTTCAGCTCAGCCCAGCCCAGTCCAGCCCAGCCTGGCTCCGCTGGACTGGCTGCTGCACATGTGTTACCTTCGCCGTCTCCAGCCTCAATGGCATTGTGTTGTTTAATTAATTATGTAAACATAACTTTTGTCGAACCCTTTTTTGCAACCCCCAAACTCGAACCCCGTCCCCCCCCAGCCCATCAACACAAACTGCGCCGACAGTTTTTGTGTGCTTTGCCTTTTTCGTCGCGCATTTATGGAAATTAATTTGCAACTGAAAATGAAAATGAAATTGAAACCGAATTCGAGTTCGAGTTCGCGTCCGAATCTGAATCTGAATCTGAAGCCGAATCCAAATGACGCTGCAGCCCAGGCACGAATATGCCTCAATTGATAAATTAAGAGATTAACAAGCCGCCGCCGTAACCAACATGGGTCACATCCAACATGGTCCAAATTGAAACCCTTTGTCTAAATGGGCGTTTCTAATGTTTGTATGTCTTACGCTCTGAAGGTGACAATCACTTTTTTCCCATGCTTCCTGTTTGGCGTTCACTTTTCGCTCTTCATTGTATTTTTTTACATTTTCTTTTTTTTTTTTTGCTGTGCTGAAAAGTTTTGAATGTTTTTTAACCATTTTAAAAATATATTTTCAAATTTGAATTCTTTTTTTAGATTTTGTTTGTAGTTTGCCTACATTAATGCGTTCATAATTTGTATTTATTATTTTTATTTTTTAAATGAGTTCGTTTATCTCCAATAATAGAAAGCTATTGCTTTAATATTTTTATATATTTTGATTTACGTTTTAACTTTACAATTTTCCCATTGATGTCTTTTGCTAAATACTGAACTATAAATAAATAAATAAGCATCAAAAAGCTAAATTATATTATCTCTAATAAATATAAATATTTTTTTTTTATTTATTTCTTATATAAATTTTTTTATTTCCATAATTTTTTTCATTTAATATATAAAAAATAAAGTATTTTTCTTATACTAGAAAACCAAGGAACTATTATATTTTTTTATTTTATTTTTTATTCAATTGTTTTGGCGATTTATTTATATTTTTCTTATGAATTAAAAAACTTTGTATTTATATAAATTTATTTTTTTATTCTTCTCTACTTTCAGCTCTCTTTGTAAATAGCAGCAGTTAAACTAGTTTGCTTTAATTTTATGTGCACAAATGTTTTCTGCAAAATTAACTCACTGTGAAGCAACAAATTAATATGGGCGCAGAACAAGTTGTTTTTTTTTTTTAATTTTTTTGAATTGCCCAAAAGAGGGACTTGATTGCCAGATTTCTGCGAAGCAAATAGTTAAGGCTGGCAGCAGGGCTCGGGCTGCAATTGACGTTGTGTTGAAAAATTGCCAGCTAGCCACAAAAGTTTTACGATGCCACATAAAAGACGCGGAGGCCGAACAAATGAGGCAAGGCAACCGCTGCGGGGAAACACATCAATAGCAAGTAAAACCCGCGCCGAGTCTCAACCGATTGGCGCATATTTGTATAACATTGCGACAAAGGGACAACGTGGCTGGGATTGAAAATGGCATAAGAATAGGACCGAGAAGGCTGGCCTCATAACCAATATTTACATTTTCGAGCTGGCCAAACAATGGCGCAGCGTTTGCATATTTGCATAGAGCGGACATTGAAAATTAGATCAACTCAGAGACTCAGCTAAAAGGACAACTGGGTGACGGCCAAACAAAGCACAAGGGCTGCGTGAGGAGTTAAGGGAAGGCAACAGTTCGAAAAGATTTCGCCAGAAAAATTGTCATTAAGCAAATGCAATAGAATGTCGCGGCCAAGAGCAACCCACACAATTAGAGCGAGAGCAAACGAGGCGAGGCAGAGCGAGAAGCGATGATAAAATAAAACCCGCTCGCGTCTTTCATTATGCTCTTAGCTGAAATGCAAAGTATGCGCAACTTTATATAATGCCCAGTTATTGTACAAGTTGCCCTATCCCTATCCTCGCATCCATTTGGCCAACCCATATACCGTGTTGCTCATGTTCCGATGAAGCCGATGAAGCCGATGAAGGCAACCGGCGCAGCGGGTGAATTGGGTATTGTGAAATGGGAAATGGGAAATGTGAGATGCTCTAGTTTTCGAATTGCATCATAAAACTGAACAGTGAAATCAGGCAAAAGGCGTCGTAAAATGTCCTGCGACGACGCAATGTTGTGGACATGCTTTCCCCGAAAATCCTTTATGCAAATTGCGCCGAAAGGTTGCGACGACCTTGAGACCTTCATTCTCATTGTCTTCAACGAACGAATCAATTGCCAAACTCCGTTTACCATCCAGCATTTCCCAAAATTTGCTTTCTCTTCATAAACTTTTTTTCTTCTCTCTCTTTTTTTTTGTTTTTGGTTTTTGTATTTTTCTCGCGTTTTCAACCCGTTCTAGTTTCCATTATGTGCCACGATTATTATATCCATTAGAAGGCTGGACAAATCTGGCAACGCCCTGCCAGCCGGAACGATTCTAGCTGCATGATAATGCAATATATTGCATGATTTATGCTTGCACCAAGAAGGCGCGCAAAGGGTGTGCGAGAGAGAGGGAGAGAGAGAGTGAGAGACCTTCGCAAAAATATCTATATACACATATCCTTATACACAATTATCTTTTATTCTTTATGTTCTTTTCTTTTTTTTTTTGGCAACAGCTTTGTTCATTGTGCGCTGCGCCCAACCCTCCGTCCACCTACCCATTCCATTTGCGACAAATATTAACTTCAATAAATTTGACGCACACAGTCCAAATTATGGGTCACGGGCGATGGGCCAGATGAGTCTAAAAAAGAAAGGGTTCGGCATTGGCTTCACTTCAAACATTTAATAATCAATGTCCCCGCAACACCCCTGGATCGTAGCAACGGCAGTCAACCCTCAGCCTTAGCCTCAGCCTCAGCGTCGGCCTCAGCGTCGGCCACAGCCGTAGCCGTGCTCAATTGCTTTGTCATGTTCACAAGTTGTCGTACAGGGTGTTGATGTTGTACTGAAAAATTAAGCACTAGGTATAATGAAATCTGAACGGCACAAAAAATAGCATAATAAAAGGTCAGTTAAGTCGGTTAGCAGTGAGCAGCAGCCTGCCACGATAATCAGACAGCCTGACACTCTTCCTGTCAAACAATAAAGCATCACAATGTAGAGTATCAATAACTTAGATGAGTTTATTGAATAGATATATAGGGATAGACAGATGTAGAAATACTTAAAGTATTTTGTTATGCAGTAATCTAAGCTGTAACAACACTTTTGAGTTGCCCTAATGAATATGATTTTATGCAATAATTCTCACTAGAACTGGTTTTAACTTGATTGGCTCCTTTTCAAGTATCTTTAATATATGTAATAAATTTGCTTTGAGCCATGCGAATTCTAATTAAAAACTTTATACATAGTTCCAAGACTGAAATGCTATGCATACTCTGATTCTCGTACATATTCTTAGGGAATTCAATAACTTAATTGGTTAGATTTAGTCACAAATAAGACTTTTTTACTTATTTTTATTTATTTTTTTTAACTTGTTATTCTATTTTTTCATTTCAATTTCTTTTAATTTATATATTGATTATCTATTATCATTATTTTTATGAATTTTTTACTTATTTGTTTAATTTTTTATTTATTTTGTTTTTTATTTATTTATTTATATATTTCTTATATTATTTTACAATTTGCCGCAGTTGTCTTAGACTCTAAACCTTAACTAGTGAGTGCGCCCGCAAGCCAGACTATATTACTTAAATGTTAACTGATTTATTCCATATTCTATGTCATTCTACAATATTTAAAGCTTTTAAGATTGCCCTGCGCTGCAGAGGATCAATTTAGATAACGTGCAAGCTGCTTTGGATGCGCTGCCAGTCGCTGCGCGTATCTCGTTTAGCTGTGGCGCCCTTCAACTAGGTTTTGACTATAGTTGTCTGTTAGGTTTTAAGCTTCTCAATATGAAGATAAAAAACTGTGAATTTTTAAATTAAAGGAAATAAACAGTCAAGATATATATAAACTCAACAGCCAAAGTCACAGGCGAGCCAGAATATGTAAACAAGAATTGGACTATTGTTTTATGATTGATAACAACTTGTTCAACTCGAAGAGAATATTTCAGTGATTGAAAAAGATTTTTGAAAAAATATTGACAAATATAGTAATTTGTTAAAAACTATTTGCAACTCATAAAATTGTATTTTCCAAGTAAAAAATATATGTCTTTATTAAGCCTCTGGCCTAAGACTCAAACTCTGCTCGGCATCTGAATAATGTAATATGTCTGTTTATAAAATTTCATCAAATTTGATAGTTTTTAGTTATAGAATCACTATAGAGTTTATAGTATTTACATATATCTAATATATGTATATACATATCTAAAAATGCACACAATTTGATAGCCAAAGCACACAAAAATTGCATTTTCTCAATTATTTGAAACGTGGCTCAAAGAAAAAATAAAAATAAAAATACAGTTAGTTCGCTGTTATGGATTTAACAGCTATGCTATGATATCATTGCTTGCCAGATTGTTTGGGGCTTAGCAAAATAAATATTATAAAATGTGCGCAGATTTATTTTTGTACATTTTATTTTGTAGTTTACGATTTGCTATACACTGAGGCTGAAACTAAATGAAATGAGAAGCTGAAGCTCAAGCGGAAACGGGTAATCGGTGGCAGATTTGTTGTTGCCAAAGGGAATTGCAAATATTCTAAATTGCATTTTTTGCCTAAGCGCGCGCGCACGCATACACACACACACACACACACAAGCACACACACTCACACAGGCACACACACACATGCGCATGCATCAAGTGTTGAGTGAAAGGATTTTAAAACAAAAATGTGTGAAGCTTAAACAAAAATTAAAACAAAACACAAATAGACAGAAATAAACTGGCAAATGTTTCGTTGTGTGTGTGTGTGTGTGCGTGTGTGTGTGAGTGTGTGCTTCGCCTTTTATTTTACTATTTATTTACTTTGGCAGACACGCGAGTTTATTTTTATGGTTTTAAAATGATTTTTAACCCTGCAGGCAGCGCGCTTTGTGCAATATCTACAGCAACCGTCTCGACCATTTGTTAGCCCCGCAACGCCCACCAGGCCCGCTCTGCTCGTGCCCACCTTAGCTCTGTGCCGTACGCTATGTACGGTGCTTAACCGGAAACGGATGCGAATTGCATGCGTCACGTGACACACGAGCGCTTGTCGACGTCGACATCGATGTTGCTCTTGTTGTTGCTGTTGTTGCTGTTGTTGTTGTTGTTGTCGAGCGTTAAGCTTTTAGCGGCCATATTCGCTACTCGTTACTCTCGTGCCCCATGCCGATTGTCGTATGCCGCATGTCGCATGCCGCATGCCGCATACCGCATGCCCCTCCATTGGCCCAGGGGCATCCTCTCAGCTAGCATGCAGCTTCACACACACACACACACATACACACACACACACACACTAACATACACAGCGAGCGACTGATGCATTTTTATTTACTTTTCTGCCAAATGGCAAACTTCACAACACGTTCGCATTTCGGTATTCAGTATTGATTATGCAGGTTGTTGTTGCAAATCTCTGCGCCAGCAACGACAACAGCAACACCAACAACAACAACAGCAACAACAACAACAACGTCAACTGTAAACTCAATAAATCTAAATTGCGCACAAAAATAATTGAATCACTAAACCATGAACGGCAAAAAGTATAGAACAGCTTCCATTTCTCCCTCTAGCGATATTTTGTATAAAATTTTATATATATATATATCTATTTATATATATATATATATATATATATCTATATATATATATCTATATCTATATCTATATATATATATATATATATATATATATATATATATATATATATATATATATATATATATATATATATATATATATATATATATATATATATATATATATATATATATATATATATATATATATATATATATATATATATATATATATATATATATATATATATATATATATATATATATATATATATATATATATATATATATATATATATATATATATATATATATACATCCGTGTATATACATATGTGTATATGTATATGCATATTCTACTAGATATTTTGTTTTCCATTTTGTTTTCTTTTTATTGCTAGCTTTGTTTCTGGCTTAGCATTTATTTTGGTTTGAATATTTGCTGTCGATTTTGGGCAGATTTTTACAGTTCGCTGCGCTACTTTGGTGGCATTTATTTAGGAGCTTACCTGAGCACCTGTCACATGGCTAACAGCGCCGGGAAAATTATATATTTCTTATGCTGGCTGATGACTGACAACAGCGTAGTTTGTATGCACAGTTTAGAGCATAAAACTCAAACTAAAGTTAGAGCAAATACATCGAAACTAAACGCTAAAGCTTTAAGCTTTGATATGCCAAGCGCTCAGTTATAATATTATTTTTGTCTTTGGGCTATTCTGAAGACGCGAGACACTGCAGAAAGCTATAGCCCGTGAGCGGGCCAAAATACCGGCAAGTCATATTCAGGCAGCTTGCGTCAAAACAAAAGTAGTTCATATCGAGCCAAAGTAAATTGATGCTGAATTTTGGATTATTTTCACATATTTTTCACTTTGAAATAACTAAAAATCAATTGCCAAACTGCACGCATGACCTTTTAAATAGGTTACACTTCGAGCGCTTAGCCTTTAGTTACCAATTGCAATCAGAATTGCTAAAAGCAAAAAACCATTTAAGTTCGGCTCAATTGAAATAGAAAATATGCTGATTGCATATTTGTCTAGGCATTAAAAACTGCGAACTTAAATCATTTTAATGCGCAACTCAAACAGAACGCGTTAAAAGCTGCGGCAAACAACCCGCACAAAGCCGAGGCAGGCGAACTGATCCGCTCCGATCCGAGCTGAGCCGATCCGTGAGTCAGCGCGGCGAAAGTGTAACAAACTGAAAACATCATTTGCATCTTGTGTTTGAAATTAAAAACAAAAAAAAAAAAAACAGGCGGCAAAGAAAGGAGTAAATAAATAAATAAATCCTACTTAATGTCACAATCAATCCGTGGCAGGACAATAGAGCGCGGGCTCAGTGTGGCCAGGAGCCCGGTCGGGTTGGTTACAAAACTTGCGCAAGGGACGCAACGGCAGGGGCAGGGGCAGGGGCAATCATTGCGAGATGAGGATGGGCATGAGAAATGGCAAGGGGTGAGGGGTGCGGGGTGCGGGGTTCTCTTGTTGAGGGCTAAAGTTGCTGAAATCTGAACCCCTATTAGCGCGCATTTAACTGTTCATTTGAAAGTTTTATTTGGCGCGCTGATGCGTTAAATCAGCAGCAACAACAACGGCAACAGCAACAGCAACAGCAGCAACAGCAGCAACAGCAGCAGCAGCAGCAACGTGGCAGTGACTGACAAGCAGACAGGCTCAGCTGCCGCCTCGGTCGCCTGCAGCCAGCAGCTAGCAGTCAGCAGCCAGTGACATGTATAATTTTAATCCAGCTGTAACATAAGTTTTTGATTTGACAAATCCTCGAAACGCTGGCTCACTGCTGCCGCCGCCGCCGCCGCTGCTGAGTCTGTCGACAATACGAAACTATTTGACAGAAATTGAAATGTTGTTTTGTGGCCATGGCAACGTCAATCGAGGGTGGACCATGATGCGCACAAGGATCACGGCTACGGCGGCTGGGGTTATTTAAATTACGCTTGAAGCTCATACGCAAATATTCAGCCAAAGGGTGGCCCACACCCCCTTCGCAAGGAAAGAAAGAATGAAAAAAGAGGAAAAAAAAACGTAAGGGGGTTGCATCATAAATATCTCAACATTAACATTAATTGCACTCCATGTCCTCGATGTCCTCTTGTGTGGGCCCACAAGAGCGGCATCCTGAGAAATCGAACGGCTGCGCCCTGAACGGCCAGACCGACCGAGCTGGCACAAGCTGTGCCGCTGCTCCTTAACGCATTTCGCATTCGCGTTCGCATTCATTCCGATTGCCGTTGCGCCCGCTGCCCCCTTTCATTGAGTTCTCTTTCTTTTTTTTTTTTTTGTTGCTTGTGCTTGCGGAGGGTGCCGCAGTGGCCACAAAACACAGCCACCGTTCTCGAATAGCTGGTCCACGAACCCTGCTTTGATGTGATCTCTGTGCATGTTCTCGTGGTTGTTAGTTTGGCCTGGCCGGGCATTGTGGCATTATTTTAATAATGAAGCCACTGCCACTGCCACCGCCACTGCCACCGCCACTGCCACTGCCACCGCCCGCTCGCATTCTTCTTTTACCATTTCCGCTTACACACACACAAACACACACATACACACATATATAAAGGAGCAGCACCCCCACAGCATCCAAACCTGATGGGCTTTTCAATTTTTTTGCACCCACTGACAAAGCACGCGGAATGGCATGAGCCACAGCTGCGTTCGATAAACAGCATCCAGCGTCTGCCCGGGCCTCGCCCGCGCCCTTCACCGAGTGCCGGGCACAAACTAATAAGTTGACGCATTAATTGGCTTACAGGCATTCCCCGCATAGCTTGCTCTGCGTCCGACCTTCAACTGCACGGCAGTTGACTCGTTGCCAGTCAAACGTGGCTCTCGTTACCCTTGAATAGCCAACTCTGCCATTGACTAAGCCTACTCCACAGGCTCGGGGCTATGTATGTATCCCTGGCAAGTATAAGCACTGAGCAGAACTAAAGAGAATTAATTGAATGTGCTTAAAAGATTTTGAGTTTTGATTATTTTGCCTAAATGCATATGCTTTCAATATATACAAATTGATTTATGCAAACTTTCTGGTAATCAAATATGATAAACATCAGATTCTGACAACTTATTAAGATTTAAATGATGTCTATTCAGCAGTCAGCGATAATAACTATGATTTATTTTTACTTTTGTCATACTTTACAAACAGCTAACTATTTATTGTATATTTTGTCGAAAATCCTGGTGTATAGGGTTATGATTAAAGCTATGAGCTGAGTTTCTGTATGCAGCTTCCGCTCTCAGAGACAGTATACAGATCAACATATGTACATCCATATATAGAGATTTTATGAAATTCCAAATTAGAGATTCTATTTAAAATTTGTATCAAAAACTTATAATGAATATAATATATATCTGCCTATGAACCGTGCATACAGTCTTTGAGCTCTAACACTCAAAGCATATACTACTTCTAATGCATATACTACTCTTAATTACAAAGTTATGAACACATGAAAATTCATTATATGAATTAATTTAAATAATTAAATAAAATAATATTTAAGAAACAATAAAAATAAATAAAAATATAGTTTAATGAATTTATATGAAATGATTATTTTTGTTATCTTAAACTTAATTAATTTAATTTTATTTTTAAATTTATTGGGAAAGACTTGAAACCTCAACCTGAATATGTTCTATGTGCTTAATCCACAGCTGTGCGATGTCTGTTGAGTACATTTTCATATGCATATGTTCGAGTATTAAGAGGCAAACAGTCTTTGGGCAGCTTAAGCGCATAGCGGACGATGCATGCTCGACTGAGTCGAGCACATGGTTAGATATGTATGTGTCGCAGACTAGGCGACATGCGGAGCATGGCTTGACGAAAAGAAGACAAGGACATCACTTTTAACTTAACACAGAGAGATCTTGAGTGTGTGGGTGGGTGAGTGGGGCGTGTGAAGCGGTGCAGGAGGGCAACAAGTTTGTCGCCTGCTGGACACGTGTGCGCTTTCTTTTTGGGCGAGATTTAAGCTCAGGCACGAGCCGTGAGCCGTGAGTAACGGAATCAACCACCCACAATAGCCGCGAGGCAGCGTCCATCCCCAACCTGGCAAATTGCCGTATGAATACGACCGAGTGTGGGTGTGAGTGTGAGTGTGAGTGTGAGTGTGAGTGTGAGTATGAATACGCGCATTGGCGCATTGTTGTTATTGTTGTGCCAATTTTGAAGTAGTTGATGGTTCAGCTACGTGCCCGCTTATTGTTTGATGTGGATTTTAATTGAACTTAAGTTGATGTTGATGGTTGATGGTTGATGGTTTGGTTTGATTTGGCTTGGGGTGGCAGGCGGATGCTTAACAACGGGACCATCGACAACCGCAAATATTAAAAAACCAAAAACAGAAAGCAGAAAACGGCAAACTGGAGTGAATGACGGACAGTGGGTGCACGAGAGTCGACAAGAATGCGAACAAAAACACGTTGCACTCATTAAAAAGGCAGCCGGGCAGCCGAACAAACGCCAGGATGCAGGAGACTCGACATATACATATACATATATATACATATCTACATATATTTATATATATATAATCGTAATTCACAACGCATATGCCACTCAATGAGGCGCAAAAAAAGGGGTGGTTGCTTGTTGTTGTTGCTGCTGCTGTTGCTGTTACTCACTTGTCAGGACTCATTGTTAATGACAGGACTTATTGCCGAACAATTGCGAGCGCAATGCCAGCGTTAATTTGAATTTGATAAATGGTAACAGACGGCGACGGCGACGGCGACGGTGACGCCGGTAGCGGCAGCGGCAGCGGCAGCGGCAGCAGCGGTGGCGTCATTTGACATTTAGGAAAACCATTGGCAAGCCAAGACACGAACTAGTTCTTCCGGCCGAGCCAACATCCAGCTAGCCTTAAATATTACAAATTGAGCCATACTCGAACATGTTTTCTGTCGCTGCTCTAGAGTATTATTCCATTCAATCTCAGCCTGAGCTCTGCGAAATTTCGTATTTTTTATAATTCTTTTACATTTCTTTTGCTTGACCTTTGACTCTGTGGATTTTTGGCTTGTTGATAAGCCGGAAGCGGTTGCCGGGGCCAAATTGACAGCCCAACTGACAGTTGTCTTCTGTAATCCGTCGTTACGCGGCCAGTTTGTCGGACTGCGCGCCAAATTGCAGCACAGCCAAACAATTGTCATATTTCATTGTTGCTCTGCGAGTTTTCTTTCAGTCAAGAAGTCAATGGGCCACAGCATTAAGACTTTGCCTAAGCAGCCTATGTATGGCTACCTCAACAGGATTCTCTCTCTTGCTCTCGCTCTGTGTTTGCTTTGCGAGCAGCTACATGCCAAATGGAAAGTCTGTAGCTCCTAAAGTCTTCATAAGATTATGGTATTCATGTAGATAGACAAAAGTGCTAAAATGAGGAAGAAAGTTGAAGGGCAGTTACGGCTGAGCCAAGTGGGCGAAAGATAGAGAGAAAAGAAGAAGGTGGCAAAAGGAAGAAATATTGAGAGAAGGTACTGAGAGAAAGAAGTAGGGATATGGCTTAGTTTAGACACATGTGCTAAATATATTTATATAGTTGTTAGAGCTCTATTCTGATCTTTCTCTCTCTCTCTCTCTCAATTTCACTTCGTATGTCTCTCTGGGTCTGTCTCTGTCAAATTTGTAAGCTATTCTCAAATATGGACTTAAAAATTCCTGATAGAACTCTACTATTTCGAGCAGTTCCTCATAGCCGTTTACATAGCTGTGCCAGGCACCGTCTATATGAACAGTCGTCAGTTACCAGAGTAGATGATGCTCTCAATATATACACATTCACATATATTTCTCACATTGCAAATGTGGCTGAGTCCGTTTACATCGAACTTAAGATTGACTTGAGTGCGGAAAAAGTTTGGAAAACTTTTTAGTCTCATTTGAATAGGCTTCACACCACGCCGCCTTAAACTAAGCACATTGTACTTGTAATAGAATTTTCCTTTCATGAAAGCCAAGTGGATCGCGTGGCTGTTGCAGAGGCAATTAAAAGTGCATTGGCCACGCACGTCGACGCTTCGAGTCGCAGCCAAGTGCGAGTAATTTCAAGCTTCAAGCTGATGACAATATTATTGTCACATTGCAAAGCGAGCAAATCAAATTAACATGCGCTCAGTTTTTTTTTTTTTTTTTTTTTTTTTTTTTTTTTTGTTATCGTTGCTGTTGTTGTCTCTTGGCCGCAGAAAAATGGTTGGCAATGTTGCTGCCAACCACAGCAGCAACCCCCAAAAAAAGGCGGCAACCGCATGGCCGCCATGGCCACCCCAAAATAAAAAGTGGCATCAAATGAAGCAGCATACCCACCGAGCCGCCCAGCCCAAACCAACCAAAACCCAGCCACCCACCCACCAGTTGTGACCGGCTGGCGGCGTTAATGACGCACAAGTGTGACACTTTTCAGCCGGCAGCAGCGGCGACGTCTCTGCACAGCTGAAACACGAAACAGAAGCAAATTGTTACTATTGCTTTTTAGCACTGCGCGTGTGTATGTGTGTGTGTGTGTGTGATGACGACAACAACTGAGCATGAATAAATGAAAGCAGAAAATAAGTTGATTTTAATATGGAATTTCACGCTGGCTCTCGCTCCCCGTTTGGCTCATCTCGTAGTGGGCCGTTCGCTTTTGCCTATGTCTTTACACTTGTGTATGCGTGTGTGTATCTGTCTCTCTCTCTCTCTCTCTGTGTGTGTGTGTCTCTATGTGTGCGTTTTATTTCGGCAACAAGAAGGCAAAAGAAAATGCCGTTTAATTGAAAATTATCGCTACATGGTTGTCACGCAATTATTTCGCGTTATCACCGAACTCGCGGCAGCCCGAAAGGCTGGTGGTGCGATGTGCGGTGCGGGGGGCGCTGCTAGGTGAGGGTGTGCCAAAGAACTCAATGCTGATGCTGCTGCTGCGGCTGCTGCTGCTGCTGCTGAGACAACCCCTGGCTGGCTGGCTGGCTGCCCCGCCAATGATGCCGTATCATTTATATTGTTGTTCGCATATCCCAGGCGTGGCGAATGCGTTTAAACAAGTGCAACGCAACGCAACACAACACAGCAACAACAAGCAGAAGGAAATGAACAACAATAGAAACACCAACAACAACAACAACAACAGGCAACAATTACAAAAACTGAAATCGCGTTGGGTCTGGTGGCAGCACCAACAGAAGGAAAGCAACCACCTCAAACAGCACCTGAGGTTGTCATAGCTGCCGCAATAATTTGCACAATAAATTTGTTGATTGACACAGGCACAAAGCGACACACACACACACACACACACACACGCACATGAACAATCGCACACACACACACACACACATGTTGGCCCGCCTGTGCCTAAAGCGTGAAATTTTAATTGCCCTAAAGCCGAGTTTTGCAATCAAAAAATATAAAATACAATTTAACTGTAAAAAAAGCATGAAAAAGCGACCAACTGAGGTTAAGTGTTCCCTGTGTGCGTGTGCGTGTGTGTGTGTGTGTGTGTGTGGGCAGAAAGAATTGGACCCTGAGGGTTGCACATTATTAAGTGCTATTGGACACGGGTCAAACATTGTGTTTATTGGATGTTAAATGTGTATCGAAATTATAAACTCCAAATGAAAGATGATTTTATTATTATTCATTTTTTTCCTTTTTTGGTTTTTCGGTTCATTAAAATTGAATGGCAAGAAGAAAAACATATTTAAGACTTGTATAAATCTATAAATAAATTTTTATACTCATATATAATCCAGACTCAGCTTAGTGTGCGCTTGTGAACTGTGCTGGACATAGCTTAACACAATTATTTTTAAATATTGCTCGACTTTTCTGAGGTGGCTCAAGTTGTTTTTAATGTCCTTCATTATGAATTAAAAATAATAAAAATTTATATTTATATTTTTTTAATTTATTTAAAATTTCTAAGTGTTAACTTTATTTTTATGTATATTATTTTTTATTTTATATAACATTTTAAGTAAATTCATTTTATGAAATGCTTTTTATCGCGTTAACCCATTGTAAATGTGAGCTAAAGGTATAATGGCCTTGCTTAAGATATAATGGCCTTGTTTAAATGCATGTAGCAGGCAGAAGTAGGCATTGCAGTTGCCATAAACTCGATCAAGTTAAGGAGCTGAGTCGTTCTAGCCTTATCTGCCTGACTATCTGTCTGCCCGTCTGTCCGTAGAAATAAACACAGGCATGCAATATTTTTTAAGTATTTTGCCAGTTTCAATAAAATTAATTTTCAACTATAAAATGTATATTTTAGATAGTTTTAATATTTGTTTATTTTAATATAAGCATACCATAAAAAAAAAACTTTGAACTAGCTCTGGTAATGATGATCTGCAGCTGAGACTTTCGCACAGATACCGGCAAGCTTAGCTACTGAAGAGCTGAGCGTGGTTGTACAAGAAGTTAAAGTAGTTGTTTGAATGACGAATAAATAAGATGTATTTCTTTTATTCATCGCAAATGAGACTGTAAAAGGACAAGAAGCAGCAACTGTCTTAGAGCCAAAGACAATTGAGCGGACTCTGTCTATAGCTTTGCAAATCAGTTCTGCAACAGAAGCTCAACAGCTCTGACACTCAGCTGGCATATAAATTAAATTGTGATATTTGCTTTCTCTGCGGCCTTATTAAGCACTCCATAATCTAGAATGCTAATAACGTAAGTATTTCTTCTCGATATCTCAATTACTGCTGAGCACACCGTGACGCAGCAGTTCGAATGCTAACTAGGCAGCCAACAAATTGAGCTATTAATAGGTTTATTAAATATACACCGTGAAAATGAAACCTACAATTAAATTACAAACAAGAAAAAATATATGAAGAAGAAGACGAAAAATGCGTAGTCAACAAGAAGCCACATAAACAAACCAACAGGAGGTAAGGGAACGTCCAGGTCCGATCAAAAGAGTCAACTATGAGCATTTAATATAGAAATCAAAAGGCAGCAGTTGTAGGATTAGAGCATTAATCAATCTCATCGAACAATGAGAGAGTCAGAGTGAGAGAGAGAGAGAGAGAGAGAGAGAGAGAGAGCGAGAGCGAGAGTCTCATTGAGAGAGGCATCAAAAAGGAATTCAAGAGAACTGGCTGACTAGATGCCTGCCAATGTTTTCATAAACCAATTTATACACAAACAATAAATCGCTGGGCACTAAAAAGACTTTTTTACTTTTGTGAATGAATGAAAGTGAAGCTGTCCAACAGGTTGGGAAGGTTATCCAAACGGGGGAGCCACAGACAAAGCAAGGGAAATTGTCGTTGTCTCAATAGATGCCTAGGTATATATATATATATATATATTTTTTTTTTTCTTTGATTGGGTTTGTGGCTGTGTTCAGGTTTTTTTTTCTTTTGGTTGCGCTGCGAGGATCATGGGGTGTGTTGGCTCAATCAATGCCAGCCGAACAAGTGTTGTGAATGATTTGATGTTTTTATTTGTCATTGAGAGATGTTACGAGCTGTGCCACCTCAACAAACCGCACAAAGCAAACAAAACCAAATATCCGTAGAAGGTAAAAATCACCAATAATAGTTTTGATTTCACTTTTCTCTTGTGTCGCCCCAGACGAGCCGGCGACGACCGCAGCTTCTGACATGATTTATGAACCAGATATGTGAACTATAAAAAAGAAAAAAAAGGAAAAGAAGTTACACGAAATCGAAACCTTGCCACAGCCATTGTCCTGCACGGACTTGGTTAAGAAACAATCAGAAATGTTTCAATAAACCGAATCGCAGCCCTAAGCCGATCCATGCTGCGCGGGGGGTTCGACACATTGGAGCTAAACAAATAGCCGCCGCAGCATACAAGGCCAATAGTCGGAGCCACGATAGCCACAGCCACAGCCGCAGCCACATGCACAGTTACAGACACAGGCACAGTCACAGCCACTGAAACATTCACAATGACAGACATCGGACATTGTAATTAGTTTTCGTTTCTGCCATTGGGGCATCATCATAAGCGGGTCGACAGCCGTATATTAAAGGCTTAATTGACCACGGTGTGGTCTGTGGTTGCTCTATCTCTACCCATTACTCTCTCTCTCTCTCTCTCTCTCACTGTCATTCTCTCTCTCTCTGTCTCTTTCTTTATGCATGTGTCGCTGTGTCATCAACCTGGCTGCATTATTCTGCAGCGCAATTGTTGCCATAGATAAGTGAGTTTATTGTCTTTATAATATTTATTACATATGCGCTCTTGAACAGCTACAAAAATATAAACAAATGTGGTTAACTAATGACAGACTAATCGATACCCTTCATTATATAATTTTGGCAAAATCTTTGTTAGCTGTGAACGAAATATTTGACTTTACACAAAATAATGGCGTGTCAGCTCAGCCCACATGATCTTGCTTTTGGGCAGTTACTCAGTTGAATTGCCTTAAGAAGCATATATTGATCGTCTACTATGTAGTACATAGGCTTCAGACACGTTTGATATTGTTTGGAAGCAAAAGCCTACGCATTTGGCGAGAGAAGAGTCATTCTCCATCATGGATGCAGTTGTGTCTAGTCAAGAAAGCAAAAACCTATGAATTCTGATACGAACTGTCAGCATATCTAGCATACTTCTTAGATCTAGAATCTTTGCCAGATTTTATGATGTTGCCAAACTTGAAAAGGTCACTGAATGTAAAGAGATTTGCGTAGAGACAAAAAACTTTTACTGAAAGGAATTATAAAAAATAAATAAATAAAGTAACAGAAATGTGTTGAGGTCAAAGAAGACTGCTTTAAAAAGTCTAATATTATTCAAAAAATATATTTGGAAAACTTGTTTACTATGTAACTCTGGCCAAAGTTCAAGCAAGATCAATTTGACTAAATCTAAGCAAAAACATTGCTGGAATAATAAACACATTGATCTTTTCCATATCATAATATTAATATTGTATTATACAAAAATATATTTTAGTTATCTTGAGTAAATGCAAATATTCCTAACATAAATACAAAATGCATATACCCACTCATAAGCATATATAATGGGTATGCTATACGCGCACTCCACAAACAAATTGTTGGAATTAGTAAATGGGCAGTTCCTGACAGCGAATTCTATTTTGTGTTTCTTTTTTCTGTTAGCAAAGCGAAAATCAGAAATCAGAAATCAGAAGGCAACCCCCAAAATTAACATCCTCAGCTGTGTTGTGCGCGGATGCCGGAGCCCAGGGCTAATCAATGAGCCAACATTTGTCTGGTGCAGCCCCCACAGACCCACAGCATCGATTCCATCCCCCTTGGCAAATTGAAATAACTTATTTGTGCCTTTCGCATTTTTGATTTTTGATTTTCAAACTGAGGCATATTGATTAAATTTTTGCTTTACTCTCTTCTATTATGGAGTGCCACATGCCCTCATTTTACTTGTTGATTAAACAATTATCGGCACACACGCCCCGCTTGACCCAATCGCTTTGTGCCTAGATGTGGCCTGCTTGCTTCTTATACACAATGGAAAATAGCTTAGTAAATAAATATTTGTTGAAAATTGTGTGATTTTCCATAAGAAACATGTGAAGCTTTATATTTTCTTTGCAGGACAATAGAATTATATATTTTATAGTAGTTCTCAAGCTATTGCTATAAAAGATTTCATAAGTCTGTTGTGCGTGTTTTAATTGTGCGAACAATATGGGTTTGCAGCTGAAACAGAATGTTTAACTAAGGCAGTCTTACTGCTCTTTAACAATTATGTCTATAAATTTTTTTAAGTAAGAGCTAAAGAGTTTACGAGCTTTAGATAATATTTATGGACAATATATATATATATATTAAATAATTTAGTTTTAGATTGCCTTGAAGTGCAGTGTAAAATCGTTTGGGTGTATGTTGTCTGTTAGGTTGAATCAATGCGAAGTTGAAAGCAGAATCTTTTGTCCACGTACCAGCTATATACTCAGCTGACTGTTAGTTTGATTTAGTTGGTTTTCTAGTCTGTTTAAATGTCTGGTGCTGCTGTACGGACATTTGGTAAAAGTCTCTTGTTGGTAAAGATCTCTGCCTATGACTTGATTACGTATCATTGTGCGCTTACTACTCTTCTTAGCAGCTTCAACTGAATCCACTGTAGTACGCTGTGTCTTTTGATGTAGTTTTCCATTTAGCCATTCAGTATATTTATTCATATTTCTTAAAAGTTTATTTTATATAAATTTTACAGTTTCTATGTTAGACTCCCATCTATTCCATTAAGAGCCAACTTTAATATACAAAAATTAAATTTACTTCAGATGCAGTTAACTAAATGTTTCCATTTCAAATGTTTCTTTTCGCCTGTTTCTCTCTCTCTCTCTCTCACTCCGCCATTGAAGCTCGAAACGTGAATAGATATTCATGTGTATTCGCTTCATATGAGCTAAGCTATTTCCGAACGAGTAGCAATTATTAAAGGACTTTTGTCTAATTTCCTCTCTTAACGATTTTCCCTTTTTTCCACCTATTTGTGCTTCCGTAACTGAAACATTTGGTATTTTTGTTTCGATGCGAGCAATGCGAAAACTACGTTAATTGAACCATCAAAGGAGTCATTTTCGATTCTCTCTTTTAAGGTGATTGAGAAAATATATTGTACTATAATTGCTGGAGAGTAAATGCTGAGCGCTCTGTAGCCGCTCGTTCAGTTGGCTGCAGTCATAAAAATAAAAATAAACGGCTAAATAAACTGCTAAATAAACGGCCAAATAAATGGCTATACAGGAAAAAAGAAAACGGTTAAATGACTGAGAATGGAGTGGCTTGGCCTGGCTTGGCTTGGCTTGGCCTGCAATTCAATTGCAGTTCGAAAATATTCGTTTCTATTGCCCGGCTGCTTAGCTAGCCAAATGCCAAATGCCGAATGCGAGGCATTCGCCGTTATCCTTTCACTCGAATCCTTTTTCTCATGAAACTACTAGCAGCCAAACCAAATGGAAGGAGTGAGAGTGAATGCCAAAAAAAAGAAGAGGTCTAAGAGGCAAGCGATAAAAAGAAAAGAGTTTGGCCGCGTGTTAGAAGCGTGTCAGGTAGTCGAGGTGAGGCGAGTCCTGCCCGTGTCCTTGACTTCAGAGCCCATTGCATAAAGTTGCCAGCGGCCTGACGCAATGGCCAAGACAATGGCAGGTAGATCTTACCTAGAAGATGATTCAACTCTATGCAACCCGCAAAACCTCAGCCCAAGAACTCGCCCGCCTCGGCCCGGCCATAAAGTGCCCTTGGGCTGGTGTCTATGTCTAATTACCGGGAAGTTGCGGCTGGTTTTTCGTTGTCAGTGTCATCGATTTGAACAATAAACTTTATGTATATTGCTGTGCGTTGTATTAAACAGAAACTCAACCAAAGACAACGCTGCACTTTGTAATTGAATATTGATGCGTGAGATGATAGGAGGTTCTATTTGACAAGCTTTGATTACAGGAATATAAAGAAGACCTAGTGCAGCGCACTTGCGAGCCTTCAGTTCGGCCTTTGATGTCATGAAGCTGTGCAGCAAGTTTTGTCTTCGTCTAAGCTGCAGCTCCTCGTGCAAAGATTCGCTAGGCCAGATGCATCTTCGATCACGATGCCGTGTGGAAAGCTTGAAATTCCGCTGAAGATTTGGCTACCAGTTAGCTAGATCGCAGACAGCTGAGATTCGGGCGCTTGCGAGGGTTGCTTGCATCATAAACCAATTGACTTTCTAACCATGCAAACAGCCCACCGAGCATTGACAAAAAAAACCGATTGCCGATTGCCGAAGAATTGTATGAAATTTGACAACAATTTCGGCGAAAAAATGAACAAAAATCGGCAATTTAATGTGCGGAGAAAAAAGGAGAAAAGCAGCAAAAAAGGATTTGCCCACGAATTCGTGCGAATTATATTTTATGGCACATGGTAGAGTTAGCGCTAGGGTTAGGGGTATAAACCCTAACCCTAACCCTAAAACCAATGCCGACCGACGGCAGCGACTACCTGCCCAGAGCGGCTTAATTATGTCATTTGGCGTAAGTCAAGGCTGCAAAGTCAATTGCCAAAAAAAGGGAAAAATTCCCAAAAAAACACATAATAAAAAGATGACAAATGATATGTAATACATGTCTGACCAGGCACATATGTACATACAGATACATATGTATATAGAAATATCTCTCTCTCTCTCTCAGTTCCTATCTCGCTCTTGAATACCCCCCCCCTCCACACCCCTCGCCCTCTTTGGTCGCCGCCTGTGACACTTGCCTCTCCGCAATATTGCGCTGACAGCAACGAGAAATAATAGCCCAACAATTTATACAATTTATGAGCTTGTGAGTGTGCGACAGCAGCAGCAGCAGCGGCGGCACAAACAACAACAACAGCTTGAAGAAGGGTTACCCAAAAAAAAAAAAAACATAAAAAGAAAGGCAAAGGGGGCAGCTGGGCGTGGATGCCTGCACTGGGTGTGGGTTCACAAAAAAAAGGAAAAAATCAAAACAAGAATCATAAATTCGGCATGTCTAATGACAATTTCCTTGGCTACACACACACACACACACGAGCATGTGTGCGTGTGTGGGCGGCGTGCGAGGCGTGTGAATGAGGCTGTTTAGCCAAAGCTCGGGGTAGCAAATTTAACCGTTTTTATCGCTTTGATTCGTCTTTGATTTGGGCGCACACATAAAATCGTTTATTGTGCAACGATTTAAGGGGTTTATCATAACAGATTTCGATATGTCATGGCGCGTAGGCCAATTTAAAAGTGATATGCCCGAACCTCCAGCTATGATTTATATAATTGAATTGGCGTGGACCAGAGCCAGCTGGGATGCTGGACTGCTGGACTGCCTTTGATGGCTGCCAATTATGGCCGAGAGTCGAGCACGAGAAAAGTCAACGGCGGCTGCAAAGTGCCAGGCGCATCCGCAATATAAATCAAAGATGTGGCTCAAGCCAGCAGCATCAGCATCAGCAGCAGTAACAGCAGCAGTTCCTGCTGCAACTCGCTGCCCATTGTGACTGAGCCTATAATTCACAGTTTCATAGAAACATTGGGCACAGTAGCCGCTGCAGCAATCAGAAGCTGTGGCCAAAAGGCCCAGCATAGCATTGTCTGTAGGACCTACTTGGTCGCTTGGTAATTGTTCTTCGTCCGTTGCCCAAATTATAATGGGCGCTGATGTCACCACACACATTGAGAGTGCGAGAGCGAGAGCGCGATGAGAAAGACCTTACGCCATTGTCGTTTCCTGTTCCTGTTGTCTCATTGTCTAACGCTCTTTCAGTCGTTTTACGATTATCTTTCTCGGAGCCCCGGCATCAACATAAGTCCAACAGCCGACCCCAAACCGAGTCCCTGGCCCATACTCATTGTGGCCAAGGCACTTTAGGGCCCTTAGCCACAGCGTGGGTGGCCATTCAAGTTGTCACATTGGCTCTAAGTCTCAATAAAAACGCATTTGATGTGCTTATGGCCGTCGTATGCCCCTTGGCCGACCTTTAAGCAGATAATAGAAATCGAAAGACGAAAGGCGATTGAGCTAGCCAACTTATTAAATCAGGCTCGCAAAAGCTAACGAAGCATGTCCTCTGCACCATCAGCCGACGTCCGTCAACCCCTTCACAGCAATCATTCAGTTCCAGTTCCAGTTCCATGTCCACTTCCATTTCAGTTCAGCGAGTCTTGTTTACCCAAACTATTAGTTGGGCAAAGAATTTGGGCAGGGCTTTGCGGCCTCTGATGCTGACCAACGATAGGAAAAAAAAGAAAACGAAAAAAATGCAAAATGAAATAAAAATGAGCATAAAATAATGCTAATGGAAGAAGAATGCTTTCGTTGAAAGTGACAAACTAGGCCTTTACCCTGTAAAAAAATGAGATATGTTTTTTAACTGTTATAGATCAGCTATATGCTCTGATAACTGGAGAAGAAAGACGATGCTGACTGGAGAATGGCTTAAGAATAGAGATAGAAAGAGTACCAATATATAGACAGAAATTTAAAATATTCTGTTTATCATAAAATTTTGCTGTGCATCATTTCAGTCGCACTACTATTTTAATGAACACAACTGTATGTAGCTATATAGCATGGTAACTCTGAAAGATATAGACTAGACCTATGAAAAAGTATAAATATGCAACTATAATAATTAGGTTATATAAAACGTTGCGGCTAAAGCTTGAACCTGATATAAATATACAAATCTCAAATATATCAACTTCTACTACAACAGTGCCATACTTCACCACTTCGATAGATACAGGGTATAATTAAATGTGTTACATTGATGGATGGTAACCGGGGAGGTAGGGAGGAGGGCAGGCCAGGGCTGGCCAGGCCTGGCCAGTCCTCTTTGGGTCCCGGGAGACAGAGAGACAGAGTCAGGACACATACCGTGCGCTATCAACATGCAGCGTTTAGTTTGATTTTGTTTTGAATGTTTATTTTATTGCGTGGAAAATGACGCCAACGTGGCCAAGAAATGTCCACGTCGCCGCCTTATCGACGGTCGGGCCAAAGTCCTCGTCCTCGTTGTCCATTTGCAATTCCAACTGCCGCGTGCGCGCCCCACTCTCTGCTGCCCAATTGGGCGGACGGGCTTATACAGGGGCCGTTTGGCCATTTGGCAGGCGACGTGAACACGGCTCCAGTCGTTTTTTATGGCCACTGATTGTATCGAATATTTCGTACGCAATAAAATTCAAATATACTTGCGATAAAAATCAAATCTTGTTGGACATTTAAGCAGCCCGGCAGCCCAGCAGCCCAGCAGCCTCCACAGCCTGCCTGAAGCGACCATTAGATCAATTTCCCTTGCGGCTCTTTTGGCTTTTTCAATTTTTCCTTTGCAACTTAGCTGGGCGCTGTGAGGCTTTCACGTTTTCCTTGAACAGGCCCAATGGCTCAGGCCTTAAAATCTATTCATTCTCTTAGCTTATGGGGCTTAAGCAAAGTCACAGCTCAACGGATGCATTTCACGCAACATCATCTATAACCCTTCGATAAATTATCGATAAGAGTTGAACTGCAACACATATTTATACTTGTTCATCGGTCTAGAATGTGATATGCCTAATATAAGCGTAGTTCTTCAGTTTTGAAACAAATGCAAATATCAGAGGCGAACATCTGCCCAATCAGATCAGCATTTATTTTCTTTTTAAGTGTACTTACAGTATTTGAGAAGCCAGAAATTGAAAATAGAAAATCAATTGGATGGTAGCTGTTGCGACACATAAGAAATGCCGACACGCTTCCAAGAAACTGACCAACTGCGGTTAGTGATAGAACTGGCCAAGCCAACCCCGGCCTGGGTCAAGTCTAAGTCGGAGTCGGGCCAGGTCAGCGCACAGATAAAGATAGTTGTAGACAATTAGAGATAGGGGCAGCAATCATCTAGCCATATGCAGACGCACGACACTAATGAAGTGCTCTTGCCCAGCCCAAGGCAGCGAACGACAAATAAAACACCTACACTCCATGACAGAGGTCTCCAGATAGACGTCGCAGCATGGTCCCCAGCCGAAAGACAAAGAGCTGACAAGACGATGTGCAGATTTGAGGCACCTTTTTCAATCTGCTTTCTGTTTTGTATGTGTGTGTGTGCTGTGCGTTTTTTTTTTTTTTTAGTTTCCTGGCGAAAACCCAAACAGTAGGAGCCCTGGTTGCCGACTGGTTGTCGCTGCAGGGCAATTAGAGCATTATCAGGCGGCAATAATCGGCTCGTTTGCACCCAAGTGTCGTCGCAGTCGCTGCTGACATTGTGTAATAAAAGCAGCGATGCGGCGGCTGCTGCCACATGAAGTGTCTCCGCGTCTCTGTCTGGGCAGAGCATACGGCATGCACTATGGACCACTAAGGAAAACAACAGGACATTTAGCCGTAGCTATCGGCCCTAGTATATATTATCTGCCCATACACTGTCGAGCTGGTCCGCTCACTCTGCAAGCAACTTGTATACAGGCTGCATGTTGCACGCTGCGGCAGTCGGTGACAGTCGACATCAAAGTCAATTATCGGAATTTTTTTCGGGATTTGCTTTAAATCACGCACACGTTCATATCCTATGAGTCTACGGGTCACATATGTCTTTGTTATCATTGCTGGCATGCGTTCAACTCAATTAAAATACCAGGAACACATTTTTACATTTTACTGTTGTTGCCGCTGCCGCTGCCGCTGCTGGTGCTGGTGCTGGTGCTGTTGTTGTAGAAAGTGTTTTTCGTCAAGCGATTCTGTGGTTTTAATGCCTTTCTAGCGTCAACGTCTCCATAATCCCTTTAATTAATGATAATGCGCGCAGCAAACTCGTAAATATTATGCTACCCCGAGCGAGCAGATTGTACAGATAACATATATATACTCGTACGCACATAATATATATATATATATATATATATATATATATATATATATATATATATATATATATATATATATATATATATATATATATATATATATATATATATACATATATATATTATATTATTTATATATGTATACAGTGCACTGCCGATAATTCGAAATGGCAAGGGACCAGCATTTTTAACGAATTACACGGTTTTACAATTTGTCCAGATTTTCATTTAACGAAGTTAAAAAAATTTCAAATTAACAGGGATTTTATATATTTTGACCTTACAGTATTCAGCTTGTTTCTGGCGTTTCAATTTACTAGCAGAGGATGTTTGCAGAATGAACTCATTTTTTAGTGTGGAATTGATTTACCAAACTGAAACTGTTTCGCCAGCTCAATTCTCTTTGTTCCATTATCAATGGTGGTAATTTTGTTTTTTAGCGATTGGTTGATTGACATTCTTACAAATCGACTTAGAACTTGGTAAGAAATCGCTAAATTTAGCGAAAACAATAAAAAAAAAACTCCAAATTAAGCATGAAGAGCAACATATCTGTCTGCAGAACCTAATGGCAGTTTTACTCACAACAAATTTCACTTTGAATTATGAACTTCCAGAGGTTTCGGAGGAACATATCAATTTAGAAAAGGTAAAATATTATTTTCGTGGCAAAAATATTATAAATTAATGAAATTTTATGAATTTTTAACGGATCATTGAGATTTTCGACTTGGCGGCATACCAACTAACAACTGTATTTAAATTAATCAAACTGAATATTTTTACCGACAAGTCACATTCGGGCCGCTTGCGTTGCGTTTCTTGAGCGCCTGCAAACCATAGTCAAGAAAAAGCTGCTCATATCGAGCCAATTCCTAATTTGTTTTGAATTTTGGAAATGATTTCACGAAGGCTGTACCTTGAGAAACTGAATTTATGACTTTTTGAATAGGTCACACAACTGTTTAGGAGGAAGAGCAGAGTTTCAAGTGCTAGCCACACAAAATAGGTGGCAAATTATAAGTTTGATTGGAGTAGAATCAGCATTAATTTTCTTTACAGTATTTAAATTACTTGCCCGTCATATTTACCTATTTTGTTATATTTTTGTTTTTACTTAGATATTTAAAAGAAAAAATGTTTCATTTTTGTGTGAGCTTAAAAACACATTGGTGACGACAATTTACTTTGGTGTATGAACTAAAAAGGCCAAAAGAACTGATTATTTTGTTTTACAAATTTGTATAATTTAGTTGAGGTAAATTGAAGTGGGCCTGTATTCGATGAGAAGTCTCACTGACAACTGAATCCAATGCCTGAGCGCTGTGGGCTGCCAATCATTTGCACAGCCTGCCACGTCTGCAATAGGTTCTTGACTTGCCATATTATGGGGCACGGCCTGCCATTGTCATCATAATTTGCCACGCTGCATCACAGCTCGTTGGGATTTCTACGCTGTTCACTATTAGGCGGGAGGGCGGTATATACAAATGAAATGCTGTACAGACAGATAGCTGTATGATTAAATAAATAAATAAAAAGATAATTAAAAAATAAAATAAATGAATAAATAATTAAGGAAATAATAAAATAAATAAAAAAAGATAGATTGTATGAAATACTTTGAAAATTTAGATAATAATGACTTAACTGCATTCATAACGCTTTATGAATAGTCTTGTAAGTCAAGTCATAAACAAGAAAATATAAAATTTGTTTGGAAATTAGTTTTTTAAAGCTCATCATTCAGAATATAGAAATTGCAATGGGCATATTTTAACTTGCTTAACTCAATTGAAAGGCCTCCAAAGAGAAGCATAAAAGTAAAACACAACAGCTCGCCTTTGGTGTCACTTTGAAAGGGTTCTATATTATTCTGCTGTTTAGTTGTTGAAACTGACATAAGTGAAGGGTATAATAAGAGTGAAACAGTTGTTTGATGATGTTGAATCTGCTAAATCTTTAAATTTGTGTCATTGAAAAATTGCTTTGTAATAGACTTAAATTGTAGTCTAATTGCAATGGGCAACTACCCCTTGCTTAAAGAGGCCATGTCATGCGCACTATATGCTTACCCCAAAAGCCAAGAAACCACAACCCCCACTGGCGCCCCCGGCCATTGGAGTTCATGCGCTTAGCCGCAATGAGATGCAACCCTGACGCGCAGTTAAAACAGCTATGATTACATGTGTGTTCGTGTGTGTGTGTGTGTGTGTGTGCGTGTGTGTTGGTGTGTGTGTGTGTGTGGAGGGATGGGGGCTGTTGAGTCGGGTCAGTGGTATAGTTTGTCTGGGCCAAGCTGGATGCCTGCTTACCAAAAGGGATACTTTGCGCCACGCTTTATTCGACTGTCAGTTGCTGTTGCTGCTGTTGTTGTTGCCGTTGTTGATGTGTTACGTTTTCTCCTCTCTTTTCTTGTTTTTTTTTCTGTTGCTGTTTGCTTTTTTAATAGTCAGTTTTACAGATGTGCTGTGCTGATGTCGCGGTGTTATCCTGCTGCTCCTGTTGTATGTGTCACATGGGTTAACTGGACTGTGTGTGTGTGTGTGTGTGTGTGTGTTCAAGCTGTGTGTTGTGTGTGATATCCTTGTTATTGTCCTTGCGCTGGCTCTCGCTGTCGCTGTCCAGTGAGAATGCCAATTTGCATTTAACACCGAGTGTTAGCCACTGGGTGACAGGCATTAAATAATTAACGCGCCTTAAACATGCACAAGGCCAACGTGAACGTGAACTAAAACAACAACAGCAACAACAGCAAAGGCACAGCAGGACAGAGAGTGAGAGGTAGTGCGTGCGAGTGTAAAAGAGTTAAATATACAAAACAAAAAAAAAAAATAATCACAAATTTGCAAAGCCAAAAGCAAAACATTCAACATCAATTGAATTAAGCCAATAACGTAGAGCAACAACAACAAAAAAACTTACGCTGATTGAGCTAGAGTTGAGGATTACGAACTGTGTGTAGATATTTATTCAATAAACATTGCGAATAACATGCAAAAAGCAAATCACACAAGAATACACACATATATACACATATGTGTATATATTTATATATGAAGCGCTGACAAATCAAAGGTAAAGAAATGTGTAAAGCAAACAAACTTGGCATTGCCACTGCACCTGTCCCAATCAACTATGTGTGTGGGCGTGTAAGTGTGTATGTGTGTGTGTGTATGTCTATTGGTAGTGAAGCGCCCATCACAGCAGTGCGGGTCACAGACCGCCAATCCCTTTGCTATCACTGATTCAACCTTCTCTGTCAGCTTGAGATACCTGAGCGGGCGCTGTAGGTTGGGGATTGGCTCCTGGCTCAGATTCAGGTCCCAGCATGGCGTCGCTTGAAAGCCCGGCATATCTTGATTGTTTGCATGTAAATCTGCACAAAATCCCCAAAGTACCAATGGCAGCAGCAGCAGCAGCGGCAACAGAGGATGCAAAGGATGCCCTTACAGCAACGCCAACAACTGCTCTGCGCCGCATCGTTACCGTTACCTGTCCCACCCGCCCGCCACCCCCCTATGCTCATGCTCGCCTTAGTCGACCCAATCTGTGATGATGACGATGACGCTGACGATAATGGCCTTGGCTGCGCCAGTCTCCGTCACAGTCTCCGTCGCAATCCCTTGAACAATTGAGCTGAGTGCCTGGGTGCCAATAGTCAATTTGTTTGGCCTGGTCAAGTGGATTTGTTGCCTCGCTTTCAGCCAGCTCAAACTGTTCAATGCGCTGCAACGTACAAGATATTTAACTTACAGAGATTATAGAATCTAGAACATGTCGTAGGAGTCGGTACTAAGATGAATGATGCTTGAGTATGATGCTATGCAGTCAGGTAATGGCTCTTAACTCAAAGTGATTATTGAAAGAATAGCTTTAGATAAGCTCAGTGTGATTTCTTATAGAGTTGTCCCAGCTCAACGTTAGCAACTTCCTCATATGACTTCAAGCTGATAGCGCATAGCTGAAGTTGAGCTGGCCGAAACTGTGAAATATTTGCATTTTAGCAACTCGTTCTACCACTGTCGCGTGGCCAATTTTTCGATATTCGCTTTGGTTTTCGTGTTTGTGTGTTTGTGTGTGTGTGTGTGGGGGGATGTGGTGCAGTTTTTTGGTTTACCTTTTGCTAGGCTTGTGCCACCACCGCCTGCAAGACGACTCACGATACGACTCCAACTGCATTTATTGGAATTTTACAATAAACTAGCGACGCGCCACGTCAGGCACGAGGTCGGACAGAACAACGTCGCCGATATTTGAGCAGTGGCAGTCACCTGTACAGGTGACCTTGCCTGCTTCGCCATCATCTAAAGATCTGCAGAAAGAATGTATGCAGCAACGACTAACGATAAAGAGAAAATGAGATACAAAAAAATAGTATTCGAATAGAAACATTTGAGTCTATCAGAAGATGAGACGTGTGCATACCCTGTGCCGGCTGACAGGCGTGTGGGTATAACTTGTAGTCATGGCATGTTAGCTTTTGTATTTTTGTTTTTGTGCCGTTTGGTGCCTTTGTTCTTTATTTTGCTCGATTGCCAAAGGCGCGTCATACACGGCGTATGCTTGATGCACCCCTCGTTGAGGATGTAATTAAAAAACGGCAACAAAAAGCTGCACTGACAGCATGTACAACTTGCTGCACGACACCGACACTCGAGAGAGGGGCCCAGGCCAGGTCTCAAACCGAATGCCAATACCTCAATAACTCAATGCCTCAATGCCCCGATGCCTCATGCCCCAGTGCCTCATGTGCTCGTGGCTCATGGTTCATGGCTCATGGCTCATGGCTTGGTGCTCGGTTCGGCGACGACTGAATCGATGAGCTTCGATGGCAGTATACAAAGCAGTGCCGACTATCCATAGCTCAAAGCTAAATCTCTGCACAAACAGGATATATATAGCAGGAGTCAAAGTCAATCGCAACCATCCACCAACACCACCAGCGCCCATCCGCACCCAACCTCCGGCCAACCGAACCAACCGAGCCAAACTCTCTCAAGCGCCAAGCGTGCCGATGTCGATGCCGCGCGTTCGTTTCGACTTGGTTTTGTAGTCAGTCAGCTTTTGTTCAGCTGTTTTTATTTTTGTTGGTCTTTGTTGTTGTTGCTTCTGGTGTTTTTTGAGTTTTTCCTTTCTCTCTTTTTTTTATTTTTTTTTGCTTCTTGCATGCCTCTAACCAAAGCTCATGTGCGCCCTGCTATGTGATTTTTTGCGGGTACTTTTTGTGATATTGAGCCGGCTGCTGCTGCTGCTGCTGCTTCTGCTGGCTGGAAGCACTCAAGGGAAAGCCAAAGTTGACTCCTTGCAGTTGTTGTTGGAGCAACGCTACTGACTGCCGCCTGGACGTATTCGGTTTAGTGTGATTTGTATGCGTACCGATTTGCGCTCCCACTCCTAGTCTTATCTCCGTTTACATCCCACCCAGCGCTGGGCATGGCTGGATATGGAGCCGAGTCAAGCTGGAAGCTCGATAGCAATTGTACGAGCTCAGCGAGAAGTAACCGGCAAAAAGCTGCACAAGTAGCTGTGCACATCAAACCGAGCTGAAAGCGGAACACTTAGTTGAATCAGTTGAATAGACTCGACAACAGACAGCGACAGACAGACAGACAGAAAAAAAAGAACTCTGGACAGAGGCAGGCACATGGATCAAAGCGGGAGTTTCTAACAAAAAAACACACACACTTTCTGGGTATAAGCAACAAAAAATATACTCAACAAGTACTTGAAATTGAGTAGCAGTTCGCCCTCAATGCATTTATGTAGGCATGCAGAGTCTTAGATCCAAGAGAATCTTTGAGAGCGAGAGTTTACTTTGCTCTGGACTTAAAAGGCTCTTGCAATGGGTAGTAATTTATACGAGAATTGAAGTTATGGAAGAAGTGCAGCTTGGGCTGACTTGCCATATTTTGACTTGAGGTCAAGGGCAATAGCTGAGCCCCAACTTTCAGGTTACAGAGGCTTCGGCCTATCTCAGTCATAAGTTCACTCACAACTTTAGCCGTAAATTACGTTTGCCAGTGAAACTATAGTGTGTAAACAGCTGCAAGCTGAGATAGAAGCTTTGGCTAGTGAAGGCTCAAGCATGAGAGTCAGGTTGCATACAAAAATCTTCTTCGATTACTTTGAAGTCTTACCCTTTGCCCTTGGGGCTTGCAGAAGTTTCTAATGCTAGTCCAGCTTTCAGATATAACCCACAATTTTTTGCTGTATGATAAAGTGTCAGAAAACAAGATATTACAGAACATATATTTACAGCGGGTGTTTTTTTTAGAGGTTCATTTCTTCATTTGACAGCCCATTAAACAGCTGATAGCTGTCATTTGTTGAATTTTATTTAACATTTCATAATAAATAAATATACACCAAATTGTTGAAATTTCTTGTCAGAATACATATAATTGCTCCGTTCGTCAAACTTATCGTGGACTTTGGCTATTATATAGAGTACATAATCATCCAGAAGGGCTAATTCGGTCCACGTATACTCTTAATGCTAATATGCACGCCGTGAGACACCAAACGTTGCGCATGGCGGAAGCTGCAGTCGTTGTACAGGAAAGCCAAGAAGGTCCAAATCAATCACTTCGTCGCCGTTTACAGCAACTGGATTCAACTTGCGCAGGAACTAAAGCCAAACGACTATCGTCGCCAATGACCTGAAGCACAATTTGATATTGTTATTGAATTACGACTTAAGCTTTTGTAATACCCGATAGAAATAAATACCATTAAGAGTGCCCTAGTCGAGCTTGTTCGATTAGGAGATATTCTGAACTCTGCGAATTGCTAATACTCCATTCATTCTACGCTTCTGTCATACATAGCAAATACCATACACACGACTGCGCTTGGGCTGCGCTAATGGGCTTTACAATGGGAACTTATTAGCTGAATAAGTTTTCTTGTAGATGGAATTTCATAATCAAGCTGTCAGAGCGCAATAATAATATGCTTTTGTGTGTATTTGCCAAAGCAAAAGCCTCTAGTAGACACAGCTAGTCAGAAATTTCTAGATTGAACGTGCGGACAGTCGGACATGACTATGTCCATATCGACTCAGCGTCCTGATCAAGAATATATATACTTGATGGCAGCTGGCACACCTTTTGCTGGCTGTTGAATACATATTCACAAAGCCCTTCTACGATGGTTCAGGGAATAGCAGAACGTATGTATATATATATTCCGAGGTAAAAATAATTGAACGGGTTGCTCTTGTGCTGAGTCTAAAAGGCCAAATGGCAACCAAATATATTTAAAGTCAAATTTCTGAAAAAATAAGGTGAATGTGGATCTACACTCGACTCGTTGTGCATAAGTAAAATCGGGAAAATCGGGAAAATCGGGGAAACGTCATGGAGAGCAAACTAGTCAATCTTGTCCAAGCGGCCAGAGTGGAGCGTGGTGCGAGAGACGAATTTCTTGCCCTGCGGCTTGTTGGTGTCGGTCTCCATTTTGCGTTCCTTAAACCTGTCCTTAATATATTGCACACGTGCCGGATCAACATTACTGCGGCGTCGAAGTGGATTGTAATAGGGTATCTTACGAGCCGGCTGCTCCGGTGCCTTTGGCTGTGGCGGCGGCTTGGGGCTGCCAGAGTTTTTCATATTTTGTTCAGCTGGCGATTGCTCAATGGGAGCACCGGCTGCGCTGTTCGACTGATCCACGGCCATATCAGTAGAGCCAATTGACACATTGTTGTTACGGTTTAGCTTGCCCTGCTCTATTTGCAACTGATCCAGCGGATTCAAGCAAACGCTATATTTTCTAATGTTTGTTCGGTTCATCTCATAAATCGGCAGCTCCATGCGCAAGTTGGAGTAGCCCAAAGGCAAATTATTGCCACACTGTACCATCTTTGGTGCAATCTTAACGATTAACTGGGATACATAGCGTCCTGGCGATGGTTGCAATTTGATTTGAGGCTCCTTCTTGGCCACCTCAACCAAAGCAAATGGCTGTAGCTGCTTTGGGTCTGAAGAGAATGTAAATGTAATTTCATATTATATATCAAAATAATATTATTATTATTATTCTTATTATTATTATTATTATTATATTGAATATCAGATAAGTTCGATATGAAGATGTAACCAATTCGCTTTACTTACTATAGGTCAATGAGCGTTTCAGCTGCAGTCCCTTAAGGGGGGCTCTCAATTGAAGTTGACGCAACATCCTCTGTCGGTATCAGGTTACTATTAGGGACTCCAACTACGGAGGCTGCCACTTCAAAATTTAGTGCAGTCGATGTATCTGCCTAGTTAGTTCAATGTGTTGTTTAATTCACTTTTCTATTGCAGTTCACAATTTACTACTGTTTTTTCTAAGTTGATTTTTGTTATTTTCCCTTAGTCCGAAAAATTGATGTAGTGCCAGAAAAAAAGTAGGAATGAAATGAAATGCTCGACAGACGAGTTCTCTCTCTCTCTCTCTCTCTCTCTCTCTCTCTCTCTCTTTCTCTGACAAATCGCCTGAGTGCAATTTCAAAGCCTGCTTGTTTGCCACTGCCAGGGCTAACATTCCGCCCCAGCCCTGCCACCTCGCAGCGGTATTTTTTGAAAAAAAAAGACGAAGCTTCATGCATATTTATAGTTCCGCTTGTTGACAAATATCGCGCAGTGTTGACTGACGGCCCGGCCAGCGGAAGCTGCACTGATTAGAAACCTAGTGCCGTCCCGTCTAGATTCCGGTCCACAAAACTGTGCACCAAGCACTAGGCAGCATCCGAGGCACCACTAAAAATAAACCAAAATATATCAGAGTGCCCGAGTCGGCAATGCCCACCGACTTGCAAATACCCTGAGCAGCAAGGCGGGACTTGGCTTAATATATAAACTTAAGTACATATAAAGTGAAATATATGATATCACGATATACTTCAAGAGAACCTAAATAGACTACATTCTTATCGATATCAGCTATATTTTAAATTGATAGTGTTTACTGCAGACAAACTTAAGAGCTTAAGAACTATATTCTAGATATGATGTATATCCATATCTAGTTTGTCTTATATAAATTGTATGGGGTCTGTCACGCCTCCGTCTGCCTGTTACATGCATTTTAACATACCCGCTATGCTCTGATTTGCCCATTTTCAATGGGTTCAGGGTATGAAAAAAGATAAAAAAGAGTACATATAGTAACAAAAAATACTTTTAGCTTTGGCTTAAAAACACAAACGGCACTTTAGACACACTGGAAAAAGAACGCGTTGATGTCGCTTCCGGTACAAAAAATGTAACATTTCTATGTTACAGCGCTAACTGAGCCGTATCACAGCCTGGCCAACTAGACCCACCTATGCTATGGGCTTATTAAGAACTCTATATACCTCTATTCAAGGTAAGATCATGCAATTAGTTATATCAAATGCAGGCAAGTTTTGGTATTTAAAAATGTTGCTTTAAAATAAACGCTTTAATGGCCACGATTTGCCTTGAGGCGCAGTTGCTAAGAATCGTATATCGATAAATGCCTTGATGCTAATATTAAGTAAAAAATAAATTAATATAAAATTATATTTAAAGCACAAAAGGGAGTTAGAAATGTGAAAATAATTAGTTTAATTTTAAGAAATTAAATATAATTTTAAATGATATTTAAAGTAAACAAAATCGGAGCTTAACTTTATCAATAAAAAATAAAATTAAAAATAAAATATGGAAATAAAAATTTTAATAAAAAATCATTATTTTACTTACAATTACTATAATAATATATTATCTATTTGTAGTCCTATTTGTGCCGGCAGAGCTGAGCCTACAACTAAGACTTAAACTGCGACCTGGTAGCAGCGCCGGCGCTATGGCCAGCATTGTTTGGCAATTGATGGAACAATGGAGTTGCGTTTTTGAAAGGGCGGCACACAATAAAAGCCACTGGGCCTTGGCCGCGATCATTGTGCGAGAGCCTTAAGCCTGGCTCGAACTGGCCCCGCATGTGTGGCCGGTGCTTTCACATTAGCAAACCTATTAGCATTTGGCTAATCCGCACTTAGGCTTAATATGAGCATGGGCATGTGCATGAGTATGAGTATGAGTATGAGTATGAGTATGAGGATGCGCGCTAGACTGGCTGTCGGTAAACGGACGAGAGACCTGAGCCCTTTATCGCAGGTCGATCGTGCATGTCCTTTGTTTTGGCATATGCACTTGCAACTGCCACTGCAACTGGGCATTGTGCAACCAACTGTGGGCCGGCTCAGCACTTGTCTTAATCCCCTTGAAGAATGTTGAGCATATCCAATGGCCAGTGGACAAACAAAAGCACACCCGGCCACAATGGCCAACAAAAACCTGGAATCTGGCACGTCATCTGATCCTCTCTAAACTGAGCCAGCGGCTCAATCGATCATCAAATCGATCTTGTTTTGTTCTTGTTTTGTTTTCGGTTTTTTTTTTTGCTGTTTTACTGAATTGATCCACTCAAGATAAATTAGGCCACAACATTTGTGTAAGCTTAGCCGCGGATTATCCAGCAGCCAGGCCTGTGCGCTCTCCAGACAACATGTCTTCCGGTCGCTTATCACCTAGCAATGGTCCATGGGAATGCCCCGATTGGTAAGAATTGTGGATCTTTTATTTAATACATATATATATATATATATATATATTATTCTTTTTTTCTCTTTTGCTGCGTCTGGCGATAATTTCTTTGGTTATTGGCCGTAGAAAAGAAAAGTATATAAAAAGTTACAATACAAAAGTTTATTACAAAAGACCATCAAAATCAATGGAATGCGAGTAATGAAAGGCCCAACAGCAACAGCAACAACAGCAACAACAATTGAAAACAACAATAAGCAAGATGTTGTTTAACTAGGGGTGTAGATGCGGGTGGGTGGGTGTTTGGCTGGTTGGTTGGTTGGATAGGACATGTGTATTGGGGGCGGGTTTGTTGTTTGCTGCCATTGATATTGCTGTAGAGTGCAATTATGAAAATAATGTCCACAGGCCATTGAGTTCATAACGCGAATGAGGCCGCAATAAAATAAATAAATAAAGAGCAACTTGTACTCAAATGAGCCATGCAAATGCTGAGATGACCAGAGACGCGAACACCGAAAACCGATGAGTGGAATAAACAACAGCAACAACAACACCAACAACAACACCAACAACAACAACAACAAACACGTCAACAGCCGTATCATTGCCAACGTCAATGTCCTCGTGGCTCATTCAGTTAGTATTGAAATTTATTTTTATAAAAATATGAAGACAACGGCAAACGCAGCAGCTGAATTCTGTTGTTTAGAGGGTTGGATTTGCAATTGTGATTGCTCCATTTGGTACTGGACCAGGGCCAGGACGATTGTGGAGCCAGCTGTTCGGATACTTTGTTAAAGCCATGCTGCCGCAGAGAGAGTAACAAAAAAAAATTAGGAAATATTTTTTACAAACTTTAACCAGCCTCAAACAACTTTAACCTAATCGTAGAAGCTGTGGACTGACTTTAAAAGATTTAGTTAGAAATAATTAAAAATTTATTAAAATTACGTTTAATTTACATTTAACTATTAATATGATTTAGATACTTTAGAATATTTTTTAATACATACATGAATTTATTTTATTATTATTTGCTTTTAGATGTCGACTGCAGTAAATAGAAAATATTTAGATTGTAATAGTTTAGACATAAAAGCATTTAACTTGAAATAATTCAAAATTAACTAAAACTCGATGAGAGCTTTTACAAGTTAAATATTGTATTTGTTAAAGCATAAAATATATATAAACATTTCAATAAGGTTTTTCAATGTAGAAATTACCTAAAAATTACCTGTATAAAATCTAAATAAAATCAGTGCAAGTGCTGGCATATACGATGTATGCAGTCTAAGCAGCTTACAGTTGGTGCCATTTATATACAAAATATTTATCAAAATGTTTTGTTAACACTTTAAAATGTATATGCACGTGACCCGAGCACCTCTGCAACCCCAGCTGCAGCTCAGCCGCAACCCGGCAAAGTGCAGACACCAAACACTTGCACACCCACACACACAGACACACGCGCGGGCGCGGGCGCGCTCACACGCACACATTCATAAAAAGCAGCAAACACCACAAACCACGCACACACAACACACACGCACAGTTATTGGGTGCGCGACCCTGGGGCAAAGTTAAGAAGTTCAAGTGTATAATTTCGTTACAATTGGGACAGTTTTAGTGCTTCGCCGGAACTCGTCGAATGTCGCGTCGGTGGCGGATCAAATACAACGTGCCAGGCCCTTGCCCTCGCACTCACACTCACACTCGCACTCGCAGTCGTCCAGGTCCTGGCTCTGGCTCTGGGTCCTTTCGGCCGGGGCTGCTAGAGTAACGCTTAAATGCGGTTTTGTGTTACACATGTGCGTCTAATTAGCGACTATTTAACGACTGGGAGAGCGGGTCGTGTAACTAATACGGTTCCGGGCCATTCACACACACACGCACACACACACAGGCATGCACACACACACACACACGCACACACACACACACAGGGAATTGTTAACGAGCATGAAATTATTATCGAAATACAATTAATAAGTGAGACAAACGACATGGACATGACGGCTCTGGTTGCGTAAACACTTTTGACACTTGTCCTTTCTGTGTGCCCAGGTCCGGCACTTGCCCTTGCCCTTTCCCTTTGTTATTGTTTATCAGCTGCAAGCTGACACTGCAGCTCAGCACGACGGCGAGGGAGGAGCTGGAGAGTGGAGGATGCTTGCAGCCTCCTTTCGCCCGAATTCCGGCGCCAGCGTTGCCTTAAGTGGCACCGACACTTCCGTCAACAAGGGAATTCCTCAGGGAAGCTTGTCGGAGCTGCGACCGGCGACCTGAGACCTGAGACCTGAGACCGGTGTCCCACATTATTGAGAAGTCGAATGTTTTGCATATCTCAAAATCATATGTGAGCAACTGCAGCTCGCCCAAGGGCGAGAGGAAGTGGCGCATAATCGGAGCGCCAGTGGGTGGACAAATCGGCTTTGGAGCTTAAGGCGTAAATAATTTGGACCCCGACCACTTTGATAAGTGAAAGCGGCTTCTGTCCGTTTGATCCGCAAAGAAGACTCGACCCTTTATATTTGCTGCCAAGCATGCTCTTACCCAACCAGGCTGTTGGGCTTAGCTTCAAATATGTTTCATACCAATCGAAGTTCACTCCAATAACCTAGTTTGATTGAGGCTATGGACTGCCGCCCAGTAGCGCTCTCTTTATTTTTCATCTATTTATTTATTTTTAATAAACTTATTTTTATTCACAATAAACAATATTTTGTACAATTCTCATGATTTTCTATGTGTTTTAGGGCAATTGAACTTCGTTGCTGGGAAAACTCGTTTCCTTTCTTGCCTTTTGTGTAAATTGAGTCAATGTGCCCGGCGTGCGGGTGGGGGGAGGATTTTTTTTGTGTTTTTGTTTTTTTGGTGAGGACCCGGACTCTACATCAATACCCACTTTGTTTTAATGCACGCTGATAAGTGAGCCGCAGGGCTTAGTCCCAAGCATGTATATGTATATATAAATATATATATATATACATATGACGAAGCTCACACACAGACAAACACACACACACACACACACACGCTTGTACTACATATGTGTCTATATGTCCTTAGCGTAGTCGTCCAATATATATTGGCCAGCCCTCAAATTGCCAGCGACTGTTTATAGGCTATATTGATTGGAAATTTGTTGGCCAAATGGGGTATACCCCATAGCTATGGGATAGCTTACAGTCAATATAAAGAGATTTTTCGGAAGGGGGAGATTCATCGAAAGGAGAAGATTTGTTAAACGGAAGAGATACATTGAAAGAAGCGATTCTTCGTAGGGATATACATCAAAATCAGCAGATTCTTCGACTTAAAATATGCTTGATTACCATTCATAGTTGCACAGAACTAGGAATGCTTATGTCATTGTATGCTTCGTATTTCGTTTTAAATATTACGCATACCTATTAAAGGCATTTCAATTACTACAGGGTATCTTAGAGCGTAACATAGCCAAATCAAAGCCCATCACATTGTTTTCTTTTTTGTTGCTTTAAAGCGGACCCTTGCCAGAGCTAACTGTGGGCGCTATTTAGAAGTGGCATTGGCTAGAGTTGATGGAGCTCTCTCTCTCTCTCTCTCCCTCTCTCTCTCTCTCTCTCTCTCACTCTCTCTATCTCTTTCTTTCTAGCCATCGTCTCTTTCTCTTTGCTCTGGTGTTGATTTTTTAACCGAATTGAGAAAATTTGTTGGCTCAGATTCGGTGAAGCGTAGACCATAATCAACTTCAGTGGCCGGCAACTCAATTTATATTTTTGCAATAACTTGCAGCAGCTGTGTTTCTGAGAGCCTCCATGAGTGTGCGTGTGTGTGTGTGTGTGTGTGTATTCATGTGTGTGCGCATTCTGCTATAAAATAAAATTGAAAAAGGATTTCCGTTTGTCGTCCCTCGGTCAGCAAGGCAACCAAAAGTCTATCGACGTATTTATATGGCGACGACGGAGAGCAAACGGTCAAAGGTGTAAATTTTATTTGAATTATTCGGTAAGGGTGCCAACTACAACAACAACAACACATCGGAGTCGAAGGACGACAACAATGAGAGCACATATTTGTATTTAGTTTTGTTACGTGGCCGGCATACAATTTTCGGCATTGACTTTCGTTCAATTTAGTTTTGATAGAATTTCTGCCAATGGAGTGAATTGGCTTGATTTAGCTTCCGGCCATTTCATTTCCTTTTGGCCACTATCAGAGCCACACAGACATATGCACAGCTGTGCTGTGGCCAAACAAAGCGCCAACAACTTTCATATGATTAAGTGTTCAGTCAATCAGCAACATGTCTTAATGCCAAATAGGTGCAAGTTCAAATCTCTCTTTAATTATGCAAATGGCTTGGCAGTGGAATCATCATGTATTGAGTGCATAGAGAGTTGCAAACATTCCAAATATGTTTTCAGTTTATCGAAAACTCAAAAAACTTGTTATTGCTGTTCAGCTAATAAACGAAGCCCCATGTTGAATATGTAGCTTATGCTAAGAATAAACCAATCATAGTCTGTATATAGTTTATCTAAATATCTACACATCCAGATTGCTGGCATCAGCTCTTGTAGTACGCAAGCTATGCTTGAGAAAATCCCAGGAAGTTTGAATGAGAGAAGTTTTAACAGCAGTAAAGATGGACATGGCTGGTATAGCTCTTATGAGGAGTATATAATCTTTATCAGATCGCTGTTGCTCTTCCAATAAGTTCTCTTAAGTTTACCTTCTCTTTCGATGTGTTGCGCTTATCTACTCATAGTCATAGCAAACCTAACACACATTTGTAATATTCTGCTGCGCTTCCTACTTATAACTTCTATCCCATTGTCAGTCTATTCAAAAACTTTTCATAGCAGCAGCTATGTAATCTTTCTCTATTAATTCAAAAAATAATCTAATTAAACATAATAGACAAAGCCTTCGTGAATGATTGGAATCAGAGTTCCAACAATTCGTTTGCCAGTTATCTATAGCTTAGCCGCTTAGCCACTTTCATTTGGCTTAAGTTATAGTAACTACAATGCGACTTCCATACAACACAAGTTTGCAATCGATCTAGCGCTGCATGGCATGGCCCGCTAGTTTTATGCATCATACACAACTCAATCAAACTGTTCATACAATAAGATAAATACCAATGCTGCTGCCAGCTTATAATTGTGGAACTAGTTTCTAAAGATAATGGCTAAAGATTTGCGACAGATTTCATCAGAATATAATTGAAATTCTTGGAAATTCTGATAGACTATGCCAATACAATAGTGAGAATGTGGCAGGCGAGCGCTATCGATTGCAAAATACTCATTTACGGTCTGCACGCTGCCAGCTTCAAAACTTTTCAAGATATGGTTTTTTTTTTATCGATTTGCCACGCTCTCAATAAGCACTTTAGGGAAATCTTAGCATTTAATAGAAGACGAATATGCTCGAATATATACATATATTTCAAATTGCAAGTTTCTAAATGGTTTGCATTCATACGGACAGACAGCCAAACCAATATACTCTTTCACTTCATGAATGAGTATAAAATTGGTTCATTATCACTTTAGGACTCGTTGGCCATCGTATATCCTATAACCTAGTCAATCACGATTCACGTTTGCAATATAATTGAAGAAAACAGAGAAGCAGATCAGCTTAGTTAGCTAGCTGCTCGGTTGGTCGAGCTCTGATTGCGAAACTGCATTGCAGACACCACCCATGGCTCATTGGCACAGTTAGTGTGCAGCGCGTAACAATGGGTAGTGGGCCCGGCTCGGTCCATTATTGGCAGCTGTGCCCAACAAATTGGTCACACGCGGCCACTTAGCACTTCAGATGATGATGATAATGATGACGGCGGCATTGCCAGCGGCAGACGGGGCTGTTCACAGCTAAATGAATACATCATCAACAGCATAATGATCGTTGCGAATAGTCGCAGCAGAGATCACACCGTGCAACGTGCAACGGCGCAACGGCACGCTGCAAAACGTGGCATGACAGGACAGCAGACGACTCCCCGAAGGCCCAATTGTCCGCTGCACAATGTGTCCATAAATGGGCGCGTTAGCCACGCTCATCACATGGAGCTGGCTGATCGCGTCAGCCAATGCCCAAAAGCCTTGTCAATCCGTTCCGAACCGAACCGGACCGAACTGAACCGGAACACTGCCAGTCGACGAGTACCCGCTGTGGCCAAATGATTGCGGTCGATCAACCACGCAATCCTGATCCTGCTTCTGCTTGTCGTCGATGATGGCGCAACGAATCAATTGAATGCCTCTCCCTCTATCTCTCTCTGTCTGTCTCTCTCTCTCTCTCTCTCTCTCTCTCTTTGTCTGTCTTTCTTGGCTAATTGGCTGTGTGCAACGTTGCAGCGGTGCGATATTGTCACAGATTGAAATTATCTGGCGGAAAATTGCAATTTCCATGGTCAGGCAAAGATTGGCCGAGTGCTTGGGCCTACTCCACAGCCATTGTCTCGTAATAATGTGATCAAATTTGACGAAATAAAGGAAAGGAAGAAACTGTCGTTGCAGTCGCCAGACTGAAACGAATGCCAGACTGAGCGACTCAGCTCTAACGTTTCGGATCCTTGCTGCTGCCACTACCTTGTCACGGGCTGTCAGCTCCTTTTTGTTTCATTTTTTCCATTTTTGTCCATTTTCTTTTTGTTGGTCAAAAAGAGCATTCCCTGCTGGCTAGCTAGGCAGAAATCTCTGGACGAGGTGTCTGCGTTTCGAGTGTCTCATTTGTCCAATGTGTTTCCGGCAAAGTGCGTCCACTTTGTGTCGCTTAATCCCGCATCGCAGCAGACACAGCCAAAGACCAGAGCTGAGCAGCGTGTGTGTGTGTGTGCGCGCGCGTTGGCTTTGATTCCTTTTGCTGTGCTATTTGCATGCGCAGCGCCTCAATAAAGTTTCAAAGCAAAGAACAAAAAACCAAAAAACTGAAAAAACAGAAAAACAGAACAAAACTTTGGTCTCAATGCGGTTGCGGATGCAGGGGAATGGCTGCGTGCCGGGGCACTAATGCCTGGTCTCAGGGCGGCAATTACGGGGCACAACAATAATAATAATGGGAAATCAAGTTCTTCTAGTGGATCGTGAAACGTAAATGGGGCATTGTTTGTCGCACTGTCACCGACAACAGCTTCATTTTCATGCCCGAACGCTCGTGAGCGGACAATGGGCAGGGCAACAGTCCCGCCCCGCCCCGCTCCGTCTCACTCGCCGTGGTTGCGTGCGGCTGGCCAAGAGAGCCACGGCTAATCCGTTGCGCCTGCGTCTTTTGGTCACTTCCGCGGTAGAGCATGCCCAGTCGGGCCAATCATGCGCGCACCCAGCGGTCAAGCGTTCGGTCAGCGCTTTTGGGGTGACCCTTTCCATGTCCAGCTGTGACATGGAGCTGGCTTATGCTAGATGCGTGCAGCAGCTGATTAGCAATGGACAGTGAACAGTGAACAGTGGACAGCGGGCAGTAGACACCCTTGCTCATGCTCACAAGATGGTTGCCCACAGCTGGCGCTACTTTTCGACTTCTTTGTAGCCATGCCTTCTGCCTAATCAGCGAAATCGCATTCAAGCAACTGCCTCATTATAAATGGTGCAGGCTGAGATCAGGTAGCGATAGACGACATCTCGACATTTGAGGAAGGCGTGTTAAAAACAGCACCCAGGAAACACAGCAACAACAAAACACTCGAGCATTAGAGTTTTGAGCAAATGGAGTTCCAATTACATTACATAAGAATATCAACATCAACAACAACAACACTTGGGCAGTGTCCGCTTTCAGTTGTTGCTGCTGTTGTTGTTTTTGTTGCCCGCCTTGTGTCAAAACACGCAACGTCCTTTCGACACCAGCTACTCCGCCTAGATCTCTTGAGACTTCTGGTTAAAAACGAAGCGCATTGATTAAGTAACTAATAGGCTGACAAACAGCAGACAGGATTCTCGCAAAATTGAATATATTGAGTGCAGCTCCTGCAGCAGTGTACGTCGAACTGACCCCTTATTGAGATCTCGCCACGAGGCGCCGTCGCCTTGGCCGTCGCACTTGTTCTCGTCTCGTATGACCTGACAACTCAATTGTGCTTCCCATTAATTGCCTGACATGTCGGCCAACTGCTGTTTGGTTGCGTCCATGGCTCGCTACATAAATCAGTTTCCGAGCTGCTGTCAAGCGGCGCCAAGTCCTAGTCCAGATCACAGCTTATCGTATTTAGAGCTGTCGAAATCCGGCAGATAGTGTTGCTATTCGATGTTTTCTTGTGTAATGCATAAAAATGTGTATTTAAATACTGAATTTGAGCCTTTCCACTTTTTTTTGGCTCCTATTCATTATGCGGAAAATACTTTATCTAAATTTAACATTATTATTCTTTTATGAGCAACGGCTTCTCTATTGATTCGTATTAAAGGACTGTTGACTATGTGAAATGTGTTGAATATTGAATAATATTTAAATCTAGAATTCGAATCCCATGGAAGTGTTTTGATGTCTGATCCGAGGACTTTAATTAACACTCATTTTGTTTAATACTTGAATAAAAATTCGGTTAAAAGTTAACGAAAAATGTTTTTATTTTTATTAAAACCGTATTTTTATATATAATAAAATGTATTTCTATATTGATAAATACATATTGCAAATATTATTGAAGTGTTTTAATGTTCTGGAACATAAATCGCTGGCAATAGCTCAAAGTTGCTTCACAATCTTCACTGAACTCGGGTAATTAAAATATCTTGGACTAATATAGAATATAGAATATTAATCAAGCAATCGATAAAATGGTTCATGGATCTGCTGATAAATTGTGTTTATATATTATTTTATAGTTATTACATTTGAAATTGATGCTGTTATTGAGAAACGCTTTCTCTGAATTTATTTAGGCTATATAATAAACATGTTTTGGTTTTATTTGGTTGTAAATATATAAAATATAATAAAATACAAATATTTTATAGAGAAAGTCAACTCAAAAATGATTTTGATTTAGTCATTATCTAATGACTATAGCTTCAATATAAATGTATATACTCCATTATATATGCCTCATTGCAGCATAAAATGACATGGAAATAGCAAGTCCTTGCGCTTGTTTCATAGGTTAATTAATTAATTACTTGGTAAAGAGATTTTTGTTCTGATTTGTCAATGCGGCAGTCGGCAGCTCGTCGGTTGGCAGCTTTCTCGTCCAGGGTCGGCATCAGCTAGCTGCCTAAGTTAATTGCATTGCTCGTGGAAGAATGCTTTTTGCGTTATTGCAGATGCCGTGGAGAGCCGGGCTTGAGGTGAGTGGAACATGCTGCGCATCCGCGATTGTTGGCACAACACAAATCAGAGGGCTAGAAAGGGCTAGAATGAAGCTGCCCAGTGAGAGCGATAGAGGACAGCGGGCGACTCTTAATAAGGTTAGCCGAAGGCAAAGGGCTGGGCACTTCAATACAAAATACAAAATGTTTAAGTGTGAGTGAAGAATGTGAATCAGAAACTATTCGTATGCATCAAAGGGGCGAATGAATTCGATTAAAATTACATTTTTTATTTTGATTTTTTGCCGCCTGCTGCTGGCTTTTGTGCCAAACCGGAGACTTAGAGCCCGAGCGAGAGAGGGAGAGGGAGAGAGGGGCAGCGCAGCGTGAATCCTTTTGATTGTGCATGAATTTGCAACTTGTGCAACGCATTTAATTTTATTTAGTTTCATTTGCCAATCGACGGTGAAGTCGTCGTGACGCCGCGCTTGTCCTGCGCACTGGCGTGCCCTTTTGTTGGCGACACCGTTCGTCCGTCGAGCGTTCTGCTGCCTCCTGTGCTCTTCACACGCCCTGCGCCACGGGCGCTCCCCCAGCCACGGCATGGCCCGGCCCGGCCCGGCTCGGCTTGGCCTGGTTTGGCCCGGCGCAGCCCGAGGATCGCAGCGACGCAACGGAAGCAAAGCTGGCCACGTTGTGGGCTCACATACCCGGCCACAAGCGAGGTCTACCAAAGCAACCCCGAAACGTCATCATCACCACAGCCATAGCCATAGCCATAGCCACAGTCATAGCTAAAGCCAAAGCCGAAGCCAAGCTATTGCCGTCGTCATCAAAAAGGACACTTGACGGGAACAACAAAAGCCGATGTTGCCACCGTTGTGTCAGCGTCTGCGTTTGCTTTTTATTTCTGTTTGCAACTCACACACAGAGAGAGAGAGAGAGAGAGAGAGAGAGACATTCATTGCACGGCTTTTTGTATGTTTGCCCCTTTGAATGAGTGCGCTCCTCGCATAACGCGCTGCCGCTGTGCGCCTGATTATCCTTTCAATTAAATTGTAGCGTAACATTTTCCACGTCGTTGACAATAGCTACAACACAGTCACACTGAATGACAGGGACCACGTCAAAGGGGCTGGAGGGGGCTTACACAAGAAAAGAGTGACGTGATGAAGAGAGACAGAGAGATAGAGAAAGAGAGAGAGAGGAAGAGAAAGGTTAAATGAAATTCAGGCCAGCATTTGCCCTTTTTATTGCTGTTAGTTTTGAATGTATGCATGTCTCTGCGAACTGCTGTTGATTTTACTAATGGCCAGAACTGTGCCCAGCAGACTGGCAACAGCTTCTTGTTTCCATTTTCCTTCTAGCTGCTGCACTCATTCCAAAGATCGCACAGATGTTGCTACTTACATAATGTAAGACTTTAAGGAAACTACAAACTCTCAACTTAATAAACGTATAAGAAATGGCTTAGAATAATATAGTTAGCTGCTGATTGGCTCATGCAGTATTTACCTCAATTTGGACTTTTACTCAACTATGCATGCAAAGTTTACTCATCCAAATGCACTCAACGATCTGCGAGTAGAGAGTAGCCCAAAGGGGCTACAGTGAAGTCTCGCCTGAAGAACATGCAGTTTGTTGATGTGCATCTTGGCTGAAATTCCATACATCTGGATGGCATAGAAGACTCCCGCAGCTGAGAGACCCTTGTAGATTCTAACCATGTTGCTTAGAGATAATTTGGTTTGTGTTGCAGGCAACCAAGACGTGACAAGCCTATCAGTTTTTGCTGGCAGTATTTTCTGCCATTTTCGTTTGTACTTATGCTGAAATGCTAAATAATTTCTATATTATCTATGTATAGATATATATTCAAATAAGCCCTAAATGTGTGGTATCTATCTACACAATATACAAGTTTTGACTTAAAATAATATTTATTACATTTAAATATATAATTTGAGCATTATATTTAATGTATCTTGCGAGCTCTTCTCTTGGAGCAACACGGCTGCAAATGGGCTCAGCTGCCTTAGTTAAGCGTTGCCCCCAGCATTGGGCAACATATTTTTGGCTGAATAAGTCTGTTATATTTGACTGCATAAGTTGTTTCACGTGCTGTCATTCACGAAATTTTGGGCACCGACAAAAATGGGATTTCAAAGTACTAAAAGCCCCGGTTGCCGGCTGCATAACAAATGCCATAATATGATTTGGCAGCTACACACACACAGCCGAAATCAGCACGCACTTTTTAATTTTTGACGAGTTTTTCTGCTGTCGCACACTTTGCTCTCCTCTCTCTCTCTCTCTCTCTCTCGCTCTCTCTTTCCATTGATGTCCCTCAGCCGCGTTGGCGGGCTCCCACTAAATAAATAGACATAGTACACGACAATAAACTTATTCATAATACATGAGTTTATGTCAAGGAAATGTGGGCGGAGGCGAGGGGGGCTGGCAGCTAGCTGGCGACGCTTGGCAATCAGTCAAATGTAATAATAAATAAATAAATAAATAAATCAAAAGCAAACATAGAAAGTAAATAACAACGCAACTTCGCACTGTTGTGCTTGATTCCCAATTTCGTTTCGAATATGGATTTTAATTCTAGCATTTTGTGTTTTTTTTACGCGTTACTAACAACTCTCACACTCGTAAAATATGCAAATAGAAAATCTGCTGCCGATTAGAAAAGAGAGCAACAAATGTGTAGGGGCTGACATGTAGCCGGGATAACATTGGGTCAACTCTTTGATGGTCTGCTAATTGCAGGTTCGTTGTCTATGCAGCAGCATCGGCTGCTGTCTCACTCCACTCAAAGCTCAGCAATTTCCTTTTTTAGTAACATTTAAGTTTAATATAGATTCTAAGTACAAACTGTTATTGTTCAGTAGCTTGCCTAAGTTTATTTGTGGGAAATTCGTCGCTGTCCGGTGTGTCAATAGCTTAGCAGTAATTGAAAATGGGAAATCAGACACCATAAAGTATATATATTCTTGATTATGGTGACGAGCTGAGCCGATTTAACCATGCCCGTCTGTCTGTCCATCTGTTCGTTTGTCCGTCTGTAAGTATGTAAGTCATTTTTTGTAAGGTCTGTGTATAGCACGCGCAGATCGAGTTTGTTTCAAAAATTCAATTACTATTCCCGTTTTAATGTTATGGCTTAAAACTCTTTCAAAATGCAATTTTTACATTGATCTTTGTAGCTAGAGTCGCTAAATTTGGATTTAGTTTTATTTATACATATGCGTATTGCTTAGTGCAACGATTTACGTGCAACATTTTTCCAAGATTGCTTGATCAAAAATCAATGCAATTTTCTTTAATGCAAACGACTGACCTATGGCAGATTTAATTTGTGCCCGCAAAATGTTTGTCATGTCCTGTCGTAATATTTAATGGTTTCTAGTTGACCTTCACATACTTGGCTTTATTTTGCCCATTATGTAGTCCTAGTAAACCTATAAAACCGAATTCGTGCAATATGCGCTTGAGTTTGGCAACCAGATATGTATGTATGCCTTTCAACAGCTGTCCGCCCCTCCCCCTGCTCCGACCCTTCTCTCGCCGTTGGTTACTAGTTGACCGTTATATCTATGGTTATACTATACCATAGATATAGTCCTTGGGAACCTACAGTCATGAATATCAACGTAAGTTGATGTTAAATATAATGCGCCACCCACTCATTTCTATGCGCCTGGTATTTCAGCAGTATTACCACGCAAATTTAGCGATTTAGCGCCTCTTGAGCAAAGATTGGTTTATTAGCCGAATGTAAAACAAAAGTGCAAGGTTAACATTGAGTTAAATAATACTCAGCAACCTTCTACTCATTTCTGTGCGCTGGGTATTTGAGCTGAATTTACATGGAAATTTATCGATCTACCGCCGCAGCGCCTCTTGAGTTAAAGTTGGTTTATGACCCCAAGGTGAAGCAAAATATGAACTCAATCTAAAATAATACTCAGCGACCTTCTACTCATTTCTGTGTGCCTGGTATTCCAGCGGAATTTACATGCAAATTTACCGATTTAACGCCGCAGCGCAGCTTGAGTTAAAGTTGGTTTATGACACCAAGGTGAAACAAAATATTAACTCAATCTAAAATAATACTCAGCGACCTTCTACTCATTTCTGTGTGCCTGGTATTCCAGCGGAATTTACATGCAAGTTTACCGATCTAACACCGCAACGCAGCTTGAGTTAAAGTTGGTTTATGACACCAAGGTGAAACAAAATATTAACTCAATCTAAAATAATACTCAGCGACCTTCTACTCATTTCTGTGTGCCTGGTATTCCAGCGGAATTTACATGCAAATTTACCGATCTAACGCCGCAGCGCAGCTTGAGTTAAAGTTGGTTTATGACACCAAGGTGAAACAAAATATTAACTCAATCTAAAATAATACTCAGCGACCTTCTACTCATTTCTGTGTGCCTGGTATTCCAGCGGAATTTACATGCAAATTTACCGATTTAACGCCGCAGCGCAGCTTGAGTTAAAGTTGGTTTATGACCCCAAGGTGAAACAAAATATTAACTCAATCTAAAATAATACTCAGTGACCTCCTACTCATTTCTGTGCGCCTAGTATTTCACCTGAATTTTACATGCAAGTTTACCGATTTAAAGCCGCTGCGCATTTTAACATTGTCATGTTAACTCAAGTTAAAATTAGTTTATTAACCCAAGGTCAAACAAAAGTGCAATTTTAACTCAATGTAAAATAGCATGCGTCGCCCTACTACTCATGTCTGTGCGCCTGGTATTTCAGCTGATTTAACAGGCAAGCTTAGTGATTTAAGCGATTTAAGGCTGCCCCTGAATGCTATGCAACTAAATTTCACAAAATCTTTTTTCTGGAGAAACTCAATGCGAATAAAAGGTCTGCTAAGAAGAAAAGCATACATATTTGTGGACAATTAAGTCCTTTAGATTTCCAGGACTATAGCCTTAGTATTGATCACCAAGGATATGTAGGTCAACTAGGAATCATTAGCTGTTGAAGGGGCTCGTTTGAAAGGTCTGCTGAAAGAAAAAACATTCATATTTGTGGACCAGTAATATGATCCTATAGGTTTCCAGGATTATGTCCATGGTATGGTATAACCAAACATATATAGATCGACTGGAAACCAATTAATAGAGAACAGCTAATTTACAGCTGTCTGCTGAAAGAAAAAAATTCATTTTCTTCATTCCTTTTGGTTTTTAGGACTATATCCTTGGTATGATACCACCAAGGATAAAGGGGTCTACTAGAAACCATTGAAGTGGCAATGCTTATATCATTTATTCTTTTTTTACTTTTATACTATACAGAAATTCTTATATATTCTTAGATAACTAATGAGACATGAACACAAACGATAAGCGCGAAATTTCGTGTCATTATCTTATGCTTACCAACTCAGTAGACATACCAATCAGCTTATATATTAAGGACATATGTTAAGATATCTAAGAAAACGAATAATGATCAGAAGGCCATGGCCAGACCATCAAGTTTACATATACTTAATGCGATCGGCAACTTTTTACCTATAAGCAAGGTATAGATACACAAGGTACAGATAGTCACCACCGCTATGTATGACAGAACATAAAATTTATAAATCTATAATAGTATTAGGCTTAAGTTATTAACATAGTTGAAAATATATATCAAACTGGCTTCGATGTGCAACAACTGATCCACAATTTAAGCTTTGACTTCTCACAGTCATAAACTTCAGTTGTAGATGGCTTTTCAACACTAGTCAGCTATCAGGACTGTATCATCAGACATCCGTCAAATCATCAGTTGCCAAAAAAAAAAGTTGGCTCTACAATAAGCAAACTTTAGATGGGCTGAGTGACTAATGAATGGCAGTCGCCGTTGCATGTAATGCAACTTTTTTTGTGCGACTTTCGATTTGCAAATTGCATTGAAGAGCTGCTAAAATAAATAGGAGCGCAAAATCAGCGATAAGCCAGCAAATGGAACAAACAAAGGTGCAGCAGCTTTAGTATCAATGTTTGTCTACCATTTTTTCACAGAGAGTGCGTTTCCGCTTAAAACAAACTCAACGGCGCTAATTGTCAGCTATTTGGGCAGAGAAGAGTATACCTGATCGGCGGCTAGTTTGCTTTTTTTTCTGACACTCGATATGTGCGGAGCGTGCGGTAATGGCGCAGCAACAGTCTTTGACAGGCAGCCAATTCAATCAGCCCTAATTATGTCGCATGAAAAACTCATAGACGTATATCTGTCGATCTTGAAACAGAGTTTTCATTACACCAATTGCGATTTGCGTGTCCGATAACCCTCGCCGATTCTCATCACCGAGGCGTTGCGTCGAAGAGGAAGTATCAGCTCGGGGGATTAGCTCATGTTGAATTCGTATTTTCACAACAAAGTTGCGGAACCCATGAATGGAACCTATCGACATGGAAAAGAAATACGCAAAGGCTATTACAACATTTTGATGACTATCGCATATTACTCAACATTTATGTTACGTTTAGCCGACAGGATGAGGGCACAAATGCTGAGCATAGATAGCGTGTTTAAGAAGTGACTGAAAGGAATAAATAAAGGTGATTTTCCATACGTTTTTCCACACTCAAGAGTTGAAATTGATATTTTAACTGATTCATCTCAGTGTAAACTAATAGAATATGTGACGATTTTACTTTATTAAATTCATATTAAATTTAATTTCAAATGTTCCCCAGCAAATTCAAATATGTTTCTTCTGTTTAATCATGTCCAAACGTCTATGCAAAGCTACAAGAGCGGTAGAAACGTTCGGTCCTCTGCATAGCTATGCATGAACTGCTTATAATTGCAGCGCCTAAAACTATGCAGTTCTTTTTTACTTACCTTTGAAAACTCTTATAATTGTTTTGTTTTATTTGTATAACATACAAGAATGTGTTTTGCGTACATGTAATTAAAATAAAATATAGTCTACATTTATATTGTCTTTACTCTTTTTTCCATAGACAAACAGAAGGAATATACATACATTCATATCAGCAAAATGATAATTCTGAAAAGTTGGGCTGTCGCATGTATTTACTGTCTTACATACGCTTGCCAAGCAGTTGATTTAAGTTAGATAGAAGCATAAAGATGCTGCTTGCAGCGATTATTCTACAATGCATTAGAACTGCTTAATCATAAATTTATTGTCTGATATTTTACACATATTCGCCAAGCAGTTCATTTTTGATTCTGCTTGCAGTGTTTATTCTACTTGCACTGCTTGACGTTCAGTATTGTAGTTTCACACAACAACATATAGATGGCGCAACTACCCACTCAACCAACTTCCTGGCTAAGCGATTGTTCCTATATTACATTTATCTAATGTTTCAAGACAAATAATAATAATATTAGACAACCATTCGTAAATAGAAAAACAGGTGCATTTTGTATATTTCGTAACAAATCGAAAATTGTTTTTATTACTTTCTGATCAAAATCATACAACGTTGTCAATTCGTTTCGTTTTTATTTTCTTTGTTTCGCATTATAATAGTGTGTTTCATTATCTGTTTTGTTGCTGGATTTTGTATTTGTTTTTTTTATTATTTTTTTGTTTGTTTTCTTGTCTTGTTTTGTTTTTCTTTAATAGTAATTTATAATTATAATAATTTATATATAATAATATTTGTATAATATTACTTGGTAATTTATTTAATTCTCTTTATGCTCCATCGCTCGTCATCATTATCAACAGGCGCCGTCAATCATAGCTCTGATGGATTGACGCCAATGACCTGCAACTCTTTCAACCATGCCTATTAATGCGTTCCTGCCTCCTCCACTTAATTGCCATTGTGTATGTACTAATCTTTTACTTTTACTTTTACTTTTATTTTTACTTTTACTTAACTTTGATGCATATGATTTTAATTTCTTGCTTTGCTTTCGTTACCATCTTTATTTATTTTCTCTTTATTCGTTTGCCATTTACTTGTTATATGTAATGCGATGCAATAATTTTTACGTTTTTTTGTTTTTCCTTTAGCAAGTTCAATTAACCAAATGTAAAATAGTATTGTATATGTTATGAGTGTTCCTCTGTGAGTCTGTCTGTGTGTGTGTGTGTTTGTATGTGTATGTGTATGTGTGGGTGTGTATGTATGTGTATGCGTGTGTATGTGTGTGGGTGTGTATGTATGTGTATGCGTGTGTATGCGTGTGTGTGTGTGTGTGTGTGTGTGTGTGTGTGAGTCTGTGTGTGTGTGTGAGAGTGTGTGTGAGTTATTTACAAGTAATTAATGTTTGTTATGTCATCATGTGTTTTGTCTGACGTATGCTTAGAGTTTAATTTTACTATTGGATCTTAGCGTTTGCCTTCCATTTGAAGTATAATAATATATTATTATAGTATTATGTAGTATTATATATTATATGCATATAGTATATATATATATATATATATATAGAATATATATATATATATATATATATATATATATATATATATATATATATATATATATATATATATATATATATATATATATATATATGTATATATAAATATGTATGAATATACATATATATGTATATATATATTTATATATATTTATATGTATATATATGTATATATTTATGAATGTGTGATCCTGAAAATGATGTTATGCTGTTATGCTGGTTTCTGAATCAGTTTTCTGGATTTTAGTTGGGCGACATCTAGCGCTCGCTTGTGTATTAGCGCCATCTAGCGCTTGGCTATGTAAGTATTAATAACTTTGCTGTTGTGGCTTATGTTGTGTTTGTGTGTGTGTCTGTGTGTGTTGTCTGTCATATAATTGTATTACTTACACTGCTAAAAATTCACGTTTATATCTTTAATATAGGGGCTTCATATATGCTTTGAATGCCATTGTTTTTATTGTTTTTCGATTTTTCATTAATTCGATTTCTCTTCCGCTGCTTTCATTACTCATATTATAATTATAATTATTATTATTATTATTATTATTAATATTATAGACTAAAAACTGTCGTCGTTACACAGATATGTATGTGATATATACATATGCTTATGCTCACACACCTTTGCATATATATGTATATGCATATGTATATAGCACGTACTCTATCCACCGATATACCCATCCATCCAGCCATGCCATTCTATTCAGCTAAGTAATTTGTATTAAATAATTTTGTTTTGTTTTGGTTTTTCATTTGTTTTAGGGTCTCGGTTCCGTTGCCTCTATCCAGTAATAAATTGATGTTTAAATAATGGTTTACTTTAATATACTTGTATGGGTCTTAACTTTAATTACGTTACGTTTGCTTTACTAAATCAATTTTTGTTTTATTTACTTTGTTTGCTTTTCTTGTTTTTCTGTCACTCATTTGAAAATTTATAAACTGAGGACGTTTACTTCTTCTTCTTCTGCTTCTGCTTCTTCGCCATCGTCTCCTGCTGCTTTGTCGCTTGCTTCATTTATATTCATATTATATACATATACTCGCACACACACACGCACGCATGCACACATATACATACGTATATGCGTGTGTGTATGTGTGCTTATATACATACATATATATATTTTATATATATATATATATATATATATATATATATATATATATATATATATATATATATATATATATATATATATATATATATATATATATATATATATATATATATATATATATATATATATATATATATATATATATATATGCATATATATGTATATATATGTATATATATATATGCATATATATGTATATATATGTATATATATATATGTATATATATATATATATATACATACATACATATATGTATACATCTATGCAGATATATATGCATATATATTTATATAAATACATAGCTTCAAATTAAAGCTTTATTAACCATGCACGCGTTTTATTTTCGTATTAACAAAATGAAACGTTTCACAATAATCGTACACAAGATTTATAATGAATTCATAATGTTATTAGGTATTATTAATATTATTGTTATTATTATTATTATAACTAGTTAAATATTATTTAAAAAAAAAAAAAAAAAACCAACACACTCCAATTCACAGACCTGCCAACTGTTGCGTATCCAATATGAACTAGTTAATATGCTAAATTGTTTATTAATTAATTAATTAATTAATTAATTATACATATTTCTATATGCTTATAAGAATTTAATACAAATTAGAGATTCGCTTACGAGCTAAGTTGTAAATGTGTGAACTATAGGTAATATTTACTGTACTTGATGTATTTGTATTATTTTATTTTTATTTTTCCTTGCTCTTGCTGCTTGTGATTTTCTATGTCGGCATAAGTTATATATATATATATATATATAGATGTATGTATATATATATATGTATATGTATGAATGAATATATAGAAAGTATCCAAGGAAGGTTCATTGCTGCAGCAGCATTAAAAGAGTGAAACGTGGTGGTGTCCAGTGCCCAGTACCAGAGAATGGCTCCGAGCTGTGTGACGTCGCTGAAGTATTTTTGTCTTCGATTTGATTCAACGTAAAGCAAATGTTTTGAAAAGATTGCTGGATATGTGTATTTGTATTGTGTTTTTTTTTTAATTTTTTCCTTTTTCTTTTGTTTTCTTTCTTTTTCTTTTTCGCTGGCTCTAAAAATGGGGCAATCGAATACAAACTAAAGATCTTAATGAGATCAGTTTGCTCTCAGACGTAATTGATAAAATTGCTTTCGTTTTCTAATTTCATAAATGTTTGCCTACATTTCGGATAAAATTGCATTCCTAATTGCAGAAATTACTGTATCTCGTGTGCGTCTGTGTGTGTGTGTGTGTGTGTGTGTGTGAGTCTGTGTGTGTACATACATGTATGCATGTATGTATGTATGTACGTATGTACATATGAATGCATGCTGCGTGTATAGACTATGTATGTGTGTGTGGCTGTGTGTGTGTGTGAGTGTATAAGTTCTTTTTTATGGCTCTTATAGAATTTCGTATTTTTGTAGTTTTTTTTTTCAGTGTACAAATATGAACATTTTTTTGTTTTTTTTTTTTGTTTTCGTTTTGTTGATGCTGTTTTTTTGTTTTTGGTTTTTATTTTTTTGGTTTTTTTGTTGTTGTTGTTGCTGCTTTTAAAATCTTTGTTTTTACTTCAGTTCTTTTTGAATTTCATTTTGTGTATATTTGTTGTTTTTGTTTTCTGCTTGGGTTTCCTTCTTCTTCTTCATCTTCTTCTTGCTGCTGTTCGCTCAATTCTCCTCCTTCTACTTCCTGCATGTTCGTCTCTTCATATTACTCTGCCATTCATTGTATAAATATGTTTGTTAATGCAATATTTAATAGTTCTCATTTGTTTTTTGTTTTGTTTTGTTTTGTTTTGTTTTGTTTTGTTTTAATATTCATTATTAATTTTGTAATCAAAATTCCTCTAGTTGAAGGCAATCGGCGAATATATTTGAAATTATTTATGCAATTATTTTACATACATCCATCCTTTGGTTTTTTCTTTGTATTCTTCTTCTTCATCTTCATCTTTATTTGTATTATATGTAGTATTTAATTTTGGTATTCTTTAAGTATTATTATTATTATTATTGATACATTACGTTCGTTAAGTTAGGTCTGACTAAACTTAAGAGCTGTGGAAAACAAGTTAAAATACAAAAGTTTTCTTTCTTTTTTTCTGCTTCTTCTGCTACTCCTTTGCTTGCTTTGGGCTTAGCTTTAAATGTGTTTCTTTGTCTGCGGTCAAAAGTCATCTGAAGGTGGAAAACTTAAGTGTAATTTTGCTGAACGTTTTGCTTTAGTATTACGATCTAGTTCGTTATAAAATACATATGTTTTATGCGTATATATCTATATATATATATATATATATATATATATATATATATATATATATATATATATATATATATGAATATATATATATAGTATATATACTGTATATTGTATAATAATAATAATAATAATATGTAAATGTATATTAAGTTATGTACAAATTGTATGTGTCTTAGGTGTTAATTAAAAGTCATGCTTACGCTTAAAGTACGTTACGTTTCTAATTATTGTTAGTAAAAAAAAATTGTTGTTTCCAATATAAGTTTGTCGCTTTTTGTTTTTGGGCACTATATTATGTACATTATTTAGTTATAAATTTGTTATATAATTTGAAAATCACTTTAAGGCAGTTTTCTTACGCTTCAAAATTGTGCTAACGAGAAAGGAACTACATTTATAAGTATTACATATAATTATATGTATATATATATATATATATATATATATATAAAGACGTCGAACAAATAACCTAACTAAATATGGCGAAATACGGAAATGAGTAAAGAAAAACCCAATAGGACCCCTCCAGCAGGAGTTCAATTTCGCAATTTGAACATAAAGTGTTTAGCTTCAGCTCGATCTTGACCTTGGATAGATTTTAGGAACTACTTTGCGCCTTCAGCTGCTGTCTGCATTCAAATGAAAAAGCCTTGGAGCTCGGAGCTAGCCAAATAAAACAAAACAAACAGAACAAAAGAAAAAAAAAACAAAAGAAAAGAAACCCCAGAAAACAATGTGGAAGACAAAACAACTTAAGATACAGATACAGATACATATATAGATACAGATACGCATATAGTTTGAGTTATTACAGACATACACATATGTGTGTGTGTGTGTGTGTGTGTATGTGTGTGTGTGTGTGTGGGTGTGGGTGTGGATGTGTGGGTGTGTGTTGCGTTACCTGTTGCACACGAATATTGCTCTTTTGCTTTTCATTTTTATTTTTATTTTATTTATCTTTTTTTTTTTTTTGGTTTTTTTTTTTCGTTTTATGTTGTTGCAAATTTACTAATTATTGTCTGCTATTTATTCACACATAGTATATGCTCATACAAAAAAACACACTGGCAAGCACACACAAATACACACACACACACACACACACACACATGCACGCACACACACACATGCGAAAACTAAGAACACTCCCAAATAGATACTGCAAATGGAATCAAATTGTATAGAATCTCTGACCTGCTCCTAGCTCAGCATCAAACTCATCGGAATAATACAAATACGTACGCCTAGATGTAGCTGTAATTCTCATTATATATATTTAATTATACATTATATATATATAATTATATTTATATATATATATATATATGCATTTTGTGTTTAATTTTAATTTGGTTTCCCATTTGAAATATTCAGCAATTTTCATTGTTTTCAATTCATTATTATTTATGCATTGTATATACATACATACGAAATTGTTGTTTTGTAAATTGTTTAATTTAATATGTTTGCAGATAATAGTTCTGTATAATATTTTTGCTAAACTTTTGTCTGAGAATGTGAATTGGCAGTTTCAGATTTTCGTTTTTCGTTTTTTTTTTTTGTTTTGTGTAATTTTTATGTATTTTGAAGTTTACAAAATTTCGATTCAAATGTTCACATTAAAAACGCTTGGTCTAATAATAAAAAATTTTGCACTATTTGACTGTAATTATTTATTTAATTATTATTTATAATATTTGATATTCGATATAGAAATTAACAAAAGGTCTAATATCATTTGCTAAGAAAATTGAAAAAATTTTGTTTGGTTTTTTGTTTTTCTTGTTGTTCGTTTTTCAAAAATATAAATCGAGAAAATTTCACCAATTTAATTCGATTAATTTTGACAATTGACCTATTTGCTGTACGTCGATTTTGATACCGGATGTGCTTAGAGAGTGCTCAGGTGTTTCTATTTAGCTGGGAGAGAGGGAAAGAGAGCGAACGATGCGGAAAGTCTGAAGGCGGCAGTGTTCGTAAAGAGAGAGAAATAGATATAGAGAGAGAAGGAGACAGAGACAGACTGAGAGAGAGCATTGGCCTGTCAGCGTTGAGTGTTAAAATAAAGCTAATTAAACAATGATATGTATTCGTTCTATGTGCCGAATAAACAATGAAACAAAACTCAAAGGCATAAATGACACTGAGCACATACATACTTACTACTACGCAAGTCCAGGTAGAGTAGTATTTATGCATGAGAACCGAACCAAATGTGATAAGACAAAAGAAAGAATTGAGTTCTTGTATATCTTGAGGGGCAGCCTGGGCTCCTGTGACAACAAAGGTTCAGCTTTCTTTCTGTTGAATGCCTATAGAGAACACGCCAAATGCTAGAGAAGAAGAAGATTGGTCAAGATGCGCTTGTACTAGATTTAAGGCTGGGAGCAAAAGTTGTGACTGGTTTGAAGGTCGAAATGTTCTCTTAACTGCTTATGGCTGCTAGGGCTTTATCGTCTAGTTAAGTATGAAATGTTGCCATGCTTAGATGTGTGTATGTGTGTGTGTGTGTGTGTGTGTGTGTGTGTGTGTGAGTGTGAGTGTGTGGTGTATAAGTATTTATTATAATCGTAGCTAATACAATTCGCATTTACTTATCATATTTATATAATATTATTTGTATTTGTATTTGTATTTGTATTTATTATTTTTTATTTCGCTCGTAGTTAATATTGCGGCAAACACTTTGAAAAATAAAGTTTTGCATTGGAAAAAGAACACGTTACGATTTCGATATACGATATACAATATTCAATATTCGATATTGGCTCTTAACATAATCTATATTCAGAGTTGAGATATTTTACAATTGCTTTTTTAGTTCAAGTTGAGTTACAATTCTCATATGCCTCGCTGAACCCTGCACCTCTAGCTAAATTATTATTATTATTATTATTATTATGAGCTGTATACCTTACGGAGGTATCCTTATACACGCAGACCACGCATATACATATGTACATACATACATACATACATACATACATACATACATACATACATACATATATATATATATATATATACATACATACATACATACATACATACATACATACGTACATACATACATACATACATACATACATACATACATACATACATACATACATACATGCATACATACATACATACATACATACATACATACATACATATATATATATATATATATATATACATACATACATACATACATACATACATGCATGTACGTATCGCATTAACACTAACAACTAATGGCAATTTCCCTCTATTATGCAATAATATAGATTTTCTTTATGGATATATATATATATATATATATATATATATATATATATATATATATATATATATATATATATATATATATATATATATATATATATATATATATATATATATATATATATATATATATGTATGCACATATGCATCTATATATGTTTATATATATATATATCATTTATTATTCTATATATTTAATATGTGATTTTTACATGATTTATATATATTTTTTGTTATCCTTTTGCATAGCATTCAGTATGTATTCAATTCTCTTACTTATTTTCTCTGTTTACTTGGCTTGAGAAAAAAAAACACGAACAAACTAATTTTTTTGTTTTTCTTCTTTGTGTTTAATTATTATTAATTATGTTTTAGTTTCCTTGTACACCAAGTATTTTCATTATAATATTTGTATTTTTTACTTTTGTTTGTTTTTAACTAGATTTTAGCCTTACGCATATTTGGCTATAAGCTGTTTAAAAAAAAAAACGCTTAATTTACTCGTTATTTATTTATTGTTATAATTATTGTTTTTTCTTTTTCTTTTTCTTTTTCTTTTTTCGTTTTTCCTTTTTCTATTAGCGACCTAGAAATAATTTGCTTCTCTTTTATTTTCCAATTACTTTTCTTATTATCTTCAAACCTTGTTGGCTAAAATCTAATTCGTCTTTGAGTATGCTGTAGTGAGAAATTCCAAAAAAAAAAGAAAACAGAAAACAAATATCAAAGAAATATTCATGAGCTAACAACGAAGGACTTGTGTGTACTCGTGTGTGTGTGTGTGCGGTCTGAGCGAATGCAGATGATTCCTGTTTTTTTTTTTTTTTTTTTTTTTTTTGGATACCAACTGTGGAATTGCCAGGCTCTGTTTGCGTGATTCGTGACTCGTGTGACTTGTGACGTGTGACTCGTGACGTGTGATTCGTGGCATTGCAGCTGACATTGAGTGGCCTTGCCGAGTGGAACCTTTGAGTATATTTAAAAGTATTTAACTCTAGGGCTATTTAGCTGGCAGTGACATTTGCTCGTTTGGCTTGGCTTGGCTTGTCTGAATACGTCCTTAATTGTGACAGAACAGTGCGCAACAGTATGGAAGGAAGACAGAGAGACAGAGATTGAGCTAGAGATATTGTGAGATAGAGCAACACATAGAATCAGAGATTTCGATTGGTTTCACAGAGCCCGCTAATGGAAAACTTTCGAGGTGTCTGCGACTTGTTTGGTCCGTTTTGAGATTCAAAATTACTAACAAAATTGTGATTGGGTAAACAACGAGAGCTGGCTCTGGCTAAGTGGGGAACCTTACGAACAAAGTGCGCTTCAAAAAGTTTTCTGGACGGATTTTACAATTTGTAGCACATAATGTGTGTGTGTGTGTGTGTGAGTGTAAATCAGATGAGATGAGAGAGAGAGAGAGTGAGAGTGAGCGGGAGAAAGGAAGAGATTGTGTTCGCTTTCTACATATACAGACATACATAGATATGATTGTATAGACAACAAGATAATGAGTTGCTTGAGACTGAACTTTGGTTCCACTTTGCAATTGGCCAGCTCGCTTTAGCCCTCAAACGGTGCAATGCCCACGTTTGTCATGTGTGTGTGTGTGTGTGTTTGTGTGTGTGTGATTTGACTTTTTTCAATTTATGACAACTGATGATAATTATTTAAAATTTCTCTCTTTTTTATTTTTTTTTTTTTGTTTCGCTTTGTTGGTCTATATTGTGTTGAATAATATGTCTGCAACTATCGCAATTGGAAATATTATGAACTATGTAATTTGCATGGTATTTTCATTTGTTTTTTTTTTTTTTTAATAAATTTCCTCAGTTTGTATTTAATTGATTTATGCTATAAATGCTGATGAGTTTGCTTAAAAACTCCACACAGTGAACATTATTCATAATGACGGAAATGAAAGCTTCGTGTTTCCGTTTGCAATTTTGTATGTTTGTGTATAATTGAAAAATATGCTTTATGGATGTGTGTGTGTGTGTGAGTGAGTGTGGGTGTGTGTTTACTATTCTCTGCTTCGCTTAAATTCCTTTTGTTGTATTATGTTTGGTTATATTTAATGATGCGCGCTACAGATTGACCTAATTTACCTATGCATGTGTCTGCGTGTGGGTGTATGTGTGTGTGTGTGTGTGTGTGAATGTGTGGATGTGTGTGTGTATCCTCTGCATTTTGAGTTTTCGTTTTCTCTGGTATTTCCTTGCTGTTAGTATTTATGCGTATTTGCTGTGTAGTTGGTATTTTTGGTTTTGCTTTGTTTTTCTTTTCCATTTTACTAAACTGTCGCTGATATTTATTGATATTTTTTGTTCTTTACATTTAGTTTTGGTATAATTTTTCTTCTTCTTCTTCTTCTTCTTCTGGCATACAAAATTGGTTTTTTGTTGTTGTTTGTATTTGTTTGTTTGTTTTTTTTTGCGTTTTAATTTTTATATATTTTTGTTTTTGTTTTTTTTTTTTTTGGTATTTTTATTTTTTGGTTTTTTAGCGGGTAATACAAATGCTTAGATTAAGAAAAAAAAGTTGTATTTTTATATGTATATATATATATATATGTACTATATATGCACACATATATATATGTATATATAGCATATGCGTACGCATATACGTATGTATTTAAGTATAAGTAAGTTTAATGTTTAGAATTATTTTATATGCTGTACTTAGTTAACCTAGATTCGAATACATGAACACTTCAAGATATCATTTTTATTTTGTTTTTGTTTTTGTTTTTGTTTTTGTTTGTTTGTTTTTTTTTTCTTTTTTGGTTTTAATAAGTGATTTAATTGAATTGAATTTAATCTAACTTTTGTTTTTGCCTGCTTTTCTTTTGCTCTCATTCTCTCTTTTTTTTTAATCTTTTCTGTAGCTTAATTTCCTTTTGTTATACTTTTTATATTCACTCAATTTTGTTCAGAATTTATTCGATTTTCTTTGCTTCTTTTTTTTTTTTTTATATATGAGAGACTAGTTTTAAGCTACTCTTCGTTCGGTTGTTGTTCTTCTGTGAAACAGTTGCAGCTGCTGATGTTGTTGTTGCTGGTGTTTCGTGAGGCTTTCGAGTGTTTGCAGTTGCAGTTGCAGTTGTAGTTGCAGTTGCAGTTGCAGTTGCTGATGTTGTTGTTGTTGTTGTTGTTGTTGTTGGGGTTTTAATACAGAAATGCAATTATATACGCGGGCGTCGTCTCGACTTCGTTGGTGTCTTTGTTGTGTTGCTGCATGACAAGCAAAGTGAGGAGCAGGTGTGAGTGTGTGCGATGTGATGGGCGTTTGCTGCGGCGGCAGCGTCTACGGGGCGAATGAGTAATGTGTGTGTGTGTATGTGTGTGTGTATGTGTGTGTGAGTGTGTGAAATTGTGAGTGTGAGCTTGTGTGAGTGTGAATAAGAGAGAGAGAGAGAAAGAGTGTTGTTGTTCTTGTTCTTGTTGTTGTTGTTGGTTTTCCTCGACTTTCCATTTCCTTCGTGCTGTTGTTCCAATCCTTTTCCATTTCTTCTTTTTGCATACACACTTTGTCCTTGTCTCTGGGCAACATACTATTTTCATAACATTTTGACTTGAATCCATGGGGCATGCAGGCAGCTGCAGGCGCCACGTGCAGCGTGCTTGCGATGCCCGTGGGCACAGCTAGGTGGCAGCTGCGCCCAAACTCCTTTTCCTTCGGCTGCTGCTCATGATTGTTATTCATCCATATCCTGTTCTTCGTCTATCGGTTTTGACTTTAATATTCGTTGTTGTTGTTGTTTGTTGTTTGCTTGTTGTTTGTTTCGTATTCCTTGCCTTTGACTTTAACTTTAACTGGTTCGGCTTAGTCCGCTTTCATTCGTTGTGTGCTTGGGTCTATTGCTCTAGCTTATGTTTATCCTAAACCTTGTCGTTATCTTTATCTTTATCGTGTATCGTTTATCGTTATCGGTTTTCTGTCCTATCGTTCTCGTTATCGTTGTTGAGGCGACTCTGTGCATTACTCTCTTCTTGATTGAAAATGACTTCGATGTGCTAGCATTGACGATAGTTTTTTTGGTTGTATTTGTAAGATACGTTTTATATTTTTTTCAGTTTTGTGTTGAACTTATGAAGCGGTTGCTGCTGCTGTTGCTCTTGCTGTTGTACTAAATAGTTGAATGTTGTTGTTGTTGTTGGTTTTTGTTGTTGTTGTGGTTTTCATATTGAGACGACATATTGCATTTTGTATTGTTTCTAATACTCCCAATATCATGCATCCTGTATTTCACCTTTCAATCCAGGCACCCTGTGGTGTTGGTTATGTCCTAAGCGATTTGCTAAATCCTGTACAACATCACGAAATATAACTGTATCTATATTTTCACCTAATAAATACAACAAAAACCAATCGCCCATCTTGGAACGACGAACGATTATTTCAATTGCGTCTCGACGCACTAACCTGCAAGTTAAACAGAACGAGAGAACAGTGTTAGAAAACGTTCATGGAAAGTGATAGCATGTGACTCACCTAAATCGCATTCGAAATAAATATACCCTCATTCGAGGCGAGAATATAATAACCACCCTGTATATTAGCGTTAATAATGTGAGTAACGTTAATAATATAAACCAAAACCAAAGGAAAATGTAAATTTTCTCATTAACAACGTTTAATGGTAAAATGCAAATGGCGTCGTGTTTTTCCACCTAAACCAAGGGAAAAAAGAAGAAGAAGAGAAAGTGAGAGTTATATCCATATCCACGATCAGTTGGCCTCGCTACTTACCTCCCCACTTGAACCATATTTAAAAAATGTACATTTGGTCATTCTGGGAAATATGTAAATCATCGGATCCATGCGATCTTCCTGATCGGTCTCCATATAATCTATCACATCCAAGCCAAATGTCATAAATTCACCATCGAAAAATCGATTCATAAGAAACATTTGACCTACGGAACAACACAGAACATATATTCATCAATATATATATATATGTATATATATAAATTTATTTCAATTTGAGAATTTTGAATGAAATTATGAATGCCTTATATATACATAAGTATGTACATATATCTACTATAAGAGACGTTGTTGAGCGTGTTTATAGAACCAATTTACGAGTTCATTGGCTACCTTCGGCGAGCGTGTGAACTCAGCTAAATCTGTTAACAATCTAATAAATTATGTCAGTCAATTCATGTGTATCAATTAGGCTTTGTTTCCGGTCAACGCTCAAATTAATAAGCACGAAAATTGAATAAAAATTATAACAAATTAAAGCGGCAATTTGGTTGTGTTCATACGGACGTATGAGCTCATAGCTGCCATTGTTAGGGAAGCTATTGAAATTTTGAATGGAATTACTATAGCTATTACAATAGAGAAATTACTGCGATTTCGAAAATTGTATAGTATAACACCACCAGGCAATTAAATCATTGGGAGTGTGGCAAATTGTGAGCAGCAGCTTCAGAGAGAGAGAAAGCGAGAGAGAGAGAGAGAATTGCGCTTCTCTGTGGACCAGCTTAATATTATACATATACGTCTCTTGGAGGCGTGGCGAATCGAAAAGAACTCACTATATCTTTCACTGGTTATTGACTTGCCCTACAGCTAAGTTAACGTGGGCCAACTGTGGCCACCTGACAGTGGGCAGCAATAGAACTGATCACTTCCCATCACTTGCTAGCCGACTGCCAGCTCGTTGCTATTAATATTATTATTGATGATGCTGAGGTTGACTCCAATGAATTCATATTCTTTCTCATGTAGTTAGTCATGGCACAAATAAAATGTAACTTAAATCAAGCGTTTCGCTCTGCTAACTATCGAAAAAAGTAGCCCTAGCTAACTGGCTAATCAATATTGATCATGATCTTCGCCCTGTATGTACTTGATCTATAGCATTTAGTGTGAACTATGTTGAAACTGAAATGGAATTTGCTACCTCATTTGCCTCACTTCATTAATCGCGTTTCTTGTAAACTCATCAGACGTCAACATTCAATTAGTCTGAACTTTGCTTGAATTTGTTAATATACAAATATGTGTGTGTGTGTGTGCGGGTGTGTGTGTGTGTGTGTGTGTGTGTGTGCGGGTGTGTGTGTGTGTGCGGGTGTGTGTGTGTGTGTATACTTGCACATCTATGGCCAAATTAGTGTATTCTATAATTGTTTATTTCTTTATTTCTTATGTATTCTGACAGTTAATTATTTTGCTAGATTTCCGATTGTAGCGCACGTGGCGCACGTTGACCGAGAAAGAAAGAAAATGGAAATGGAAATGGAAATGAAATGAAAATCCAAATCCAAACGAAAATGAAAATCCAAATGAAAATGAAAATGAAAATGAAGAAAAAACGAAGCCTGGAGTCCACAGCAGCAGTGAGTAAAATTTGTTTATTTTGATGCGGCCTGCGGCTACGGTCAGTCGATAAAAATTCGTCATTGATTTTCCACGGAAAATGACTGAGTGAATTAGCAACATATACAGATATATATATATATATATATATATATGTATATATATATTCACACATACATATAGTATATATATATATATTGTATCTGCTTGCATATACTAAAGATATTCTGTATGGTTAACCCCAAATTTGTTTATTGGATTATGCAAACTGGAGCATTTGCTCTGCACCAGCTGCACCTCTGACGACAATGATGATGATGATGATGATGATGATGATGATGACGCTGATGATCGGCGTTACTCACCTATCACATTTATTAGGGCGAGCAGCTCACACACGTAGTATCTGTACGCCCACCAATTGTGATATCTGCAATTGCACAAATTCAATTATCGAACTGTAGTTTGCAGGTGTTTTTTTTTTGGTTTTTTTTTTGTTTTTGCACTTACCTTAAATTTTCCCATAAATAATCTAAAAGTAATTTCTTTTTTTGTTTTTTCTCGGCTTCGGAACAAATGCCTATATCTAAGTCCATGATGAGCGCATGAATTTTGCCACCCTCCCAAGACTTCCACAGCCATCTTGGTGTGTAAAATAAGATTGCCTGCAAATAGAGACAGTGCGAGAGAGAGAGAGAGAGAGAGAGAGAGTGAGTGAGTGAGTGAGATATGAGATATGGATCAAGATATATGCTTGAGTATATTTAGTTCTGTAAAGGTGAGCTGTGTGTGTAGGCGTCTGTCGTAAAAGCGCTTAAATCTGACAAGTGACAATTGCCAGCTGTTTGCTTAGCCATAGGCCATGGCTAGCGATTCCAGTTAGCAATGCCAAAGGTATTATATGATCAAAATTGCCTTTGCTTGACCTTCCCTGTGCATGCCTCTGCATGTTATTATTATTTGCTGATTCCGCGACTTACGGCCACAGACAGCCAGACATAAAAGATATATTTTATTGTACATATGCATACATATTTTGTGTGCTTGTATTTATAGACATGTCATCAAAACAATTAGCTGTGATCCATTAGCGAAAGTAGAAAAAACAACAGCAGCGACAAAGCGAACAGTTGATGAAGCAACAACAACGCGATTGCCACAGTCTGGCCAGCAATCTTGCCCAATTAAATGGATCTGTCGCTGGCTTGCTGACTTTCTGGTATTTATGTGCGCTCTGATGACATATTAATAATAACTTGTATCGTAAATTTCTGGCTAAATTGTGCAAATGTTTGCTTTGGCCCAGCTCGCTGTGGGCAGGTGGTAATCCCCGAGCCGTCAGCGGACAATGGCTTAGTGGCCAGCTGCTGGTTGGCTGTCGGGCGAGGTGAGAGTTCAGTTTGTTTAGTGGCTACATAATCTATGTGCAAATGGCGACTGTCTGCCATTGCCCTGCGTCATGCGTCATGCTCAGCATTTGTTCATTTGGTGTTGATGCTGGCAACACACACGATCGGGCCATACGACTTGAGCCCATAACGTCAACAATAGGCAGGCATAGCGGTCATGGCATGGTCTTGGCATCGGCAGCGCCAGTCGAGCCATTAGCGGTTAGCCTGCTTGAATGTTGCATTATTTTTGCATCTGTTGCAGCAATGCGACTCAAATATTGAAATTGACGACGCGCTCATAGCTTGGCCAACATCTGCGGCACATAGCAACGCCAACAACTAAACAAAAAACAAAAAACAAAAAAGAAAAAGAAACTGAACGAGTGATGGGCACACAGCTTGCAACGCCTTGCCGGAAGTCAAATGATGCGTTTGATTTGCTTTTTCGCCTCTGAGCGTATTCATTTCCCTTGCCCTTTCAGCTTGGCCCTTCCGCAATTGGGCCGTGCTGCTATTATTTTGTTTTCCTCTTGCCATCTCGCTTCCACTTGCCGACCTCCTTTGCTGCAAATTGGCTTGGACCGACGACATGCAACAGCAATAATCGGAGCCACATTTGAAATCCCTTTTTAGAAGAAGGCAGCCGCAGCCGCAGCCGCAGCCGCAGCAGCAGCAGCAGCACTAGTAGCAGCAGCAGCAGCTTGTGCCAATGGCTGCTGTGGGTGAGGCTGCGTACAGAGCTGCATGTGTGCGTGTGCGTGTGCGTGTGTCTGAAAAGCAATTTGGCAAGCGTTCAAATTGCCATAAAAACATTGCATAAATGCAGCTGCAATCAAAGCCAAACCAAGTCGAAAAGCAACAGGCGCATCCAGCGCCGAACACAAAGGACGCTGCACAGTGCAGCAAAGCTCGACGAAGACAAAAAAGAAGAACTACAATTGAAATACAATTAATTGATCTAAACAAATTTGGAATTTGGTATGCCAAGAATGTCTGACAATGGCAGCAATAAACTGTTTCGGCTTCAATTTGATTTATATTTTTATAATTTTTCTTTTCACTGAAAGCCTAAATAAAATAAATAAAATAATATATAATATGTGGAAGTGGTATACTGAACATATTAATATAAAAATTAATATATATTCAATATATAGAAAGTGGCGAAATAATTAATAGCACCACTTTGACAGTTTTTTACACTGGGAAAATAACATACATAGACTTGGTGCTATGATAGTTTTAAGGGCATACTTTAATGATTTATATTGCATAGTATTTCTACACAAAGAAACAATTAATATTGGATTGCTCAACAATATATATATGCATATATAAAAACATCTGCATTATACAGCTACCGTAGAAGTCATAAGTCAAACTCTGAGCTGCTTCCTAGGATGCAAAGTGCAGTCTAAATGAATAACTTTTTAGCATTCAGTAAATGTTTCTGTTTGGTTAGGCAATAGGAAAACCAAATGGAATTTGTTCCACTGTGCGCACTGCATTGAGGATAAAAGAGAAGTTTGCATTTCCAATTAGGCGAAAGTTGTGTGCGAACGAACGTCTTGTGGCCCTGGAGCAGCCCAAGTACAAACACCCCGTATCTGCGTAACATGGCTCCAGTGCGTGGGCGGGCTGCATGCTGTGCAAAGGCTGGATAGAGCTCGGGCGGCTGAGGCAACTGAGTTGCGTTTCGTTGCGTTGCGTTGCATTGCGTTTGCCGGCTGCCTGATCCCGGTTCCGTGCTGGCTGCTCACTCCCGCACGCGTGCATAAAAATAAATACACATAAGTCAAATATAAACACATGTCCAATGCTCCAACTCTGGCGGGGAGTCCGTCAGCGGCGTCACGTTGCCAACCCGTCTCTCCCAAGCCAAACCCATCGCCAACCCATTCCATGCCCTCCCTTTCGATCGCTCGCTCGCTCGCACTGTCGCTTGCCATTCGGGCCAGATTTTTGTTTCTGTGCGCTGGCATTTGGCCAGAATTATTATTTGTTCACTTTTATGTTTGTCTGTGCCTTTTCAATAAATATCCAGATAGGCAAAAAAAAAAAGAAAAGAAAAAGAAAACGAAAAGAAAGCAGATTCATTTTTGACATATTTGAGGGGAGCGCTTGATCGATATGAGCCGATCGCGTACGGAATCAATATCGAAGTCCAAATGAAATTGGAAATGAAAGAAAACGATCATGAAAATTGAAATGGTAAATGGGAACGGGAGTGGCAGTGGCAGTGGGGCGCAGTGGCCGGGGGTAATGATTGTGAACATGTTCGCCTGCTGCAAGGCAGAATTTTGCTTTTAAACTTTATAGCTGCATTGTCCAAGTTAATGGCCTGGCCATTAGCGTGGGCGATCCAATTGTTGATCTCCAGATAATCGCCGCCGCCCGACGCCCGCCCCGCCCCGCCCCGCAGCCCAATCACGAACGAGGTCCTGAGATCACAATATTGCTACGTACGTCCATGCATACTTAGGCAGCTATTTAGATATTTTTGAATATTTGAAGTTGATTTCAGGTGTTCCATAAAGCTACGCATACAAAGATATATAGATATATATATATAAAAATATTTATATATATATATGTATATATATATATATATATATATATATATTGGTTCATATGACTATATAGTTGTTGTCTACAGATTTATGACTTTGCTTGTTTTCTCGTGGCATTTATGATCGTTGACTTTTATTATTTATGCACAGTACATATGCACACGATCATACATACATTTATATAAGTTTATATATATTTATTTATATATATATATATATATATATATATATATATATATATATATATATATATATATATATATATATATATATATATATATATATATATATATATATATATGCCTATATATTGCCTGATGATTTGGGCTGAGAACTGCATTCGATTTCAGGTCGCATCCGTCGTCTTTATTAATAAATCCACAAATTAAGCAGAATGGAAAATGTGTAAATTATAGAAACGCCGTTCACGCGTCATTAAGCAGGGAGAATACCATAATAAATGTATTTATAGGTATTTGGGTGACTATGACGGCGTCGTCTATAATCGCCGCTGTGACACTAACCGAGAAAAAAAAAGACCGTGTGCCCAGCAGAGGCGTGTCGCACCGCTCCCCGCCTTCGACTCTCCTTCTACTCTTAACCCCTCAGTCGGCCAAGAGACACAGAAACACAAAACACAGAACACGCCGAATGGCGACTGCGACTGCGACTGCGACTGCGACTGCGACAAAAGTGTGGTAAAAATATACATTTAATATTTGGTACATTGTTAGCGGGAAGATATATTATTGTGTAATCGTTCAGTTTCGCTCCCCGCGCCGCCACTTTGGACTGGCCCCTCCTGCCTTGGCTTGCCACTTGAGACATATGGCAGAACAACGTCATAAAATGCAAGTAGAACAACAATACAATGGGGCACAAATTTCGGATCCATTATATACTATGTGTTAAAGTGAGTTGCTCGCATTGGAATATGAAATATTTCTATGAATTGGACCATCTAAATTTAAGACAATTACCGCTAAGAATCATTCTATTTCGCTTGCTTGTGCTTGGCACGACTACAGCGACTGTAAGCCCAAATGATGTCAATTCACTTTACTTAGGATCTACATGCTCACATTGTACGATTTGATTTCTTGACTTGTGCAATTCAATCAATTTGCATTGCAAATTGAAAAATCGGGTCGAAGGAGGCGTGTCTAAGCCCTTAGTCTATATATATGCTGGATCAGTAGTCGAGTCGTGTCGATTTAGCCTTACTCGTCTGTATTAATTAGTTTGTTTATTTCCATAAAGATGCTAAGAATCGATACTAATCTTTAGTTTTTTTTTTGAGCACATCTCGTGCGGAGTTGAAGCTAGAGTCTCTGATTTAGTATAGAGTATACAAAAATCAATTTTGAATTCTTTCTTCATAAGTTCTGTTTGACTCATGGACAAATATATGCATGTGCAATGGATACAGGTATCTCCAAGTCGGGCATTGCCTACTAGACTTTTGTATTTCAGTAATGTGAATATGTAACTTATACGAATTCAGTTCTTAATGAAGTCTTTCTTTTACTTATTAGCATAGATAGTTAGCAGCTGATTGATATAGTATCATGATATAGTATTAATGACATATTGTACAAAAAGAAAGGCAAATAGTTAGGATAGATATGTTGGTTCCTTTGAGCTATAAGTTCAATCATTAATAATGCTATACTTTTTATAAGTCTGATAAGATCATATTAGTTTTGTACACTGTTTATGCATCTCTGTCTACGCCTATTCACTTAAACCCTTTCAGTTCTTAAAGTTGGCACATCATATAACATATGTCTCTCTAGCAAACTAAAGTAGCGAGAAGAGCTCTATATCTGATCGTTCCATAGCACATACATATCAAGTTTGCTTCAAATCTTCAAAGCTATTGAATGCAATGACCAAAATCGAAATCAACCATCAGTTATATGAGTATATCTGGCAGAGTGTGTGGATATCAGGGTATTTCTTAGTCAAGCACTTTCGATTTAATTTCATATTTTTTATAGCAATTGGAAGAGTTCTAATATTCTTGAAAATATGCGAACAGGAAAGTGTTGAGCTGAAAAGGACTACAGATATGGCGGAACTATTTGAAATTTGGTAAGCGCTTCGATCAACAAATAAACAAACAAACAGACACAGAGATGGACGGGCGGACGGACGGACGGACGGACGGACGGACGGACAGACAGACATGTGTATCCACATACGTCACAACAGAGCCCAGTCAACTGTTGCTGCTGCGGCTGCTGGCCTTGGGCAAGCGTAAGTGAAATGTTCGCAACGGCAACAAATCGGGTAATACGGATATGTTTAAACATTTTCATTTCATTGGCCAGCGTTTCAAAGCCAAACCAACAGCAGCAGCAGCAGCAGCAGCAGCAGCAACAACAACAGCAACAACAACAACAACAATCACAGAAATGATGAAGAAAACAAAAACTAAGTAGAACAAATATTTGGAAATTTCAATTTTGTATTGAGTATAAAAAAAAAACGCACGCACTCATAGAACTGTAGATAAATATAAATAAGTATGCAGGCATATCACCACGCACAGCACTTCAACCCATCCCCCAGTCTGAGCTCTACACATGTATACACGAGGCTTTAATGAGCCAATATATCAAATTTTTATGCTCGCTGCTTGACAAGACTCAAATTCGGGAGTCAGTGAATGAATGAGTCGAACAAAGAAGTCAACTGGTTCCACATATGAACTAAGTACTTCCACTGAGCGGTATTCCTGAGAGTCAAGTGATGATTCCGATAATATTGCTATACTAAATGAGCCAGCAGCTTTTGTTTATCAAATCATTTTGGTTATGGATAATATATATATATACATATTTCTTATAAATATGTTAGATAAAAGAAATGGAAATTTACATTCATCAATTGAACATCAATTGAAATCTCAGAATGAAAATCTGTTTATGTTTGACACGCCGCAGACTGAATACCCTTGCAGACAGCGAATCTGTCTGAGATGAATAAATAACTCAAAACTTTATTCATTTATGGATTGATTGTATCTGCCTGTCACAGGGAGTTTCATAAAACTGATTGCATAATCAATTCAAGTGCCAAAGGCAGATTGAAATCGCTGCATTAACACTCGCGCGTACATCCTTGCATGACTCACCTGAAAAAATAGGCAAAAGCATACCCATTGATAGTATTTATAGTGCTTCTTATCGGCTGGATCGCCATCGGAATTGCCAATACCGGGGTACGGCACCGAAACGCCTTGTTTTTTCAAAAATAAACTCTTCAGCGTATACGTCGACTGTATCCAGCAATATGTGTTGAGAACATCCTCTGGAATATCTTTAGTGTGTACACAATCAATTGGATTACCCACATATTGGCGTGTGGTTATAATTAGCGAGAATGACATCAGAATCATCACAGTTATTGAGTAGTGCAGGCGGAATACTATCGAATCGGTTTTAACGTGACTGACCTTTACAAGGTTTTTCAATCCACGAAATATATCTAACATGGTTTGTTAAACAGAGCGGAGCGCGGAGTGTTTTACCAAAGCTCAATTGGTATATGGCTTTAACTGATGCTCTCTCTCTCTCTCTCTCTCTCTCCCTCTCACTTTGCCTTGCCTATATGTGTGTGTGAGTGTGCGAAGGTGTGTGCGTGTGTGTATCGATGGGATCGTATAAGATCGTATTTTAGGGTCAGACTCGACTCTGACTCTGATTTGAGTTCTTTTGGTATCTGAGGAGGAACTATCGATCGATGAGTTGTCCTATCGATAGGTGCTCGTGGAGCTATCGCTTTCGGGATTAGAGTTCTTTCTTTTGCGCGGCCAGCCCATCATTGGCAGCTGAGCAGTAGGCCGGGCACGCAGATCGACCATTTGTCGATATGATCAACTGTTCAAGCTGGCGCTAAAGGTGGAGCTGGTTCTGGTTCTGGTTCTGGTTCTGGTTCCGTTGACTAGATTGTTTGGGTACACGGTTTTTAGTTATGCTTGTCCTTTGCATAGAATTTGGCATTTTTGATCGAGTTCAATTGACGATTTTGTTTTTCTTATGGTTTTTTTTCGTATTATTCTTTTTATTGTTTTGGGTGTTTTTTTTTTTTTTGGGGGGGTTGTTGGCTGTCACTGAATCACTGTAAATTCTTACTATGAAAACGATGCGAAAGCAAAGAAAAAATACACCGACGGACGCGACGGTAATTTTTTATTTTATTTTATTTTTTTTATTTTTTTTTTATTTTTTTTTTTTTTTTTGATAAAACGTGCAAAATTTTTGAATATTTTCACAGTATTTAGTTCGCGTCAGTTTGTTTATTGAAAGAAGCAATTGGAAGCATTTCTACTCTCTATGGTCAATGTGGAAATATTTATTTTAACGGCAACCATTGAAATTTCGTAACGAAACAAAACAAATAAAAAACGCGCCGAGCATATAAATAAAATGTGGCATTAAATGGGCTTCCAGTTCACTAGTGTTGGGGATCGCATAAATTTCTATACATGTATATATATATATATATAAATATATAGAACATATAGATACATATATATATATATATATATATACAAAGAGATATCTGTATATACAAATATATATATATATATATATAAATATATCTGTATAATTATATATGTAGTGAACGTGAACATATCTATGCATGTTAATAAATTTATGCTCCGCGCAGCTGGGGCACAAAACCTATCGACGAAATGAACAGTAAAATTCAAAATTGCAATGTTTATAAACAAATTGCTGAGAGTCGAGTCGGGTCGGGTCGGATCGAGTCGAGTCGAGTCGAGTCGAGTCGAATCGAGTCGAGCCGTAGCCATAATAAAATATAGCCAAAAAGTACGTCTAGCAAATTGCCTATACGCACACGTGGCCCAATAAACCAGGCAAAGTCAATGGTGAAGCCTTCACGATAATTAACGCGCCATCAAGTGATGAAGAGATGATCAATGTCGACTAGAGACTATAGACTATAGACTATAGACTGTAGACTTTACACTGTAGACTCCATTGTAGCACGAGTCGAAAAGGTGAACATAAATATGGCAGCGATGATCGTAAATTGGTCGAGCTCAAGGCCCATGATTTCGTAAGCTGACAGAAACTCGCAAAACTTTTATTCAAGTATTTGTTCTGCTTCTGCTTCTGCTTCGGTTTCTGTTTCTTTTTGTTTTGTTTTGTTTTGTTTTGGTCTGCTTCACGTTGTTGTTTATAAAATGGTACGACAGCGGCAACGGCAACGGCAACGGCAACGGCAACGGCAGCGGCCACCACTGCACTTGACATTTCAAGAAAAATATTTTGGGACGAGGGCATTTGGAAATATGCCAAGCATGCTTCATCCTAATACCCCGTAATTCCAAAATTTTCAAATTTCCAAATTTCCAAATTTGTTTATTGTTGCTACGCATGCCTAATTAAGTTAAACGGATCCCCAATCCTATATGTCCCCACCATCCCACCATCTCCATTCCGCTGTCAATCTTGCTCCACTTTCTTTCTTCAGCTTTCCCTATGGCTAGCGAGCGACAGAGATGGCGAGGCATTAACAATTCGCAGCTATATTTAAATATACACATCTATAATTATGATTTTCGGTTTTTTTTTAAGATAAAATATGAACAACAACAAGTGGAACGCCAGCTATCAGAATGGGCAAACAGATCGGCATCGGCATCGGCATCGGCATCGACTAATGACTAATTGGGTTTTCCTCGACGCCTGACAAATCTGCGCAATGAGTAATGAGCAATAACGGGCCAGCGACAAAAGAACCGAGCAGAAGCTGGCGGCAACAATTCGATCGAAATCACTCATGAAATCCAACAGCAAAACACGATCACTCGTTTCATCTTGCTCAGCTCCGATTGCAATTACAATTCCAACTCAAAGTGAATACATATATGATTTTCGGAGACTCTGCGAAATGGCGAAATGTGCGTAGTAAATATTTGTCGTGAGGATTTTCCCTTTAAGCTGCAATTGTCACACATGTCATAAGAAATGAGAGCAAGAAATATTTAGTTCGAACGAAATATGAACGCTAAAAAATGCGCGCGGACAGTTTGAGGTTGATAAGCTTAAGTTCTTAGGGAAGTCCATAAAATATCACAGATGTGGACATATTTCAACGAGCCCATGTGAATGTGAATGTGAATGTGGATATGGGCTGCCCGGCTTTGTGCGGCTCAAGGTATTTCTTCTGCCAACCACTTGCTGTCCTTGGCGAAAATGTAATTAAATCCACAAACAAACCCAAGTATTCAAATAAATTTAACTGTCAACTATATGAAACAAGAAGAGATTATATGTATAAATAAAATCTTTAATAATTGAATTGGTATTCTAACAGTCTTATTCCTTCACTAGATCAATTTACAATATTTCCTATTTAGATTGTTAAACAAATGGCCGAATATTTTCTCACTGCTAACTACTTGTTACTCGCATATTTATTTGTATTTTTGGAACTTAATCGACTTGCTGCTGGGATCTGTTGCTTCCATGGCCATGCCACAGTGTTGGGATCCATAATTAACTCATCTCGGCATTGTTTGTATCAGTTTATGAAAACTGCTGGCGCTGTAGGGCACAGGTTCCCACATCTGCCGCACCGAATGTTGAGTTTCGGTATTAAAACACTTTCAGCGCTCTTTACAAACAAGGCTTCCGAACCTAATATATCACTCTGAACTGAGTGTGAATGATATAAAGCAACAAACAACAGCAACATAGCGATCCCAGCATAAGCAGCGAGCGCATCAATGATGCTGGCGTCGCTGCTGGCGTCAACTGATGTTGCCGTATGAGTTATAAAAATGAAACGAACAAAAATGTGTGTTGTTGTCGACAAACACAGAGATTCGCTCGGCAAACGGCTGGGCAGCGTAGAGCCGTGGGCGCCTGAAGCAACTGAGCAAGACTGGAGAGCCGCCGTTGCTCTCTGGCCTGGCCGAAGAAACAATTGGCAAATATACAAAGCAAATACATACATATGTAGGTGGTTGCAGCCGAGTGCACCTGACGGCGCAATACTCTGTTTGCCCAACAACTACAATTGTCAACCAAAGTCAACTTGAGTTTCGTGAGTGCTCTGCCAGAGATAGAGAGAGAGAGAGCGAACGGGTTCCTTCAGCAAGAGAAGGCAAGAATTACCTTGTCAAGCAATTCATGCTTGAAGACTACAACAAAGTGAAAGAGAGACAGAGAGAGATAGAGAGATAGAGGGAGAGAGAGAGAGAGCAAATACTGTAGACAGCGCAGCATAGATTACAGCTGTATCAAGCAGATCAGGTATCAAGATCAGTTCGAGTAGCTGACTCTAAGATTAAATGCAAGCCACTTATGGCAGCCAAATATATATTTTATTATAAATTCCAATTGGCAAAAGAAAAGAATAAAAGAGAGAGGGGGAAGTAGAACCTATGGTTGACATGAAGAACAAACGAAATATTGCACATTGCCAATATATATACTCGGGTTTTTTTTTTGTTGTTGATGTGGGCAGAGCATAAGGCGAAAGCATGTGAACGTTTTCGGACTTGTGGGTTGCAAATGTGAATGTGAACGCGAAACTGTTGCCAGCGCATAGCGGACAGCGGACAGCGCACAGCGCACAGCGCACAGCGCACAGCGCACAGCCTCGCCGCCATAAACACATGGCCGGGTCCATTTTGGCCAGTTCGTTTATTTACTTTGTAGAGTTAATTATGATGGAGCAGTGGGCAGCGCGGTCGCAATTGCCCAATCACTTGGCCAACAGACAAAACAAGCTATGCGAGACTTTGTGAAAATATCAAAACAGATCGTCACGAGTATCAATTAACAATGCATTGAATAATATATAGATATATATGCATATATATATGTGTGTGTCTATATATATATATATATATCTATATTGATATTAATTAAATGATATTTGTTCATACGATAGCATTCGTCGCTCGCGTCGCGGGCGCGGGCACAAGGCCTGCGAACGGCTGCATCACACGGCGTGGAAGGACTCTCTTCACATGTTTTCGATCGCACGCACAGCCGAAACAATGCAGAATACAAATGTGTGTGTGTGCGTGTGTGTGTGTGTGAGATGTCGTTGTACAACACTGATAAATAACGAGCAGCACTTGAAGTCCGAGCACGTCAAACGGTAAAGCACTGTATAAAAAAAAAACAACGCACACACGAAAAGAAATTTATAAAAAAAAAGAAGGAAACAAAACAGGAAAATAGCCGTTGCGTCTGTTCGACTGTTTGAGGTTCGATACTCGAGACGCGATACTCGATACACGATACTCGATACTCGCTGCTCGCTGCTCGACTCACGTTGCTGTTCAGCTTTTGGCAGTTGGTTCGAGATCACAGCAGAGGAGAAAAAAAAAACGAGCGCGCGTTCGCCTCGCCAACCTAAAAGACACTGCGGAAATGGCCGCAATGCTGGCCTGCCTGGCCGGGCCATGCCATGCCATGCCGTGCCGTGCCGCGCCGTGCCGGGCCCGGCCAGGTCTATGCTGGCCAAAAACTCTCTCCGACAGATCTCTGTTCACAATTTCCTCTGCCTGCTGCTGCTGCTGCTGCTGCTGGCAGCGTGTGCTAGCGTGCCAGCTCTGCCTCTATCTTTACTGTACTCTCTCTCTCTCTCTCTCTCTCAGTATAGCTCGCGCTCTCTCTATCTCTCTCTCTCTCTCTCTCTCTCTCTCTCTCTCTCTCTCTGTCCATTTCTATCAGCTTAATACACTGTCTCTTGTCGCTGCTTCTAACTCACTCTATCTCGTTCGCCCCATGTGCGGCCATCTCGTTCGCGAGCCACGCACACTTCCGGCTTGTTGATGTCTCTGTCTGAATATGTTTTTGTGTGTTGCATTTGGTGGTCGGCTGTTTGTTGTGTGTCTCTCTCAATGCCTGTCTTTGTGTGTGTGTGTGTGTGCTCAGATGCCTGTTGTGTGAGTGAGTAAATGTTGGCGGCTGTAAACAACAATGAACTGACGACGACGTTCGATACGCTCGACGCTCATCATTGTTGCAACAATTTCTGACCAAGCAACAGAGAAACACACACACACACACACACACACACACACTCACACACACACACACACACACACACATACACACAGTGGACAGTTTTATAATTTGTTCAGTTTCAGCCCCAGTTCCAGTTTCAGTTCCAGTTTGAGTTCCATTGCAATTGGCAAGTCGCTACAGCAATTACCAATAGACACTGGTTCCATGCCAATTGGCAACAGTTTGACTGTTACATTCTAATATGAGTAATAATTAATAATAATTATTATTACTATAAGCACAGGATGCACTTATCGTAAGCTATGGCTATGCAACACTCAAAGCTCTAGTCGAGGATGATAACCAAAGCCTCTATAGAATTGTGTGACCTTGAACAATTTTAGACTTAAGAAAAACAACAACTGTTCATCATTATATTATTAAAACTCCTAATAAATATAAGAGTTACTAAAAAAAAATTAACTTAAAATAAAGTAAGCCTGATACATGTGTTTCACCCACTAATCATAGCATTCGAGCCACTGTGCAGCAACTATTTACATGATGTTCATATTTGTTTCGCGCACTTACGAGTCGTCCGCAACTATCAACAGCAGCCATCCATCCATCCTCCCAGACGCGCAGCTATCAGCGAAGGACACAAGTGAAATGAATGCAAATAGAAAAGGAGTCGCCGAGAGTCGAGTCGAGTCGAGTCGAGTCTTGAATCGAGTCTTGAAACGAGTCGTGATGGGGTTGAGCAGAGCTGATGGAGTACGTGACGCAACGTGTTCCTTTTGCATTGTTGTCCAGCTGTTTGTCTAGTTGTCTCCTTGTTGCTTGTGCGATTTCCGCTCATTATTGTTGCAATCAGCCAGACAAAAGCAAACGCCACACACACACACACACACACACACACATACAGGACACACACAGGACACACACAGGACACACAGGACATGAGCATAGAATTTATGCGTTTTTTTTTTTTTTGATTTTTGCGCACAGACATCATGTGAAGCATATCAATAAGGCCTGCGCCGTATGAAGACTGATAGCTGGAGTTATGAAAATATCAAATTGTCTGACGTCCATTGGCGATTTGATTATACTGCCATTTGTCGCAGCGTCGTCGTAATGATGGACAGCTGCCGCCCGTGATATGTTCATGTGGACTTCATGCGCCATCGTGGCAACCAGGCTGCGGAGTGTCCATTAAAATTCAATTGGTTTTGGGTCTACGTGAGCTGGCTGCTCGAGACAAAGGCGTAGATTTGGTTTTTGCTTTTTTTCGTTTATTTTTCGTTTTTTTTTTTTTTTTTTTTTGCATAATTCGGCCATTAAGACAAAAGTTGTTCATTGCCAGCCGCAGTCTCGGTCCTCGTCTCCGACTCAGTCACTGAGTGCAGTCGAAGGCGGCGCAAAGTCTATGCCAGATAAGCTTCGCCTCATTAATGCAACCGAAACACATTAGCCAAATGCGAGCGTGAAAAATGCATAACACTTTGTTATCTGGGCTGGGCGCCAACTTTTGCATTATTTCAAATGCACGAGGGCGTCCAGCCAGTCGACCAGCTCTAATTAAAACATATCCAACAGCAACTAACTGTGCAAATCGTCAAAAGCTCAAGGCAAACCCAAATGTGTCGCTAATACAAACAGTATCAGACGTAACTTGAGAACTTGATAGCTGCGTTGCATTTGTAATCAAAAATATTTCAGTGAAGTTGTAGGGACAGGAATCTAGCGATTGCTACAGTCACAGGAGTCAATGGCATAGCTAAAGATAGGCGAATGGGCTGGCAGCTCAGCCAAAGCAGCTATCTGGCTACCAATAACAACAGGCGAAGGCTCTAAAGGCTGCATACTGTGAGCCGCAGGGAAAGCTAAAGAACTTTATGCATTGTAGAGTAGAAAGAGGCATAAAAAAAGAAAGTGTAGAGTAAACTTGTCTATGCTAGCTGACAGACCCACTCACTAAGAAAATAATCTGCAATATAATAGCCATAGTAACGATAGTAAGTTAAAAACTAAATAGAAATAGGCCTATCGATATGAAGCGTGGCAAGTCAACTGTTCAAGCAACTAGAGCGTGAGACAAAAGTAATCAACAACAGTTTTTATTTTAGGAAGAGTAAAGTGATTCGTGGCTTGTCGATTTGTTTTCTGTGTTTGTTTACTTCACAAATGTCACAATCATTTGCCAATCTGCTGATTACTTTTGCGCCATATATTTGAATAGAGCTGCAACTTACGACTTCCTCCCTTTGAACTGACTATCTGACCGCCTCCAGTTACAAATTCAAAGTGATTTTATTGCACTATGCATGAAGCGCATAATGAGACTGCGCTGAACTGCATGCTCTTACAACTTAGATTCTTCTTTTTCACTTCTCTTACAAATGCCTAGCTCTGTAGCTCTTCAAATCAACTGAGTTTGGAGATGAAAACTTTAAAACTATTTCTTATACGAATACAGTTTCTATATCAACTATGGCTAGGAATTTATATTTTATAAGAAATATCGACAATTTTTGACTTCTTTTCATAATGCAAGTTAACGACTGCCAAGTGCTGCTCTTGCAGATTGGGCAATGAGCAGAGTCCTATAGCCACTGCAGTCTGCAGTCCCGCCTTAACGTCATATCTCTGTATCTTTAGTCTTCAAGTCACATAAGCTCTCACTTTTCATAGTTGATCAATTCGTTAGTCTTCGAACATGAACATGTCATCACGCCTCCAAGTGGACTGCGGGAGAGCATCGAGGAGTTTACGAACATAGCCAGCGTCAAACCATCGAGTGTAGGGACATGAGTAAAGCACTTGTGCCCTATGCTCGAGCCGTGGCATTAGATTAAGTAAGTGTGTAACAATTATAAACAAATGACGTTGCTCTTCGGAGCGACAATCAGTGCATTGTGTCACACACATCTGCCTCGTCAAGCCTCTCTGAGTAGCTTCCCATCAGTGCACTGCAGTGGATCGACACTCAGAATGAGTGCAACATCTCAGTTCATCAGGAGATGTTGTGTCTCAAACAGTCAGTTGAACACGCTTGCGCAACCTTGACATGTGTCAACTCGATAGCTAACTTGCACTCTGAGCTCCAGCAGTCCAGCTTGACAGTTGCAGTTGCAGACGAACTCATCCATGCCCAACTAGACTCGTTCAACTGAACCATAATGACAATATAGAATTTTTGGGAGACTGTGCGCACTGTCAATCAGCTGAGTCAAGCAGAGCCAAGCAGAAGAAATATGATTTGCTAAATAGGATATTATAATTTAACGACATGCCGCTGGGTATTCCCCAGAGAGCTCTCGGCTCTTCGATAGAACAGCAAGAATTTTCGGCCACACACAAACGGCTCGTAAATTAAATGGTTCGTTTTTATTTTGGTTTATGTTTTTTTTTTTTGTTTTTTTTTTTTTTTTGATGTTTTTCTTCTGCTTTTCCATCTCAGTTTTATTGGCGATGCCAGCGTCTCCAAGCGAAGCGTTCAGGCTGCTCAAATAAATTAATACAAATATCGTACGTCAAATTTCTATCAAATTAACGCTGCAGCAGGGAAATGCAGGCGGCGAGTAATTAACTGAGCTGCCGATGGCGGCTGCCTTGGCGGATGTCTTGTCCGCTCGCCTCGCCCTTCCTGAGAGGCGTCTGAGGGGGGAGGGGGAGGTGGAGGGGGGGGGGGCGTGTGCCCCATCGGTAAAGTTGAAACGGGGTCAAGCGGTTGCATTCCCCGTTTGGCTTTCTTTCCTTTTTTTTTTTTTTTACCGAAAATAGCACAGACACACAAATATAATAATACGAATGAAGCAGGCGACAGGCGTGAGGCGTGAGGCGTGCGGCGTGCGGCGTGAGCAGACGTGGGTGGGAGGCGAGCGCAGCGGAAAAGTGCGCAGCCCAAACAGTTGGAGAAAAAAAAAGAGAGAATTGATAAGTTTGTGGCGGCTGCTCCAAAAATAGTTGCGCAGTCAACGCTTCATTTCATCCGGCTGCTGCGTGGTCATGCTGCGACTGGAGTTCGTGTTTGTGGCTATGCCTGAGTCTATGCTCGATTGTCGATAGTCCATAGTCTATAGCCTATAGAGTGTCTGTGAGGGCTAGTTAAACACAACATGTAATTGCATATAGCTCATGTGAGAGTCTGCGCCGCATTAATTCATTATCGTCATCGATATTAGCAGGGGAATCGTTGCTCAGAACAAAAGGCGACTCAACGCTTCAATGGCTCTCCGAGCCATATCCATTAACCGTACTGGACCAGACGTGCCCACACATGCACACATGCATGGCGCTGCCACCCGCTCTTGGCCACACAGCCCCAGACAGCCGCGTGCAGCCCAGGCAAACATTCCGACAGGCAAACAACAGACGCTGCATGCGCTGGGGCAGGTCAGGTCAGATCCTTCTATAAATTCAAATGTAGTTGATAAGAAAGCAGTTGTATTATGAGAGAAGAAATACTTTAGATCATGGTGTGATGGGACTTAACCATAATTGTAAGTCTTCTTAAGCATAAAATTGGTTATCAGCAAATCTCACTCCAATGCTAGGACTGCAGACTGTATTACGAATACAGCAGATGATCCATGTGTATAGTCTATGGAAACGGGTTGTCCTTGAAATTAAACAGCCTAAACATAACAGCCTAACAACCGCACTCAGTTTGAAGTCTTAAAAGGAAACTTTACCTTATTTAGGTCATTCCCATAGCTCGCACCTAGCCCCCATTCTATTTAGGATCAGCAAATGTGAAACTTTTAGTCGTTTTTCTGAGCTATTTTTTCCGTATTCGCATTAGTAGATAAGCTATAGCTTTAGCACTTTAAGTTATACTTCTAGTTCTTATTTATCCCTCACATAATTCTCAGCACAAGCTGAGTTCAGACAAAAAAAAAAAAAAAAAACTGCTGTTTCGGTATTTTGTTAATTTTCGATGTATTTTTAGTTTGTTTTGAAAGTTTTCGATTCCCAACTTTAATTGACGTAAGAATAAATGCGAACAGAGCCAGAAGTACTTGGCTCTAGAAGTACTTGGCATTTAGTTGTACATCCATAACCATAAATATCATTAACAAGTCAGAGTGTTCTATGTGGGTTTGCCCAACTAAGAGATGCTCTGAGAAAATGTTTGCAGGAGTGGAATAATTTAGTGGGTGTGATTGGTTGCTTTAGCTACGTGAACATCTTAGATATGTTCGAAGAACTGAAGACAAGTATCGCTCGAGCCATGGTAACTATTATTCACAATGAACATGAACTGCTTTTGCCATAGACGGATCGACCTACCAATGTCACATAAATGGCTTACAGGGCATTTTTAGGCTATTTCATGGCGGCAGTCAAACGACTTTAGTGAAATTTTTAACCCAAAAGCAATGCATTTCTCTAATTCTTATTTGCAATACTCAAAAATATATTTTCAGAGCCATAAAAAGATTTTTTCTAATACTGAAAAATGTATTTTCACATTATTTTTAAAATATAATTTTAATGCTCACTTGAAATACTCAAATTCTCTAAGAATTAATAATAAATTCTCAGATTTGTATTTATTTTTATAATATTGCAGTTGCCAGAGCAGAGCGTAGCTCTGTTGACCAATTCAACTAGAAGCTCGCCAGCTTTAAGCTCAGAAGCTGCGCAAAGCTTTCCCAGTTATAGACAAAGACTTTAGCAACCAGCTAAAGAGCTTTTTAGCATGTTTCTATACCAAAGCGACGCAAGCTTTTAGTTTGTGCCAATGCAGCTAGTAATAGAGAAAGCTTTTTGCTTAGTATATATAAGCTGCATATTGAAGCCGCTGCTAAAAAGCTTTTTAAGCTCTGCCACACAGAAGTTTAGTAACGTTTTTTCATATCGTGTTTTTTTAAGTCAATTTGCAACTTACCTGAAAAAATAGTGTAAACGCTACCCATTGATAATATTTTGTGTGCTTTATTGTTAGAGGGCCACGCCCCTGTGAATTGTGAATTCCAGGAAAAGGCACCTCGGAACCTTGCTTTTTCATGAACGCATCCACAACTGTATACGTTGAGTGTATCCAACAATATGTGTTGAGAACATCTTCCGGAATGTCTCTGCAAAGATGCACAGAAGATGTGTATAAAAACATATATAGCAGAAGAGGTGGGAGAGAGTGGGAGAGAGGGAGAGAGTGGGAGAGAGGGAGAGAGAATGTGGCGTCCTCTTACCTTGTGTGTACACAGTCTATGGGATTTCCTACGTACTGCCGCGTTGTCACAGCAATCGAGAATGTGATCAGTAAAATAACCGTTGCGTTTGTGTGCAGGCGAAAAACAGGTGAATCGATTTTGACATGAGACACCTATATATGGATATCGGTTATCGACAATCGATCGATATCGCGTTGTGTGTGGAAGTGTATGCGTAGTAAGAGAGAGAACATTATTATTAAGCGAATTGGCAGCGGGGGGCGTTTGGGGCGGGGGATATAAATTGAAAAGTTGTTGTTGTTTAATGCAGAACGGTTATACAAATTTGCTAAGTATATCTGTATCATAGTTAGTTGGTTTCTTTTCTTTTCTCTTCTTCTTCTTCTTCTTTTTCTTTTTCTTTTTCTTTTTCTTTTGTTTTTCGTTTTTCTTTTGGAGTGTGCTTTATAAGTATCGTATAAGTAGTCTATGTACATTAACTTATATGGCAGGGTTAAAGTTTTTCTTTCTTTCTTCTTCTTCTTCTTCTTCTTCTTCTCCTTCATCTTCTTCTTCTTCTTCTTCTTATAATTCTTCTCTTTTGTTTTTGATAACAGAAACTTAATTGGATTTCTTTGACTTTTTGCCTTACAATTAGTGTAATTGTCTTACAAATTAACAAAGCGAGAGAGAGAGAGAGAGAGAGAGAGAGAGAGAGAGAGAGGGAGAGAGAGAGAGAGAAAGAGAGAGGGAGAGCGAGGAAATTTCTGCCATATGTACAGGTTTTTCATATATAAAAGCTTTCTTTTTTTTTTTTGCTTTGCATTGCTGATCTCAGCTGCCGCACATTGGGCCCAATTCGAGGGGGCGATTGCCGAGACCGCGACCACTCTGAACAGCCGAGCGAACGGATCGGGGATTCTATTTTCTGCTGTTCAGTTTGATCGCGATTGGCTGCCCGGAGGCTATCGATCAATTGATATGAAATAAATACAATTTGCAATTTCGAGCTGTCGAATTGGATTCGGATTGGAAATTTAATTATGATTTAAGTATAGTAAGGTGTCACAGCAATATGGTAATTTGAATAGACCTGACTTTTCGTTAGATATATATATATATTATAGGTGAAATAATAAACGAAATACATAAATATATATATATATATACATATACAAATCAAAAGGAAATTGAAATCAATTTTGGTGTAGAGTGTAAAACGAATTGCGAGGTATGCTTGACTAGCAATTGAATTGAAGAAAATTGCTGGGAATGCAAATTTAAGTCGAGGTTTTCACGTTCATGATAAGGCGGCCAGCCGACTGAAGTGTGAGTGTGATGGCGAGATGAAATAGATGTATTGATTAGATAAGAGATAGAGAGAGAGAGAGAGGGAGAGCGAGAAAGATGGTGGTTCGAGTCGATAAACGATTGTCGCACTTCAGTTCTGGGCCGCCTCTTGATGTGCTGAATGCCAATCGGGATTTTTGGGTGATTCGTAATTCACAGTTTGAGCTATTCGAATTTTGAATTGGGCTTTTGGAATTTTTTTTTTCTATTTCTTTTTTTTTGTATTTGAATTTAGCTGTTCGTAACGATGACCACTCAATCGATATTTTATTTTCATATATATAAAATGGTTTCACTTATGACTTTTGACTTTTGACTTTTGACTTTCGGCTGACTATGAGAAGTTTATAAAAATCAACAAAATATACGCAAACATCTGAATGGAAATAACATAAAAGAAGTCTCGTGAAACGGTCTCGTAATACCCATGAAATTTCGATAATGGCTTCTCAATTTTCTGCAAATTGAATGCACAGATTTGTAGTTTGTGGTGTTTTCTTTTTTTTTTTATTATTTTTATTTATTTTCTTTTCTTTTTTTTTTTTTTTTTTTTTTGGTGGTTGGGTGGGTTGGTGGTTTTGTTAGTTGCTTTTGTGGGTGAAGAAGTTGAGATGTGATCGTCAGAGTATTTAGTACAGAACAAATCTGGCGTTTAGCTATCTCATAGCTGTGGTGAATTGTGAGCTGAGCTGTGGTGAATTTATGGTATTCAACTTGCTTGAAAACGTGATCAAAAATCTAGAACCCGGTGAATTGGTGAACGGTGAGCGAATACTTGCGATTATGAGTGTGATCGTTATCGTGGTAAGTTTGTCTTGTGATCGTGGTGAGTTTGTGGTAGTAGTGGTGGCGGTGGTGGTGGTGGTGGTTGTTTGTGGAATAGTGAGCAATAAAAAATGTGTGCTACAGCTGAAAGCTGTGCATGTAATTGTAAGAAAATTGCGAGACGAAGAGTGTATAGAGAGAGAGAGAGAGAGAGAGTATGTGTGACAGAGTGTGTGTGTGAGAGAGAGAGAGAGAGAGAGAGTGAACGTGATAGTGTCGTTGTACACAAAAATAAAACATTTCGAAAAGAAAGTTAAGGAAAACATATACATATTATAGTTATTAAAAAATTGTAGAAGATGGTGTGAACAACTAGATGTATTTGAATTGAATTGAATTGAATTGAATTGAATTGAATTGAATTGAATTGAATGGAGAAAAATGTACGAACAAATTTGAATTAAGGTGTAAATTGGGTACGTTAATTCTAAGTATATTCAACACAGTACAAGTAAGAGTAAGACAAACAGACATATACATATATTTGTAAATATATATAGAGGTATATACGGTTATATGTTCTCGAACGAATCGCACGCGCTGCGCATTCGTTGTCAAGGACTTAGCATTAAAATAGCAGTCAGCTGGCCAATATTGATATATCTATATGGATATGGGAGGCATATCTCTCGGTTATCATATCATTCTATTGGCCAACCGACAACTTCAACAGGTGTATATATGTCAAATGATTAAAAATAATACTAAGCATTTTCAGTGTAAACAGTTAACAACTGGGATGGCTTTAATTGAGCTCTTTGTTAGTTCGATTGACTGTCAACCTATAACCACTAGAAATATTTACAAAATCAGATACTTTTTAAATTTCTTCTTCTTTTTGTTTATGTTTTTGGTTTTGTTTTTGTTTTCGTTTTTGTCTCATTGTAAATATTGTGGTTATATTGATCTTGGCTTTTGGCTTCTGTATTTTGTGTTAATTGTTAAGAGCATGATTTGGTTTTGGATAGCTTAAGTGTTACTAGATGTTCTTTCGGGCTTTCAACATTTTATTGGGGATTCATATTTTTAGTTAAGTTTTTAATTTAATATATATATATATATATATATATATATATATATATATATATATATATATATATGTATGTATATATATATATATATGTATAGGTAATACACATACACAATTTAAATACAGATAGATAGAGAGAGAGAGTGAGAGATAGAGAGAGAGAGAGAATGGCGTAAAATTATCATTTATAATTGCTTTATATTAGCTTGGTCAGTTAGCGGCATTTTTTTTTTTTTTTTTTTTTTGTTTTTTTTTTGGTACTTTGGATTAATTTTGGCTTTGAGTTGGCTTTGAGTTGGGTGAGAGTCTGTGGTTGCGTGATTGATAGATAAATTTACTGTGACAGTTGGTGATTGAGTGTGTGTGAATGAAGGTTCTTGCTTGATAGTTGAGTTGCGTTAGTTAATCGGTTTCTCTGTTTCGTTTGTTTAAGATATATATAAATATACTTATGTACAAATATATATATATATATACATAGTTTTAATTGTGATTTTGTTTAATTGAATTCTCATAGGTTTGTTTGTTTTTAGTCTGATGATGAGTATAGGCTATAGATTAGGTAGTGTTCGAGAGTTGGTGAAATACAAAGGAAGGAAATAAAAGAACATAATTGAGTTGCTGCTTGTTGTTGCTTGTTGTAGTTGTAGTTGTAGTTGTAGTAGTTGATGTTGTTGTAGTTGTTCTTTGTTGTGATCTAAACGAGTACGTGGTGAGCGTCGCATCCGCTTGCTGAATACGCGCCAGTGTTGGACAATACTGAATGCCTGGCCATTCCGCAGTGATAGTGAGAAAGTGGCGAGTGAGTGGTGAGTGAGTCGGTGACTTGGTGACGTGGTGAGTGGGCGATTGGGCAAGTGGGCGAGTGGGCAAGTGGGCGAGTATAGTATATAGTAGGTGATCAAGATCAGCTAACGAGTGAGCGCACGCAGCGATTTGTGGTGTGTGAGCGTGGTTTTTTTTTTTTTTTGTGGAGCGAGTGGTGGAAACTGAGTGAAATTGAAAGCACTAAATAAGTAAGTTTCTTAGCGTACTTTGTGTGTGTGTGTAGGTGTGTGTGTGTGTGTGTGTGTGTGTGTGTGTGTAGTTGTGTGTGCTGGCGTGTTTATCTACATTAGAATACTTTGTTTTTATAGAGTAACTCGCTAGCTGGCCACTGTTGGTGTTGGTTGGTGTCCAGAGGTGAGATTGCATATTTAACATTTTGTTTTGTTTTTGTTTATTTGTGTTTTGCTTTGCTTGTTGTTGTTGTTGTTGTTATTTTCTTTTGTTTGTTTGTTTGTTTTTTTTTTTTTTTTTTTTGGTTTTGCATTTAATTAGGTGATTTGGTTTTCATTGTTTTTGTTGCTTTGTTTGTGTAAAGTGATTTTGGTTTTTGGTGAGAGCCAGTTTATATTTTCGTCACAAATTGTTCGGCAATTTTTTGTTTTTTTTTTTTTTTTTGTTTTTGGTTTTTGGTTTTTTTTTTTATTATTTTTGCGGGTGAGGTTTATGTTCAAATTTGATTTTATTTTATAAAATGTTTTCATTTCTTTAATTAATTTGTTTGTTTAAGTTTTAAATTTATGTGAAACGTTTTTATTGTTTTGGTTTCAGTTTTTCTATGTCATTGTAAGCACATTCGGGGGGCGAGAGCGAACAAGAGCGATGAGTTTGAAAGTGTTTCTTTTTGGCTTTTTCATTTTTCATTTTTGATCAACAAAAAGTAGGCGTTAATCACAAATGTAATAAAAAACGAACGGAAGAATAGTCGAACACAATAAAGGAAATAGAAAAAGAAAATCAAAATTTCGCTACTTAACACAACGAAATAAAGCGGGCAAAGCAACGCAAGGCCAACCCGCACATACATAAATATAGCGAAGTGGGTTCTGTGTATTCACAGTCCCCAGGTCCAAATTGCCCTATCCTTATACCCCCACTGTGTACGTACATATATATGTGTATGTGTGTATGTGTGTGTGTGTGTGTGTGTGTGTGTGTGTGTGTGTGTGTGTGTGCGTGGGTGTGGGTGTAATAAGCATCATGTGAGCATGAACTGAAGTGAAGTGACTTACGCTTACGGGCTGATTAACAAAATGGCATTTCCCCAACTGACTGCAATGACTATGCGACTGACTGACTTCTGCCCAGTAACCATAACAATGTATTTGATGCCCTGCCATCCAGTAAAAGTCGGAATTTGTTGCTGCTGGGACTACAGGGCAATAACAGTGAGAGACAGAGAGAGAGAGAGCGGGTAGGAGGCAGAGAGCTAGCTTGGAGCTCGTTTTTGCTATTAGAACAACATTGGCAATACATTCGGGCAATAAAAATAAGTTTTGTTACAAAATACAGCTCACTGGCTTAGCCGGCTTTGCGCTCTGTGCTCGAGTGCTCTACGAGTGCCTTAGGCAGCTCACACATGATGTTGCCCCCCCGTTGGCCCCCGTTGGCCCCCGTTGGCCCCCGTTGGGCCCCGTTGCCGCCCGTTGCCTCTGTTGCTGCTGTTATTATTATTCTGTTCGCTGGGCGCGCAGTGTCTGCCACTTATGCCTCATTAGGATGCGTCTAAGAACTCTTACAGTAATTCAATAATAAATTAAAGTCAAGCGCGAGGCGTCAAGCGCCAAAGTGCCAAAGAGTATGTAACAAGTAACGAGTAGCGAGCGCTTGCAGCCATAAACAAACAGCAACAGCAAAAGGCTCAAAGTTTATGGCTTTGTCCTTAAGCCAAATAGTCTGCGACGACTGCCTATTGGCGATTGGCGAGTGACGACTGACGAGTAACGACTGGCGAGTGGCGAGTGCCACAGAGAGCTGAACAAGTTGCTGCAGCTACAGAAGTTTGCTTTACCTAAAACCCCAAACTACTCGTCTCGCGACTGCCAACGAGTGTTATTAGCTACAACAAAAAGATTCGCTATAAATCTCTACGAAAAGCCAACGAGCTGAGTCAAGTGCTTGCAGAGTTAACGACAGATTTGCAAATCACATAAAGTCTAAGATAAATTCGTTGGAATTTCCATGAGTAACGAGTGGCGAATGGCAAGTAGCGAGTGTATGTTTCTGTGTATATTTTTGTGTGTGTCTGTGTGCGTGAGTGTGTGTGTGTGTGTGTGTGTGTGTGTGTATTTGATAGATAAATAGAGACTGAAAATTTCGAGCAACAAACTTGAATGAGCAGTAGTAAGTAGTATGTCGCAAGCACTTGCTTCTTTTGCTTAAGCATAACGAATATTTATCGAGCTGTTAGTCGAGTATTTAGACAAAACAATTTACAGTTATTTATAGATATTTATATAAATATTATAAGTATATATATATTTATAAATTAGTTAAGTGTATGTAATCCCAGAGCCGTTGAGTCGCCGTTACAGCTAAAGGTAATACAATACATAAGGTAATTATATATTTATAAATGTAATCCTTCAGTTTGCGCAAATCGTTGCCCAGGTAAAAGTATTGCACTGGCTCCCCAAGATATGCAACGTTCGCAGACTTGAATGATACTTGCCCATATACGATATACGATATACGATATACGACATACGATATAAGCAACGCATGCGTTAAGTCAAATATTAAAGTGCACTTAATGGAGAGTAAAAGAAAGCAAAGAATAAGGCAAAATGTATATTAAATTCATTATTATATATGTATATCCTACGATTATGGTGATGAGACTTACGTGAGAGATTTATATATAGATTTATATATATATATATATATATATTTATAGATCTTTTATATATATATTATGACATTATTCGTGCAATTGGTAGCAGTTGAGGTGAGTTTTTTTTAGTATTTACATTATACAATTGATGAGTTTATATAGGGTGCATTAGTGTGTGTGTCTGTGTGTGTGTGTGTGTGTGTGTGTGAGCGAGACAATGCTACAAATACGAAAGCCGTTCATGCTCCTTGGCGTCCTTGCAGAAAATGCAAACTGAAGCAAGGACAATGTCAGTTAGAGCTGCAGGACATTTGAAATCGAAACGAAAAGAAAAGAAAAAACTCAAATGGAGCTGATCTCCATCGTGTGATTAGCTAAGGTTAACTATGTATTTATATATAGATACATAGACATAGATAAGGACCAAAAAAATACGAGACACAAGTTACAAATACAGTACAGGTGTGAGTGTGCGAGTGTGCGAGTGTGTCTGTGTGTGTCTGTGTGTGTGTGTGTGTGTGCGTGGGTATGTGACATAGTAAAAGGTTGCCCGTTGCAAGTTGTTTACTTGTGTTTGGATTGTTAGAGTGTGCGTGGATATATATATATATATATATATAATACAGTTATTGTTAGTATTAAGTATATAGAATAGGAGCTGTTAAGCATATATATATATATATATATATACATATATACACATATATATATATGTATGTATATGTATATATTTATATATGTATAGGTAGTATATAGTATAGTTTAGTATATATAGTATGTTATTGGTACTGGTTGAAGTGTTAGTTCATGTATTTTGCATTATTTTATGTTTGTTTGGTTTCGTTTTTTTATTTTTGGCATACATTTGAATTTCTTTCAACACTGTGATAGGGTTTTTTTTTGTCTTTCTTTTGGACTTATCGAAATTTCAAAATCATAAACAATACACATCTCAAAACATCTAAAAAATGACTGTCAACTGCTCAAGTGGTATTGAGTGGAGTTGATATTCACAAAAAATCATCTGCTGAGTCTACGATATTACGATATGAGGATTGGGGGTATGAATTGCTCGATTGCCAACATATATGCTGCCTGTCCGTTTGCTTTGATTCAGTTTATATAAATATATGTATATAAATATATAGATATATTTCTTTTTATATTTTATATTTTTAGTTAACCAAATTTAATACAACAGTTTTATACAAACACGCACACACACACGCACACACACACGCACACACACACACACACACAAAAACATTGAAATTAGCATTGTGAGTAGTAGAAGAAGAAGTTGGAGAGGGAATTTTTTGTTTTTTTTTTTTTTATTTTTTTTTTTTTTGTTGGGGTTTGAGGCAAGGAATCTTGTGGATGGTTGCCAGTTGGGCTTGGTGTTTGTTTCGGTATCGGTTTCGGTTGGTTGGTCTGGTCTGGTCTGGTTCATCATCAAAAAACAAAGCGTTTCCATTGCAAAAATGCCAGCCGCATGCCGAGGCAAGCGGCGGCATGCAAAAATAACACAGTTGCATACTTTGGGGCGTGTCGCCGTTTGAACTGCTCAGATGTTTCATTCGAGTATATATCTTAAATATTTTATGTTTTATTATAGATTTTATTTGGTTTTTATAAATATATATATTGTATGTTTTTTTTTTTTTTTTTTTTGGGTTCAGCTTCAGTTTGGCATTTCTTTTGATAAAAATTCTTCACATATTTGACTTAAAATTCTTTTTTTTTTTTGTTTTGGTTTTGCTTTCGATCAAAATTGCACATTTTCAACAACATCAACAACGACAACTACTTTTTGGTATTATGAATAATAATAATAGTTTATTATAAGTGTTAATCGCTTACATACATATATATATATTTATATATATATATATATATATATATATATATATATATATATATATATATATATATATATATATATATATATATATATACATATATATATATATAAAGAGAAAGAGGTAGATATATATATATATATATATATATATATATATATATATATATATATATATATATGTATATACAAAGAACATATTGGATTAGATATATATATATATAACATACGTATGCATATATGTGTATATATGTATAGATATGTATGTATGCATATGTTGGAGTAACAAGTACAAGTACAAGATACGATATATAAATACGATATATGCATATGATAGTGATGGCATGATGGCTGCAAACGCGCGCACGCACAGCTATCGATAGTTGGTCGATAGTTATCGCCTCGCCCTCAGCCATAGAACACAGGTTCTAAAGCCAATGGTTGCGCATCGGAGCATTGGAAATCAAAAAGAAACAAAGACATTGAAACAAAACAAAACAAAAAAAAAAAGAAAACAAAACAAAACACAGCATCAAATCACAATTCGCAAATCACAAATCGAACCAATTTGAACTCAAAAATATTTACATAAATTAAAGAAATATCTTTTTAGATAATTACAAGGCACAATATTTGGTTACAGTTTACGATAAGATTAGCTAATAAGATACGATTATTTGGTGTTTAGTATTTGGTATATATATGTACGAGTATATACGAGTTAATGTTAATGCTCATGTTAATGTTAATGTTAATGTTAATGTTCATGTTCATGTTAATGTTCATGTTGGTTAGCAACGCATACGAATACACATACACATACACATACATCAGCTCATACACATACACATACACATTCATATATACATGTACATAATACATTATTACAAACATACATACATAGCTAACACAGCCACATACATACATATATATATTTATATATATTTATATATATACTTATATATGTGTGCGTGTTTGTGCTTTAAAATATCTTTAGATTATACATACCGCGATCTGGATGGAATTCTGGTAAGTCATACGCTGCGCATGCGTAATATGGCAAACGAATATCGTATAATTGAACTAAGTATGCATGTATGTATGTATGTATGTATGTATGTTTGTATGCACATTTATATATTCTCGCATTAGCTTGCTTAGTTGTTAGGTTAGTTTCAGATACTTGAGATAGAGATAAAGATACGTACGTGTAGTTACATATACCATACATACATGTGCCGTGTGTTTTGACTGGTTATTGTATGCGTTACGGTTACGGTTACGGTTACGGTTACGATTACGGTTACGGTTACGGTTACGGATTACGATATCGAATATGAATACGAATACGAGTACGGATATGGTTAAGTTATTATCTGCCATGTGTGGTACACTTTTGGGCTACTTTAAGCGCCGACAATAAAAAATTAAAATAAAAATAAAAATATAAATAATAATAAAATAATAAAGATATATATATATATATTTATTGTATATATATTTGGTTTGTATATAAGAATAGGTACAACAGGTTTCAATTCTTTCACTCGAATATGAATGCTATTTAGACTCGTGCAATTTGCTCTTAACTACGTTAGGACAACGAAATCAAGTAAAAAGAAGAACACAAAATGGAAAAACTCATAACTTGGTTTAAATTGCAGAGAGAGAGATAGAGAGAGAGAGAGAGAGAGAGAGAGAGAGAGCTGCGATCTCTGGACTTATTCAACTAATTCTTCATTTCGACGTCCTCTCAACGAACTGCTGGTTGTGTGCTAGTGGGGTTAAGTGGAGCTTTGGCGAGGGAAGGTTGGATCAGTGTAAAGCTTTTTTTTTTTGTTTGAATTTGAAACCCATCGGAATCGAAATCATAAAACATAATTCTAATATGAAACGAAAAACACATTTTGTTGCTTGCAGGGAAACAAATGGGTAGAGAGCGAGCGAGAGCAATAGATAGATAGATAGATAGGCAGACAGAGAGATAAAGAGAGAGAGAGAGAGAGAGGGCATTATTCCCGTTTGGAGTTTGCTAAATTTCAAGTTGCTTTTATGTGTTTTGTCAGAGTTCGATTTGTTTTCTTTTTTCTTTCTTTTTTTTGGTCTTTTTTTTTTTGGCAAATTATTTAAACAGAACAACATATACGCGGCAATAGAGCTATTTAGGGGCTAAAATGCTGTTGATGAATCGATGCTTGGATTTGCAGGAACTACTTATCGCAGCTTTTTGTTTTGTTTCTTTTCTTTTTTATTTTGTTTTTTTTTTTTTTTTGTTCTTTCAATATTGTTATAAGGTAAATTGTAAACTGTACTTTTTCACTTAGTTGATACGCATAAATAGTCATCGTTATTGATATATGTGGAAAATTATAGTAGATATATATATATATATATATATATATATATATATATATATATATATATAGATAAATATGTGTAACAGAAATTAAATGAAAAGAAATTCAGCTGAGATGGCTTGAGGCCATCGGTCGTATAATATATATGTATATATTCTCATTATATCATCGGATCGTTCAGTTATTATTATCATTCATGACAAAGCATTCGCAACACTTTACTATACTTTTACATGGCTTTGTGACTTTGTGTGTTTGTGTGTGTGTGTGTGTGGGCATGGGTGTGTATATAGAGTTACATATACATCCATATACTGGGTACTGAGAGAGACAGAGACAGAGATAGAGAGAGACAGAGTTATAGATAGAGAGAGAGAGACGGAGAGAGAGAGAGAGAAGCATTTGGCGTGGCTTGCTCTCATTACTTATAATTAGTTTGTATTAAATTTGATTATTTTCATATATATTTTTATATTAATTTATCAAGTTTATCTATATTTATTTTTACTTTATTTTTAATTGTTTTCTTTGTTGTTTTTTGTTTTTTTTTCGTTTCAATTTGGTTTTTATTTATTTATTTATTTATTTTTTGTAGACAGCAGCATATGTTTTATGTTTTATGGCAGGCGAGCAATCAGTTACCGTTGAATTCTCACGTAAAACGTTGCTTTTGATAAAATATCGATTATCGATTACGCTTCAATTGCAATCAATTTGCATCCCCTAAATTGGATTTGTTATATTTTCTCTGTTTTTTTCTTTTTTTGTTGTTTTTTTTTTTCATTTCTTTGTTTGGGTTGATCGCGCTCATGTTTTCCGACTCAAAACGCAAGATACTAAATGAGAGAGAGAGAGAGAGAAAGAGAGAGAGAAGCGACAAAGCAAAATGAATAAAAAAAAAAAACTAAATGCGTAAATGTAACACAAACATTAGCCGCTAGATGGCGCTGGTGCGGCTAATCGATAGCTAAAGCATAAAATGAACAAACGATAAAATCTTTGGAAAAAATTTGCATCTAATAATTATCTGAACTACAATATATGCAATTTGTAATTATGAAAGGAAACGCATTTGAGGAGAATGTGATTAACAGATAGAAAAAGAGGGGAGAGTTTGATAGAGAGATAGAGAGAGAGAGAGAGAGGAGAGAAACAGAGACAGTGATGAACTTTGGATAACTGGATAGTATAGAGTAGAGTTTGAGGACTTTTTAGAGCTTCTTTTCTTTTTTTTTTTTGGCTTTGGTTTTGGTTTGGTTTTTTTTTTTTTTTTTTTTTTTTGGATAGTTAATGACTAGAATTGTTTTGTTTGTAATTACCATTTTCTATCACTTTGCGTTTGGGGGGATGGCACCGCGGGCACCAACCAACCCTCTGAGTGCACGCGGTGGCCGGTGGTGGGCGTGGCACGCACACACACGCACGACGCACGCACGCAAATCAGATCAGTCGCAGCCTGAGCGTATCTTATTGCCAGTTAATGTTAATGTGATGCTGTAACTGTTAACGTTAGCGTTACTGTTACTGTTAGTGTTACTGGTACTGTTAATGTTACTGTTACTGTTACTGTTACTGCTACTGTTACCGCTGTTGAACTGCTTGCTGAAGACTTTTTAATTGCTGCTGGCTGTTGTCGATAGATATATGAATATGTTTCTGTTTATTGTTGATGACACGCTTAAGTTTTTTTGTTTTGTTTTGTTTTGTTTTGATTATGTTGTTGAACGTTTGTTGGCTTATTTGATTATTGTTATCGATATATCGCTGATCGCTGATATCGGTAATCGTCTTTCGATTTTGATTTACAAGTTTGATTCAGTTGCACAAGCTAAGGCCACCGTGTTAGTTGCCCTGTTTTCGAATATTCTGTTTTGTGTTGTTGTCGTTTCACGTCACGTCACGTCACATCACGTCACGTTGCGTTCATTGCTGTTCATTAGTTTATAAATGTTATACATAAGTATATGGCCTATATACACACATACATACGAGTTATCACATGGTTAGCATTATTTATGTCGTTTGATCATTGTTTTTTAGCATTTTGACTGGTGCTGCTGCTGCTGCTGCTGCTGCTGCTGCTCTTGCTGTTGCTGTTGCTGCTGTTCTTGTGGCTGTTGGCAACACTGGCAATCCACATGTCGCTGCACTCTCAACTGTCGTCAGTCGTTGTCCTTGCGGCTACGGCTGTCTGCAGCATCACTAGATTCTGTGGCAACAGTGTCTCATTCTGGCTCTGGCTCTGGCGCTGGCTCGGCTTTGTTGCAGATCTGGGCTTGCTGGCCAGTCGATGCCTTGAACTTGCAGCTGGGCCGTCTGCTTCTTCGTCTTCAGCCAACGTCTCTCTAGTTGCTGTCGTTGCTGTCGTTGCTGTTGTACTTGCACTTGCACTTGCACTTGCACTTGCTTTTGCTGCCTTTAAGCTTGCTGCTTGCTCAGGATCGCGAATCGCTGTCGCGCTTGCCTCATTCGTATCGTTAACCAGGCTGAGTGTCGTCTCATAGCCGCCGCTGCTGTTGCTGTAGTCGATCTTCACGTCATTTATTAGCATCGTTGATTTTGGTTTTGGTATTTTTGTTGTTGTTGTTGTTGTTGTTTGTTTTTTGTTTTTGTTTTTTTTTTTTTTTTTTTTTTTTTTGAGAAATAATACAAAGTAGTTTTGGTTTAAAACGTTTAGAATTCAATGCGGTATCGGGACTAAATTATCTGTGCCCAACTATGCGTATACGTAAAACACGCACAATGCTGTGTGCGTAACATCGATATAAATCAAAAGTTAGCCTAACAATACAAACATAGAAACACACGCACACACACGCACGCATACGCACACATATAGACAACAATACATACGAAAATGTTAAGACACAGACAAACAAAAAATGAAGATAGGAATCAATTAAACACATTGACTAAATTGTAAGCTACACGTATACAAATTTCAATTTTGGCAATTTTCAAAGAAAACACAATTAAAATGCACTGAGAAAAATAAGAAATGAATATATATATATATATATATATATATATATATATATATATATATATATATATATATATATATATATATATATATATATATATATATATATATATATATATATATATATATATATATATATATATATATATATATATATATATATATATATATATATATATATATATATATATATATATATATATATATATATATATATATATATATATATATATATATATATATATATATATATATATATATATATATATATATATATATATATATATATATATATATATATATATATATATATATATATATATATATATATATATATATATATATATATATATATATATATATATATATATATATATGTGTTCACAGATCAGCATCCGCTAAGCATTGTCAATCCAAATACAGCCAATTACAATAATGAGGAGCAACGAAAAAAACACAAAAAAAAAGAAACTATTAAGAGAAGAACAAAAATCTAGACAAATGATTTTGTTGTCTATTTGTATTAGTTGTTGTTGTTAGATAGACATAAGGATATATTTATAGATATGCATATATATATATATATATATATATATATATATATATATATAGATAACTGTACGTATGTTTGTATTACATAAGAGACAAAACATATATACATATAGGTATATATATGTGCACTTATATAAGCATAAAGACAGAGTAAGAGAGAGAGAGAGAGATATATAAATTTTTATATATATATATATATATATATAGAAAGAGAGAGAGAGAAATATGGGCGTGGTTGCCTGAGTCTGAATCTGAATCTGAATCTGAATGGAATGGCAAATGGACAATGGTTATTAAATGGACTATGGTTATGGACAATGGACAATGGACAATGGACAATGGGCAAATGGACAATGGGCAAATGGGTAAGTGGGCAATGGGCAATGGGCAATGGGCAATGGGCAATGGGCAAGTGGTTGCTCTATGAAAATGGTCAGCCCGCTGTCGGGCCTCACGCGTCCTTTGCAATTGTTGTTGCTGTTGTTCTTACTTTTCATTGCGTTTTGTTTTTTTTTTTTTTTATTTATTTATTTATTTTTTTTTTTTGGTATTTTTTTTTTATATATTTTTCATGTCTGTCTTTTGTTGCATTTTGTCGTTTTAAATTCTTTTGTGTCATATATGTATAACGTATATTATATATATATATATATATATATATATATATATATATATATATATATATATATATATATATATATATATATATATATATATATATATATATATATATATATATATATATATATATATATATATATATATATATATATGCTTTTTGTTTATTGTTCAAATATTTGATTAATTTTTGATTCGGTTTTTTTGCTTCAGTTTTTTCTGTATTTTTTTTTTTTTGGTTTATTTTGAACTCTAGAAAATGTTGGTTTCTAATGCTTGATAGACGCACGCTACGCTCACTCGCTCGCTATTTAGAATCACATTTCGGTTGGCAATGCTTTGAATGATGATAAGAGGAGCCCTACCATATCGTATAGACGCCGCGTATGATGCTGATATGAGAGTCAATAATGAGTATTGTTTGCCTAGGGCATAGACAGTTCGTCATGGTAACTTTGGTATGAGAGACATGCAAATTGTAGTCGCTCGCTCGCCTTGTGATTTGTTTTGCTGTTTAGCTGTTTTCTTTTCTTTTCTTTTTTTTTTTTTTTTTTTAATGCTGTTATTCAGTTATTGGTTTATATGGATTATACCTATATTTTGTTAGGGGTATATATGTATATGTGTCGATTGCCTAACATAATTGCTCTGTAATCAATTGGACTGCGCTGCGTGGCACCTATGCTTTCCGTCGTTGTCTTTTGGCTCGTCGCTGTTGTTGGCTCAGAGTCGGAGATGATTTTCAGTTAACGTTATAGCGACACACACACATATATATATATATATATATATATGAATATGTTTAAATATATATACATATATGGGTATTTTTGGAGTTGATCATAATGCGAGTTATTTGATGGCTTTGTTTCGTTTGGTTTGGTTTGGTTTGCTTTGGCTTTTTCTCAAGTTAACAATTACATGGATGGTAGACAAGAGACATGAAGTTGTCATGTAGTGTAACAGATGTCATGTACATTGACGTAACCAATATTTATGTTTTTATATATTATATATTTTGTTTTGTTTTGTTTTTTTTTTTTCGTATATCATAAATTGTATTGTATTTTTGTTTTTTTTTTTCGGTTTTTTTTGTTAAGTTTACAAAGGTAGTAGTAGAAGTAGTAATAAGTAAGATAGTAGTAGATAGAAGTTACATATATTTATTTTTATTTTTTTTTTCGGTTTTTTTTTTTTTTGGCTTTTCTCGAATGGTATCGAATCAACATATATATTTTTAATTATAGTTTTTTTTTTTTTTTTTTTTTTTTGTGATATGTATGGTAACATAACAGAAAAAAAAATAGAGGTAAACAAGAACCAAAACGTTTTGCCGGAATAAAAATAGAGCAAGTTGATATGGATTAGTACATTTGTTAAAATGGAAATAGTTGACACTCACCGATGATCTACTCACTTGCATAAACGCATAGACACCACGTAAAAACTCCATGTTATTTTGTTGCTCTTGAGAACCCTTCTTTGTTGTTCGTTGCGCCCGACTTATGTACTGCTTGACGGTGTCGGCGACCAGATGTGGCTTTAGCTTGCGCGATAGAACGCTGCAAAATGGAAGAGATAATGGGAACGACATTAACAAAATGCGGCTAAAAACTGCTACTACCCGGCATTGCGCGGCTCAGCTTAGTTAACATGCAGCGAAATTGTATTTGACCGACTTTGGGTAAAGGAAAAAATTCTAAATTTGTATTAAGTTGTAATTTTATATTTTTTTTGGTTTAGCTCCAGTTAGTCACAAGAAATTGAATTAGCAAGTGGAAAAGAAGAGATCTTAACAGCTGCTCAGCTGCCTAGCTTGATATGCCACCTCTTCAGCTCCAGGCATATTCTTTCATCAGCTTCTAAGTCGATCCTCTCTCAGTGCTCAAAGCTTAGCCAAAAAGTTGTTTAGGCTTTGCGCTGATTACCAAGCTATATAACGCATATATAGTAATATATTTATATATATATTTAGAGAGAGAGAGAGAGAGAGAGAGAGAGAGAGAGAGAGAGAGAGAGAGAGAGAGAGAGGGACGCAGCAGAGCTAGCTATTTATGTGCATACTAAGTCGCGGCGCCGCGGCTGCCTCGAGGCCTCTCAAAAATGTAAACCGAATCACGGGCTGACTGCGGCCTAGCTAATTGTCACTTGACGTGCTGCCTAAACGGAAACACTTTTGTGTACTTAGTCAAATGCCTTTGTGCTAATTGGCCGCACTCAGCAGCCCCCCGTCGCCGCATAGCCCCAAGCCACAGCCACAGTCATAGCCATAGCAAGCATTGCATTGCCATCGCCTTGAACACTCACGGCATTTGTGTGCTATGTTTGTTCTCGTTCTCAAGTTCATGAAATATGCGCAAAGGCCACACACACACGCGAGTGATGTAAAAGCATCAGCTGGGGGTAAGCGTAGCGCGTAAGGATATATATATATACATATATACATATCTATGTATATACGTATCAACTGTCAAAATCGATGTTGTTGTTGTTGCTGTTGTTGCTGTTGTTGCTGCTGTTGCTGTTGTTGTTGTTGCTGCTGAGTGTTCTTGGGAATTGGTGGCTAATTGAAATGCCGCGCTGACGCCTTCACGCATTCGTGAGTGCGACAATTGGCAAATTGACGCCGTAGATTACGCTTATCGTTTAATTGCTCTAAGCAACAGGAGTCACAGACACCATCAAGTCACTCACTCGTAAACACGACTACCCACACGCACGCACACACACACGCACACACACACACATAGTTAAGAGCTCAGCAGCTCGAAGCGCATAATTTGAGTTTTATACGCTAAGCTTTTAAGCCGTGTCTGTAAAGCCAAACAGAGCAGAAAAGTGCAGAGCAGTCAGCACTCAGTCAGTAGATTTATTCATGAAATTCATTCCAGCCAGCAGTCGAGTGATATAAGTAAATGCACAGGCACGACATCGAGATACCCTGTATATATATTTTATTATAAAGTTTCCTCAAATACTCCTCACATATGGCAAAGCCAATTGACACTGTAAGCGGCGCTGTTATGAGAGATTTGTTTATCATCATCTCAATTGAATTCGATTCACTCAGAGCACAGTTCCATTCTCAATCCCACACATCACATCTGAAGCCAATGACATATTTAGCACACCTCATGAGTCTAGCCGCATGAGCACCGTTGGCTTGGTCAGTTTGTCAAACTTGTAGCTGGCGTATCTGCACTGACTCTAAGTACACATTGAGTCAAGAACGTGATACATTTTGTGATTTTGTATGGCTTAGTGTTGTGATTAGTGAGATTTTGTGTGCGCCGGACATTGTGATAATCTTATAAGAGAGTTGAAAAAAGAAAGAAAATATAAATATCAGGCACAAGAGGAGAACGACATTAAACAAAGATTTGGATTAGCTCGCATAACACTGTTTATGTATATTCTTAGTAAAGGCAGAGATAGCTATCGGTTAGTTGGCAACTGCTTCGGCGATCCCTCAAATAACAAATATAACAGAGTTATGTAAGACATGCGTGTATATATTATGACTTTGCACTGACTAGTGCTGACTTCAGGTCATGCTCTTGCATTTGTTCATAATTCCCAGTTCACAAAGTAACAAAGTTTCACAGCAAATGTGAGCAGACTGTCTGTTTAGCTACTTCGGCTCCAACAGCCTCCCAATTCTAACAGACGCAGACATCGCTATATAAATCTTATAAAGGAATTTCACTGATATCACTTAGCTAATGCTCTAGTCGAGTGTGATTGAATGCTGTTACAAGCATTCTAGCTAATGCATACGTTTCGACTCGCTAATATCATAGGACGTGAGACTGTGAAGTTAACAGCAGAGTCGATCAGCAGAGACTAACAGCAAAGTCGAACAGCAGAGTTGAACAACAGACTCGACCAGCAGAGTCGATCAGCAGAGCCTAACTGCAGCGTCGAACAGCAGAGTTGAACAGCAGACTCGACCAGCAGGCTCGAACAGCAGAGCCTAACTGCAGCGTCGAACAGCAGAGTCTAACTGCAGAGTCTAACTGCAGAGTCTCCTACGGTTACAGTAGTGTTCGTGAGAGGCTGAGAGCTTGTGCAGAGTTGTTATGGAAGTATTATCTGAGTGAGCCCGCATCTCGGTTCTGGTTCCTATTCTCAAATTCTCACTCCGCAAGAGAGAGAGCGAGAGAGAGAGAAATAGAGAGAGAGAGAAAGCAAGAGAGAGAGAGAAAGAGAGAGCGAGAGAGAGACAGAGACAGAGTGAGTGAGAGAGAGAAAGAGCGAGAGAGAGAGAGAGAGAGAAAGAAAGAATGCTGAACGCAGTCCAGCGTGTCGCTGGCTGAGAGTGAGATGGCTTTGGTGGCCATTCGGACAAGGTCTTTATGGTTGTCAGCAGACGTAGAGAAGCGACTAGAGATTAGAATAGAAAGTGCTCATTCAGACGACAATCTGACATATATTCCCAGACTCTAAGTAAGATATCGCATCGAAAACATCAAAATGCCATACAATGGAACTTGATTGGCGCGTGGAGTCTATCGAAGTCTACAGCTCTTGCAGGCGAACTTGGTGTATTTTGACCCACACATCGGAAGCTATATTGGAGATGAAAAGGTAAATAACTCTTTCGTCTATTGATCTACAACTTCTGTTCTGCTACTCAACATTGTTCTGCTCGCAGGCAGAGAGAAGCCAAGAGAAAAAGAACCGAAAAAGAGGCGAGACAACGTTGCATACTGGAGATGGCAGCGTTCAACAGCTACAAATTAGACTGATTAGTTTGGGTTGCTGATGTTGATATATTGTTTAGGGCTCTCTCTGCCTGTTACATGCATTAGGCAAATGTAGCTAAGCCAAGATTATTAAAAATGTATTCAAATAAATCTGAATTTTTTGATGCCGTTTTAATGACCAGTTTCTGTTTACTCTGTCTGCTACCAGAGCTGAATTCGATTTGAAAATGAAATTAATTTTTGAATATAAATGGAATTTTAGGCCAACAGCTGTGCAATAGCAATAACAACAACAACAACAACAACAACAACAACAACAACAGCAGCAGCAACAAATAGCAACCACAATATCAAGTGCAAATACATTGGAATACAAGCGTAAAGAGGAGCAAACACATTTATCTTGATTTTCACGCTGTCAGCGACAACTCAAAAAGGCGACAGTTTGTAAAAAGGTAACGAAAACAGAAACAGAAACCGAAACGGAAACAAAACAACAACTAAAACAAAACTCGCGCTCGCCCACCGAGAAGAAGTCAATTTCAAGATTTATATTTTTCTTTCCTACAGTTAAACATTGCCAAAAAAAAAAAAACCGCAAAGCAGAAAAAAAAAATACAAAACAAATCGAGAAAAATAAAAGAAAACTTGTGAGTGCGGTTGGGACGCAATAATAAATTAAAAGCACACGACGCGCAAAAGGTCAAGTGATTAAAAAGGAAAAGAAGCAAAAAAAAAAAAGAAAACAAAATGAAATGCGTTGTTGGTCTGCCGCAAACGCGGGGGCTGACGACCTGACCCCAGGACTCGTGAAATAACCAAAAAAAAAAAAAAAAAAAAAAAACAGAAAAAAATTGAAATAAAAATAAATTCAAAGAATGCCAACAAATGTCCATAAGGCTTTCGGTTATTTATTTTCTTTGTTTTGTTTTGTTGTGTTTCTTGTTTTTTTTTTTTTATTATTTTTTTTTTTGCGCTCGCTCTGGATATTTGCATTTCCAGTTCACTCATTTCGCTTCCGCTTTACAGCTGGGCGCAGTTTTCTTTCAAGTTTCGTTTAATTTGGTTTGGCAGTTCGAGTGGCCGGACTTAATGCGCTGCAATCCGCTGCAGCCTTTGGAGAAACTCTTTAAGCTGCCCTCCAGGCCGCACCTGGCCGTTAGAAAGTTGCAATTATATTTCTGCGACAGCATCAACTTGTGGCTGGCAACAGCAAAAGCGCCTTGAAGCCCTCGACCCCAATCAGCTAGACCAGACCAAATCAGGTGAAGCAAACAGTTTTCTTTGCACACGACTCGACTGCGCAGGATTTTTTATGAAATTTATGTGTGTGCTGAGGGCATTGGCCAATGAGACAGAGATTAAGTAAGTTGGAAACTTGATATCTGCCTACAAAGAGTTCAACTTGATTTCTGTATTAATCGCGTTTCCTTTTTAGATAACTAGTCAATGGTAATAAATCAAAATCAATGCTTAGAAAATAAGATAACATTAATGTTTTAATACCATTTAAAATATTTTTACTGCTTCTGTGTGTGCGCAGCGTTCGGTGTACCACGGGTTGCACATTATCGTCAAGAGTAAACGTGGTCCGAAAACGCTTCATTTTTATGCGAAACAGCCGCTCTAAGGGACGATTAAGTGCGCTACAAAATGAACGAAATGTACGCAGAGCTTACCAAATAGCACCATTTTGATAAAATTTAATAAAAAAAATTGATGTGTGTCTATCCATAGCAAAATATCAAATCAAGCTCAACAAAAGGCCACTAGCAGCTCTAGAATAAGTTATCACATGAAGCAGTGTTGCCAACTCAAAGCTGTGAAGATCTAAAAGAAACCCCCTTTTTTATTTGAAATTGAATTAGCTATATACTTGACTATATATTCCAGGAATATGACAACTCTTGATATATATATTACGCTGAAGTGGTTTCTTAACGATTATCTTAAACAAGTTTTAAAACAATTCAACAAACAACAAAGTTTTATCTTCATGACTGCATCGCTGTTATGTTATTAGAATATATTGTTGTATTTAGCGTAATTTCGGTTGATAAAATACTCGCCTATCAAGGCAATGGCTCAACACAACACACGTCTCGCACACGAGAAAAAATTTCAGTTAAACTCTGTTTGAGGTGAAGCAAAGTTTGCATCGACCCTGGATGGGCGCCCGTTTGTAGTGTGCTGCGTCCGCGAGATTGTTGCGACCACTGATAATTGTGCAGAGGATGAAAGCTGGACAATGTTCGGATCAAATGAGTTACTCAGTGATACACACACACACACACACACACACACGCAGACACACAGACACATGTAAACACACCTTTACACAGCCGCAGGGTAAGCACGAAAGTATGCAATGAGCATGCCCATACACAACAGCTGCTGTTTGCTGTGTCTTGTGGCCGGCCAGCTGCAGTTTTCAATTGCCAATTGACAACAAAATAAGAAAAAATAAAAACAAAAAAATCGAGCAAGCAAAGGGGAAATGGAAAAGGAAAGCGAAGACTAAGACTAGGCTAAGGCCAAATGGTTGAGCAATGAAATTGCTCTGAAATTGCGATATAATTTTGTATGACATTTGAGATAAGTCTGCGCATAATAAGCGCAATTAGAAGCAAGACTATTAGCAGTTCTGCGAGAGGGAGAGAGAGGGAAAAGGAGGGAGAGAGAGACAGAGAGAGAGAGAGAGCAGCTAAAAAGCATTGCAATTGACTTGTGGGACGTGCCCCATTGTAAACATTGTTAACAACTAGCAACTGCATGAGAATAGTTTCGCATCAACAGCTGCTATATACGACACTAAGATACCCTGTACAAGTGTTGAGAAGTAAATGTAGTCGATCATAAGATAAGTCCGATTAGTAACTAGTCTTTGCAGCATCACGAAATGAACTCTGATGCTATAAAATTTATTATTTATTATATATATAAATTATTTAAAAAACAAAATTAATAAATTACATAAAAGTAAAAAATATATATTTTTTTGTAAATAAAAAACAAATTATTTCAAAATAAAAAATTTATTTAAAAACAAAAAATAAATTATATAAAAGTATAAAATGAATTATTTAACAAAATTAACTAAAAATAATTGAAACTTATTTAAAAATAGTAAATAAATTACTAAAACATAAACAAATTATTTAAAAATAAATAAACTAATTAAAAATTAAATAAATATTTCATTTCATTTATTTATAAATATATTTATATTAAATATTTATATCAATTATTAAATGAAGTCCTTAATTATTACTATAAATTAATATGTTTCATCGCAATAACAAGCGTTGACCACATAGTATATCTACCGAGAGTTAGTTTAGAATTGATTGCCTTGGGCGTTGCACATCGAGAGATTTTATTCGTGAGTGCACGGGCGGAGCTCTCAAGAAATATAAGACTAGTTTATATATGTTTTCAATTTAATTTGGAATATGAAGAGATCTTTTTACAAGATTCCGCTTCTGTTTGCTCCCCAATTTGTCAAGTATTTACTTTTTATTTTTTGCTCTTTCGCCTAAGTTTTTCTGTAAACTGCAAACGGAAACAATGCCTTTTCCTCTTCTTCTTCTTCTTCTTCTTCTTCTTCTTCTTCTTCTTCTTCTTTTTCTGCTTTTGCTGTTTTTCTTTCTCTATAGATTTTGAGCATATTTCTGTCTTTTCGGCATTCGCAGCCTTCAATCGTGCTCTTGCTATAGCTTAAACTGCAATTAGACCTGGCTATATCTAACATTGTCCCACTGCTCACTGCCCACTGCCCACTGCCCAGTGACCCTGGCTATGGCCACGCCCCGACCACAGCGACATGCTTCGCTGGTTATTTGTAATGAGTGGAACAATTGCTTGGCGAAAGTTTCGCAATTGTTGACTTTTTGGCTGTCTTCTCCTATATATATATATATATATATATTTATATACTTCTGCTACAAACGCGTATATTTAAATACCCATGAAGCTTTAAGCGCACACACACACACAGACACACGCACACACACACACACACGTACACTGTGACACACACACGCGTACTGACTACTAACTACACTTCACCTACAACGATTTTTATTGTCTTATGCTGGATTTGTGCGCAAAGTCCCAAATGAGGACAACGCACTCCTTACTTCCCACTCCTCAGTTACACTCAATTCTCTTTAAGTGCTGCACAACACACAAACGCGCACACACACACACACACACACACATATACACACGCTCGCGCGGAGCATAAGAGAATGCGCGTTAGGGAAGTAGAGAGTACGAGAATGAAACAGGCAGCTACATGCGAGGGCTGCTGCAGTTATTGCTTTGAATTTTCAACTTACTTAAAGAAAAATTGCTTTAATCTAAAAATTCGTACTATATTTCAGTTTTAGACTTGAATGTTGTATACTCTTTGGAAATACTTAGATTATTTGAGATACATAAAACAAAACTTGAAAGAGTTTTATTTACTTGTCTCCGCCCAGGTCGTCCACTTGACCAGAGTTAATGTGACCATAAATTAGGTATTAAGTTGTCACTTATAAATTGTTTATTGTGATCATATGAGTATCTTAAGCAATATTACAAACGTGCCGCACTCGAATAAGGGACACAAATGATGCTGCAGGCAGATGAGTTCTTGAAACTCATAAACAAAATAAAATTTTTTTTGATATATTTTCATAATTATTTCATGTGCAATTATTTAATATGCCAACTTCTGATATATATAAATATAGGTATATATTTTTACATACATTTATATATATTTTAGCATATATATATATATATATATATATATATATATATATATATTTATTTTTAATGTATGCATACTTCTATCAGCTCAATACCCAACTTGTAGTTGGGCTGAAAGGTTCGTAAATTCACACATAGATGGCGCTGCTCACAGTATAAAAGGCATTTCATATTTAGCATATATATGCGTATATGTGTATATACAACTCAATAAATCCAGTTTGACCTTGAGTCAGTCAGATTTATATACTTTTATATTGCAATCAAGTTTTGGTGCAGCCCTCGCACGTATTTGCGCAGAGGTTCGTGCCACATTCCACATGGGCGACACATGAAAGTTATTACACTTATTATATGAAGAAAATAATTTTATGTGCGTGTCTGCTTGTGCGCGAGTGTGTGTGCGCGCGCGTGTGTGTGTGTGTGTGTGTGTGGGTGCGCGAGTCTTCGACGCATTGCGTCCTGTCGTTGGTAGCAGAAAAAAAAAAGAAAAATTAAAAGCAAAGTCTTCATCTGAGTGTGGCTTGCAGCAGGGTGATAAGAGCTCACATGGGCGTATGGGCGCACTGTGGGCGTGTCACTTGTGTTTGTGTGTGTGTGTGTGTGTGTGTGTGTGTGTTTGTGCACGTGTAAATTATATGCCGCACTTTATTATATAATAACGAGTAATAATGATTACGCACACAAGCCAACACACAGAGAGAGAGAGAGAGAGAGTGCGTCACTTGCTCGCATAGAAATTTCATTAATTTAGTTCGTTAATGAAAACTACTTCAACTTATTTGCCAGCTTTACTAGCTGTTGATGTTGATGTTGATGTTGATGTTGTTCTTCTCACTGCCTAGTTATATTCATGAGAAATAAAGAAGAAGAAGAAACAAACAACAACAACAAAAGGCGATGAAAAAATATTTTAAATGCGATTTTATCATGTCGGGCTAAGCGGCCGACCCAAATAACATAAAAAACATAAACCCAAAAGAGGGAAAATATCACAGCAACAAAGTCGCAGGCAGAAGAAGAGGAAGAAGAAAGAATGAGAAAAAAAAAAAAACAAATAGAAATGATATTTATATAGAGACACGTCGCAGCATCCCGTTCGCAGTGCCTCAGACCTCAGACTCATTCTTATGGCACTGGCAATTGCTGGCTGGCACCGCTGCCACCGCCCGCTGGCATGGGGATGTTGGCATTGTGCAAATGCTGCCCCATTTGTCAGCTGACACAAATTTGCATAAGCGCCGCACAAGCAAGCGGTTGGATGACTTATGGTTGGCAGTGCCTTGCCCAGCCCAGCCCGGCCCGGCCCGGTCTCTGTAGTCCTCCGTTCCATCCATGCCAACTACCTTTCCGCCTTTTCACATGCCGCAAACTTGGCCTCCTTGTCACCGCCTAATCTCACGATCCAAAAATTTTCTCGTTGAAATTAGCTGTTAAATGCGACTAGCAGCAGCAGCAGCAGAAGCAGCAGCAGCAACAGCAACGACGGAAATGACATAGAAATGAAACAGAGTAGAGAAACAATAGCAACTGCGAGTAATACGACCATAGAACGAGGCTGTGAGCCGTGAGACGTGCAGCGGCGGCATCAGAATTGTATGAGTTGCCCCAAAGACAGGCCAAACGAGCTGCCGCTGCTGCCAGCCCACCACAAAGGCGCCACAGCAAGTGTCACAAATCTTTGGCCATATGTAAGCGGCATCGCTCCCCAAGATACATATGTACATGTATCAAATCGGACTCATTTATAGTAATATTTGATCAGAGCGTAATCAAAAGCCAACAGATGCAAGTCAAACATCCAGAGAAACTGATATACTCTCATATATTGTTATATAACGAGCATGTAACTTTCTGTTCTGCTGCTTCTCAGTTGACAAACCAATTCTTAAAGATCTCCCCGCCTACTTTCGTGCTCGACTGTCGCTTAGCCGTCGCTGACACTGAAAAGTATTGCAAAGCGGCATTTCGAGTGTTAAATTGTTTCACAAATCACGTGACACTCAGCGTGGGGCGAGTGCCGACCATCGGCCATCGGCCATCGGCCATCGGCCCTCCAGGTCCAGCGTTGATAAACAAAGGAGAAAATAAACTTTAATGGCTCAGGCGAGGCAAAAACAAAATATATATATATATATATATACAAAATATGAAACGAACGAGAGAGCCATGAAATAAAATAACATAAAGCATATAAGCAAGATAGCTAAAAGGAAAAGGACCGTAATGCTCTCACTCACACACACACACACACACGCATCGCTTACACTTAAAGCATGAAGGAAATTTTTGAGAAAATCATCAAGATGAAGCTGGGCTGGGCTGGGCTGGCTGGGCTGGGCTGGTCAGCCGCTGCTTGGGTCGCGCATTCAGCTGCTTGTCGTCATTGTCGACGTCATTATAAGCATAATCTTTAATAAACGAGCGGACGCCTGGGAGCACAGTGGACCCACGTTCAACGGTCCAGCCGCCGCGGGCAACTCTCAAGCGGCCGCAAATGAACGATGAGTGGGCAGCGGACAAGGTGGAGCAGCGTGGCTAAAAATACAGGGAACGTGGCTTGGCGTGGCGTGGCGTGACGTAGAGTGGAGCAGGCAGAGCGAAAGCACAGCGAGGATTGGACGCTGTTTTTTTTTTTTTTCGTTTTCTTTTCTGAAGTGAAGAAACTTTTAAATTCATTTAGACATAAGCAGCAGCTCTTTAAACTTCTCTCGCACGACTTCTGGGCAGAGCTGCTCCTGGCGCCGCCTCCTGCCTCCTGCCTCCGACTGCCGGCTGCATTCGGTGCTTTTGCTAACTCTTAAGGGGTTTCCAGCCTGTTTGCTTTGGCTCAGCGGCGGAGCGAAGCGTTCGTTATGTGTCTACCCAGCTCAGCTGCAAGTTCTTCGGCCCCGTTTGTCGGCCAAAGGAAACGTAATGTACACTAAATGGATATTTAATTACACTTTGCCCGGCTCGCCTGAGTGTGGGCCAGACTTGCACCTGGCCAAGACCAGGTGCTGGCTTGGCCCCCGTTAAGTGGGCCGGGGCCGGGGTCGGCGCTGGGCTGGGCTGGCTACCAAGATTGTGTTCGTCAGCAGCGCCTTAAATACTTATGAACTATGCTCCAAAGATTTACTATTTCGAGCCTCACACACTAATTGAATTTCAAAGAGGATTTTATTGATTAACAAGAAACGAGAATTTTGCGTGCGTCTAATTCCCTTGGCGCGCACGACGTATGCGTAGCTCCCCTTCTTCTTCTTCTTCTCCTTTTTTTTATAATTTAATGCCATTCAGGAGGCAGTTCGACTTAGCCAATGACTGCAATTACTGCTGCACTTATACACATCCATTTGCAAGACTCCGCCGAGACTTCGGCCAGTCCAATACAATTTGTTTGCACAACGTTGGCAAAATTTCCAACATTCAATAATAATTTAATTGACACCAGCCACTCGATGTGCCTGTGTGTGTGTGTGTGTGTGTGTGTGTGTGTTTGTGGCTCAATGTCTGCAATTTATTGTTCTGCATATTACGCATACGCCACACAGTGCACTGATAGCCACACAGAAGTTTGCATGCAGTTTTAATGAAACAAAGCCACGCTTTGAGGCACAGAAAATCAATCAATAACAAGCTTATGCATATGCATATCTATCAAAAATTGTTAAAGTCACTTTGTTTTGAGGAGGAAGCAGATCTGTCTGCGCTGGCGCTGCCGTATTACAAATGAAATTTTAATGAAATTTTGAAAGTCTGCGTCGATTTAGTATGTGGGAGCATGTATTTCGTGAAAGATGCAATTAAATTGCAGACAAAAGTGTGCGTGTGTGCGTGTGTGTGCGTCTTAGCGATTGGCATCGATTTAAAGCCAATTTGCGTGCTAACAAGGGCCGCCCCAGCTGGCAGGCAGCTGTTCCTTGGACTATGGATATGAAGTGCAAGGCTCGCAGACTTTGGTTTATGCTAAGGACTAACTGCAAAAGCATAGCCATGTGTGTGTGTGTGTGTGTGTGTGTGTGTGTGTGTGTGGGCATACACACGCGTATGTATATGGCATGTAGCAGTTGTTGGCTTAAAAGTCTATCTCGCTCGCTCTCACTCTCTCTCTCTCTCTCTCTCTCTCTGTCTCTGTCTCGCTTTCTGTGATTGTCATTCCGGCAGTCAGTTAGCAGTGACTGCAGGAATAAGGGCTCACTTGGCAGCAGCCACTTTTATGCATAGACAGTATTATTTATATATGTAGATGTGTACATGCCTGCAGACACAATGCTCGCACGTACACATAACAAGGCAGGCAGCCAAGCAACCAAGCAACCAGGCAACCAGTCAGTCAGTCAGTGAGTCAGTCATAGACATGCAAATCGAGTCAGTGCGCGTTGTCTTCATTGAAAGTTTAGATTCTTTTCTTATTAATATTTAAAAAGTTCGCAACGATCCAGCAAATTGAAGCAGTCTGACGCAGTCTGGCGCAGCCAAGACGCCAGTGCCACGCACTGCGGCTCATATCACATTCACAAAATATGCAGCAGGCACCCATATTAAAGCAGCGTAAAGTTTCTCAATTATTCAAGCTCAACGCGAATGCTCAAATATTACATTTAACAAACAATAATTTGAGCTGCTACGAAAACAATGTTTAAATTACAAGTTGTTTGCAGAGAGAGAGAGAGAGAGAGAGAGAGAGAGGAAGAGAGACAGAGAGTGACTCGATCCCAAGCCCTTGGGTTATGCCAAAATTGGAGTCTTGGCTTAATCCTCAAATGTTTAATACGCCTGAATCGAAGCCAAAAGTTGAAGGTGTCAACTTGATGCAACTTTCGAGAGTTGCCAGCCACTTCAATACATAACTTCTTCCATAACATTTTTACCTATTCAGATAGATTTTTATTTTTATTTCTATTTTTTTTTTTTTTTTGGTATATAAAGTTTGAGCGTAGCTCTTGTGCGTGTACTTGTCAGTCTCTATTTCTATTTTCTATTTTCTATTTTTTTTTTCATTTTTTTTTTGCTCTGAGCTCTGTCGACAACTGCAGTGCATTGTGCCCAACTGACAGCCCAGCCACACATGCACACACATGTATATCAATGTGTGTGTCTGTGTGTGTGTGTGTGTGTGTGTGCGTGTGTATTTACATGCTTACATTTCATACAAGCATAAGAAAATATTTGCACTTACATAGTTTTTTCATTTTTCTCTGTTTCTTTTCTCTTCTTCTGCCCTTTTTCATATGCGCTTCTCAACTCGTGTGTACTTTTGTCTGGTTTTCTTTCCGTTTTGGGAGCTTGCTTTCTTAATTTTTCTATCCCTTTTCCCTGTTCGCTTTAGCCTTTGTTCCCCTTTGATGGCTGGCAAAGCGTAGAGTTCTGTGTGCTGGCAACATGCGTTTGCTTTGCAACTTATTTACCCACACACACACACACACACACACACACATGTACACACTCACACACGCTCAGATAGATACATGTGTGCTGGAGTGAAGACGAAATTTGCATGCTTTGGGCACAGGGAGTAGACTGCAGCTTTAAGACAGTTTTTGGCGCTGCTTTAAGGTGCGCCGCTAAAAACGCTTTAATTGTGGCCAGAAGCTGAAATTCACAGTTTTCAGAGTTTTGCACAAATGTTTCATCAATTCTGATTGTTACAGTCGCCCGTGTGCCTGTGTTTGCGTTAGTCTGTCAGGATTTTGCCGTTTTGATTCAAGTCGATATTCGGCGCTTTGTCAAATTTGCGTTGCTGATTGGCATTTAGCGATAAGCGGAATGGCAACGCGACTTGATAAGGCGCACAGCCTGGCGAAATATAACGGGTGTAGCGAGGCGAGGCGATGGGTGGCGTGGGGCGGGGCAGGTCCTTTTATGAACTATGCAAAACATTTGCCTGCTAAGCCCCTGCAGCTAAGTTGTTCGCTTCTATTTACATTGTATGCATATTTAAGCTCATTTCATTTGCGTTTCAATTTGTTGGGCAAACAGTAAAAGTAGCGCTGCAAGCTGCAGGCTACAACTATATGCTAAAACACACACACACACACACAGATACACACACACACACACACAGATACACACACACATGAATAGCAGATCTTTGGCATTCAAGTCTATGTGTGCAACTAATTATAACTTAATTTGAGCGTATTCAAGGAATGAAATGAAAACAGTGCAAAATGGCTGAAAATAAGTTGATTTTCAACACAAAGCTTATTGTTTCCAGCCTGGCCAAGGTCTTAGGCTTCAGACTGCTTCTTTAGTTCATCAAATATCCCCTTGAACTTGAGCTGTCATAGCTACACCCTATAACTCCTCTTCGTGTCTTTCCTCTGATATATTTATTATTAAATTTATTACTATTATTATTATATATTTGTATGTAGATATGTATTTTTTAAATATATTAATTATTATTGTTCAAATGGGAGTAAGACACGCATCTATATATAAATTTGAGTTTTTTAAAAGAGAAAGAAATCTTTGCATTGCTACAGCAGCTTTCATAGAGCTATGGGCATCTCATGGATGCCTATACTTTGGCCGTTTTTCTCTACATTTCTAACAATTTCGTTTATTAGAAAAGGTAGCTTGCCCAGCTCAGAGATAGTTGATGTAAGTAAAAAAGTTTTCGTACAAAATATAGTGTCTGTATCCGGTTCAGCGAAGGGCACTTTTGTTCTATATTCGTGCTGCGTGCGTGTGTGTATGTGTGTGTGTTGGTGTGCATTGGGTAAGCCATTCGTGTAGTCGGCTTGGACATTTTGCAAATTTATTACATTGCACCGACAAGTTTCGCGTGTTTCGTTTCATGCGCCTACACTCCACTTAACAGCTGAACAACTGAACGGTCGAGAATGCCGCAACGGCAGCGGCAGCGGCAGCGTCAGCGGCAATGGCAACCTCCACTCAATCAGTCAAACCGCCCACCCGCTGTGTACACAGCTGCGCGGCTACGCGAATCGTTCAATCCGCTTTTTGGCCAGTCGCCAAGTGCAACTTTTGCACCTAAGAAAATGTGCAGCACACCGCGGGCCACAATTTTTAATAAGTGCACCCCCAAAAAGTTGGCATCCACATTGGCGTTGGCACCGGCGACCGGCAGTGGCAGCGGCAGCGGCAGCGGCATCGGCATCGGCGTTGGCGTTGACAAGGCAAAATGCCAAATGCCGCGACTTAAAACGAAAACATCAACATTGGTGGCCATTCCCTGTCCTGGCCCGGCTTTGCATCCGTATCTGCATGGCAAGAGAGCGAGAGAGAGCGAGAGAGAGAGAGAGAGAGAGAGAGAGAGAGAGCGAGTATGGATTGTCCCTTCCAACTTTTTGTGCCCTTCCTTTTGATTTCACACGCTGCTATGCAATTTTGCCTATGCTTCGGGAGCATTGACCGGCCACAAAATGCAGCAGCACCCGCAGTCGAAACACACACACACACACACACACACACACACACACACACACACACACACACACACACACAGACAGCGGCGACAGGCTCGACAAGCCCGACAGACCCAACCGGCCCAACAGACCCAGCCGACCCAGCAAGCGCCTCAGACCTCCCAGTACCCACCCAGCCGCATCAGTTGCCTCCGTGGCCCAACGTTGCGTAATATACAAAAATCACAAGAGACTAAAAGTCGAAAAGCCAAAGAGCCCAAAGAGAGGGCCACTTTTAAAGTTGTTGATGTCTGCTAAAGCTAAAATTTATATACATACATTTATCAAATTGAAGGCAAACTTAAAGCAAAACTTGCGGCTGAAATCAAAATCAAAATCAAAATCAAAATCAAAATGCGTGAAATAATCGAAATAAATTAGTAATGAAATTAAAGTTGGCAAAGTTGGCGAGGCGCATGATTTATGTCTATATTGCTTATGGATTAATAAACAAATTATAGAACTCACAAATAATTATTGCCATACAATGATTAAGTAAAAGAGAAGCTTGAATAAATAATATGAACTGAGGCATGAAACTCTGCCAAACGTTGAAATGAAATGTAATTTAAGCCAAATAAACTATTTACTCGATATTAAAATGATGTCATGGAGAAATGCTAATTTCAATTCACAAAGTTCAATTCACAAGTAAACCAAGCAATATTGAATATAATTAAAATAAATAAACCAATTCAATATTTTGCAGCAATTTTCCTGTTCTTTAAGTTCATTCAAATGAAAACTCCAATTGAATTGAATAAAATTTATAATATTTTAATGATTGAGCCAAAGTAAATAGCCAATAAAAGCAATTCAGTCGCTTTAAATATGTTTGATTTTTAAATATTTAAAGCATTTTTAAATTTTAATGCGAATGTAAATTAAATAAAACCAATTAAGAATTAAATAAATAAATAAATATTTAAAGAGTCTCGCAAGAATTTCCAATTGAAATGAATGCAAATAGTCGACTCAAATCATTGAATGTCTTTTTTAAATATTCATAAATAAATAACTGAATATTCTTGCGAGAATTCACATTGGAAACTTTGTTGTTGTTGAGTTCTTTAAATTTATTTAAATGGAAAATTTAATCGAATACAATTGATAATAAGCCAAGGCAATTAGGCAAAACTTAATAATTAACTAATTATTTTTTTTAATATTTTATTAAATATTTTAAGTGAGCATAATATTATTAAATAAATACTTAAATGGTCTGCTGAGAGTTTTCTATTAAAACTTTACTTATTTTTTATTGAATTGAATGTAAAAGATAAATAAATTGGAAAATAAATAACTAAAAACTTATTTCAGTTTTCCTTTTATATATTCAAATAACTTTAAAATATTCATAAATAAATAATTCAATATTCGTTTGTTGAGAATCATTTAAATTTATTTTAATAAAGTTCCAAATTCAATTGATTATAATTTAAAATGCAATAATGAATGTTTAAAAAATATTTAAATAGCTTGAAATATTCATTTAAATAGCTCGAGTTTTCAATTGCAACTTTATTCAAAAGAATTTTTTGTAGATATGAAATTCCAATCAAACCAAAATAGAATTAAAATATAGGCAACACTGGTGCGCAGCTTGCTGTTTACCTAATTCAAGGTAAGACGAATTATTTATTTATTTAAAGTCTTTGCGGAGTGTTTTCTTAAAGCTTCAACTTCGAGTCGCGCGCTCTCTCTTTTTTTTTTTGTATTTATTTATATAATATTCGCGTTGAACAGCATTGAGAGTTTCATTTATTCGCGGTTTACGTTGATTAAGTCAAAGTAAATACGAAACCTACGGTCCTTGCTCCGGCTTCCAGGGCCATCGGCTGCCGCGCCACAGCCACCCAGCCACCCAGCCACCCAAACCACCCAAAGCACCCAGCCCAGCACCTTTGGCACCGGTTCAGGGAGTAGGAACCATTTTCAATTGCTTTTCATGTGCGTTGAGACGCAAAAGTCAAAGCTCTGGGTTCAATGAATGCTGAGAGCTGCCGTGAACTTTAATGCGCGCTTGAAGCTTGCCAAGGGTTCGCGTTTTCGGCAGATGGCAGGACGGCCAGGGGTGGGTCAAGAGCCAGCCGGCTAGATTAGTGAATGAGTGATAAATCTTTATCACTTATTCAGCAAACAGCGCCCAGTGCCAGCCAAATTGATTAATTGCGCAAATAAACGCGCGACGATAGTCGACTCAAGTCGACTCAAGTCGATTCAAGTCGAGACGCGACGCGTCTCATCTTCACTTGTCTCAATTCGTCGGCACTCAGCGCGCAGCACTCACAACATTTGCCGCTTGGCCCTTTAAGCCAACAACAACTTGGCCGGCCACAAATCAAAGTAGCCCCGCGTACTAAACGCTGACAACTCTCATCACGTTCCGCACAACGGAAATAATTTATCAAAGTGGGTTTATATTAAATAATGACTAGATGACACCAATAACGATGCCCATAGCCCGCCAAACATAATTAGTACACATTGAGGCAGCGAGTGGTGGAGCTGGGGCGGTGGGGGCGGTGGGGTCGGCGGGAGACGGTCTTGGGCGCTTGGGGATGGCGAGTGCAAATTAAAAAGCGACAGAAATAGATTATTGATGGGTCGACGCTCTTTTGACTGGGGCAGCACAAATTAAATAAATGCGGGCAGATTGCGAATATTAAGGAATTACATTTCATATTCTTGTACGGCCCGTTGTTTTCTTTTTTAGCCTGTTGGCCAGCAAATATTTACATTGGCCTAAACCAATTACGGGCGCACGCCCCAAAAAGAGTAAAGCGCAGAGTAAAAACCATTTAGTTGGCCCCGGCTCAAAGGGAAATTATGTGCACAACTGGCAAAACGCTTTTTATTTTATTTTATTTTTATTTTATTTTTATTTTTTTTCATTTTTTTCTTGTTTTTTGTTAATTAACTCAGTTAAAAGTGCGCTAAACAAATTGCAAGGGGTATCTTTTTGTTTTTTCTTCTTCTCCTTTTTTTTCTGCGCCTCTTAAAAAGTTATGAACGCTTAGCGGAAAAATTTTAAGACCTTCCGAGATAATTAACCAAAGCATAAGCCCATTTTCCAAGTGTTTGAGTAGGCCAAAAAGCTCGCATACATGAGCTTGTGTGCTACGGCGGGCTTGTCGGAAACGATGTCAACTGAACTGTGTGCACAGAGTGTGCTCGACTAGGTGATATCCTGTAAGCGGCATAGGCCTAAGTATATATGACTGAAAATTGACTTTGAGCCAAGCTGATTTGAGTCAAATGACAATTGAGTATCAGAATCCGTTTACTTAAAGTGAATAGGCCAGACTTGAAGATACCCTCTACTGCGACACAATAGACACACATATACCTAAGCTGTGAATAGACTTAAAGCCAAGTTGATGTGAGCCTCAACATGCTTTTATATGTCTTATCTATACACGCCTTCAGCAAACAAACTTGAGCTTTGTATACGTTATACCCTTCGCTCTGCCATGCCCCATGGGTATCTCCAAGCGCTCAATTCTCGTTTGGGTTTTTTGGGTTATGGGCTTTAAGTGCTTGCAGATAACTGAAACCGATTTTCATAAGCAATTGCTATACCCACATCAACACACACAGACACACACGCACGCACACACAAAAGGCTATATGCATATACTTCCTTGATCAGGCTTGTTGCCAGTCGTCCGTGAGACGTCAAAGTCAATATACAAAAAATTTCGCGAGGCTTTGCCATTCAGCCAGTTTAGTAGGTGCTATAATACAATCAGCTGAATCAGACAGACGACGAAACGTGGCCACATTAAGCAGGTGAGTGTTGACACGCCCACTCGCACACACACACACACACACACACACACACACACACACACATACGCACGCACGCATGCACGCACGCACACACACATATTCGTGCAGAGAACGCGAGGCGGGCGCATTATGCAAAACTTTTTAAAAGTCAGGCAGAAAAATGTTTTTTAAACGCTAAATTACTTTTGAATGGCAGCTGGGCGGGCAGCACTGTTGATAGGGGCGTGGCAGCAACGTCACAATTTCATTTGTGCTTCCTCATCCAACAGCCACACCCCCAACTGCCCCAGCGACCCACCTAGTCATTCGCCCAGCTCGTGTGACGCTCTCTCTCTCTCTCTCTCTCTCTCTTTCTCTCTGTGTGTGTGTGTGTGTGTGGGCACATTTTTAGCGTTACGTCTGAAGAGCGGAAATACTTATCCCAACACTTGAGCATCACGTGCTGCCAACGCAACGTCGACTGCGCTAGCAAAAAAATAAAAAGAAAAAAAAAAGCTGAAAAAAGCAAAACTTTTTCAAGCAAAATCCGAAATGCTCTTTCTCCAAGCTAAAAAACATTTACGCTCATATTATATTTAACAAACTAGACAGCATTTGAGTGCTGTCTGAGTAGGCATTCATTCTGAATGCGCTGCGTTTTGAAAAGTATTTTTATTACTACATTATTTATTATGTGAGCTTTAGACTCTGATTGTTTGCCTGGCAGACTGTTTCTATTTCCCTGAACTGATCATTGCTTTTGATAAATATCATATTCTCATTCTCGCTTGCCCAAATAAAGTGGCAGCTTAGGGCCGTCGACTCTGTCAGGCGGCTGGCGAAAAGGCTTATGCTCCTCATGCGCGGCCAAACTTGCATAACTGTGCCACGCAGCAGCAGTCGCCACGCTATGTCTTAGCCGCAAGCGTCTAAGGTCGCAGCAGCTGTATGGCAAAAGGCGGGGCGAGGTGGGGCGGGGCGGCGTGGGGCGGACTGGCAGGCGTGGCAGAGCCGTGTAGGTGTTTTGAATGTTTAGCTCAAGTGGCTTTTTAAAACATATTCTATGCTAATTAAGGGCCTGCGCTTGGGGCAGGTGGCGGTGGCGTGAGTGGGGTCCGTGTGTGGGCTGTCTGTGTGTGTGTGTGTGTGTGTGTGTGTGTGTGTGTGTGTGTCTGTGTGTGTGTGGGGGCGTGTGTAGGGCCATGCCTTAAATGAGTTGTCGTCGTGGACGTTGTTGTTTGCCTTTGATAAGCAGAGATTGCTGGCAGCCAATGTCATCAATGATGGGGCTGGTTGGGGTGCGTGTTCTTGTGGCCTCCATTGGCTCCATTGCGTAATCCTTAAAGTTGAATTTCTGTTCACAAGCTGTCATCGAGAGCCAGCCAGGCCAATTTAATTAACGAATTAACAAAGCCAGAAGTTTTTGCGGTTTTTTAAGTGATTTCGGTTTCGGCATCAGCGTCCTCATCAGGGCCTAGACTGCGGCGCCCAATTATTTTGCGGCCTTGTTGTGCATAATTGAATTATTGCCATATGCAAAGCCAAAATAAAGGATAAAGCCGAGCCAGCCGCACCCCTACCTCCCTCCCCCCTCCCACCTACTATGCAATGTGACCCAAAACAGAGCCCAGCCCAAAAACAGCCCCAAAAATCAACCCTAAACGACGGCGGACAGGCGACAGACGACGACAATGACGACAACAACAACAACGACGACGACGACGAGGCGACAAAGTTTTCTCTTGTGGCTTTTTATATTTTGGCGGCTTTTGCTTGTTAAATAAATCAAAGTCGGCAAAGCTCAAATAAAAATAAAAATAAAAAAAAAAACAAAAACTAAGTCCCAGTAAAAGGCAAAGACAAAGGGCGCAAAACCCAAAAGGCGGCAATAAATTGAATTATAAATTTAATTGAGAATTGGCTTTGCCTCAGCCCCCACAGCTAATGCATTAATATTAACGAGTTTTACAAATGTTACCAAGCCAACTCAGCGCCGTCAATGCTTCGATCCAAATATATTTCGATACTTGGCATGAACACTCGAGCTTTGACAGCCTGATTTGGAGATAAAAGTCTTTGACGTTACGTTCTTCATATAGATTTCTCTCATAATATTGGCTTCATGCTTTTCAACCTTATTTTCATCAATCGAAAACTTTCTCCTTTGTCAAATATATCGATATATTTAATATGTAATGAGAGCTTAAAAATTTCGTGTTCGTGTTGGTCTCGATAGTTGAAAATATATTCTTAGGCTGGGCTAAATTCATTTAAAATTAAATAAATAGTTGAATAAATTTAACAAATATATAAATTAAAGTCAATTCATTCTGCATTAAACAGCCTTAGCTAGGCGTCAAGTTATTGCAGTCCAAATATCTGCCAGCACTAGGAGAAGACCACCCATGCGACTGAGTCTTGGCTTAGAACCTATTCAATAAGCCCTTGAACTTGACTTGTGATGGACTCTATAACTCTTGCTTTACCTAAACTAATCTGTGTTCGTTGCCTTCCATAGGCTCACAAAATATATAGATAATTAATTTCTGTTTAGACTAAATTGCTTCCATGGCTTTGTAGCCAATTCCATTGCCTACTTTTGTGCGCTATTCCCAGACTATGTCTACACAGATCGCGCGACAGTGTTTTAAGCGCACTCTGCTCACATAGAGATGCTGTCTGATTGCTGGCGAATGCTCTGATGCCCCCACTTTAGTGCTGACTCCAGAAGTGCGCCATCAGCAGCGTAACTCAACTGGCGTCTATTCGTCAACTGTAGCCACTGAGCTGCTGATGCTGGGTGTGGTTTGTCTGTCACCCGCTGGAGCAACTACTTCATACGCATATGACCTGGAGCAACTCTGGAGCAACTCCATCAGACGCAAGCCCGTCGTGCAGCTTAAGCCTAATGCATCGTGCCCTACAGCGCTCTGTGGTTGGAGCAACTTAGGGCTACACAAGACTTGCCATCAGCTGGGCATTTTAAGCCTCCCTTAGTGCTCTGGCCGCAAGGCACACGAAACGGGCCCAGTGGACACGGCTAATGCAACTTTATGGCATCATAAACAAATGCCCTAAAAGAGTCAAAGCGTATCTTTTTGAAGAAGAAAACTATCTAGATAATATAATAATATATATACACATATTTAGTACAAATTCGAATCAGAGCAAAGCAATTATTCTGTTACGCTAACCAAGACCTGGAACTGGAACTGGAACTGGAACTAGAACTGGAATACAATGCTCTTTTATATATAATTCATATGTTTCAGATCATTTTATATAACACTACTACATATTTATTATAATATCTGCTTATAGATATTGGTATAGATCTTCATGCATCTTCACAACTTGAACGTAAAAAGAAAAGAAAGGAAAATATGTTTACTTACACACACATGCCGAACAGACTATGGCAAGCCTTCGATTTGGGGGCAGAGAGGATGATGCGATGATGTTAAGGGACATACATATATATATATATATATATATAGAGAGAGAGAGAGAGGGGCAGGTGGCAGGTGGTGGGTGGTGGGTGGTGGGTGGTGGGTGATTGCTGGGTGTGGGTGGGGACAATTGACGTACCGTTTCGGCTGAACAATCTTTCTTTCGTTGTTGCGTATGGAGGCGTTTGGACCGTAACGTCCGAGCAGTGCGCTCTGGGATTGAGAGATGCCACCGGCGGCACTGGCGCTGGCCGCTGTGATAGCTGCGATACCGCTGCGCAGGGAGGTGCCTAACTCACGATGATGGAAGGCGCCAATGGCTGATTGCGATTGGACGGCATAGTCGAGGCCGGGTAGCTCCAGCGAAGCAATCGGATGGATGCGGGTCAGCGAGAGCGTGCTCTCCAGCACCGTGCTGAGCAGCGGTGCGCTGCGCAGAGATCTCAGACTGCCGCGCCTCGTTAACGTATCGGGCTTATACATTTAGCCAATACGCTCCCACTCCCACCATGGGGAGCCGGGGAGCTGGGGAGCCAAATCGCCAGCCCACCAGCTCGACAGCCTTTTTCACACTCACGCCTGTCGCTTAATTGGTCAAGTGCCGGTAAGTGTGCACGCAGTTAACCCCAGCCCAGCTCGGCAAAGCGCTACCCAGGCTAGGTCCCAGTCCCAAATGGCTGCTTGGCTCGTATAATTGTTATAAACGGTTTGGGTTTGTTATCGGCACTCTTTTGCGGCACGGCGACGTTTTATAAGCAATTACGTTGCCAAGTGTGTAAAACTTGTCGGTCACGCGACCGAGAGACCGAGCGACCGAGCGACCGAGCTACCGGGCTAACTCCAACTCCAACTTCAATTTCAGCTCCAACTCCAACTCCAACTCCAACTTCTACTACACACCTTCACGAGCAATTCGTGGCTGGTGACTCGTGACCGCCTGCGTTTTGTTTGCGCAAATGTTTGTACAAATTACTTATCGCCTGACAAACGTCCGCGGCGACCCCGACGTCTCGTTGCTCACTGCTGGTTGTACTCCTGTTTTGCATATGATTTGCATGAGATTTACTTTGTCAGATTGCGTTAGAGCAACTGGACAACGGTGCCGTGTGGCCGGCCGGTGGGGAAAGGTGGGTGTCGAGCTACGCTATTTACAAATCTACAAAATGCTCTCTAAGTGTGTAGCTAGCTACAGCACTGCGACTGCTGTCGAGCTGTAATCAATACACTGCAATGAATGTTGCACAATGAGTGTTTCGAGTGCCCAGACGCCACCACCGCTCTGCCAGGGGCAGAGCCTGCAGCAATTCTCTATTGAGCATTGCTTGTTAGTCTACAAGATTACGTAATGAACTGAGCTCAAAACTCGATGCAAGTGTGTGTGTGTGTGTGTGTGTGTGTGCGCGCGTGTATGTCTGTGTGTGTGTGTGGGTCTGTGTGTGTATAGGTATATATATTTACCAGAACGTACACTGAGTCGCATTTGAATAGGCTATAAGCCCACTAAATATTATTATATACATATATGTATATATTTACAGACTTAGAGATGAATGTAGAGTGGCAGAGAGCAAAGAGAGAGAGAGAGAGAGAGGGAGAGAGCGAGAGGGAGAGAGTTATGGGCATATAAAAGAAGACCAGTTTGGCTAGCAGAAATGTTATAGATTTCAATTGATAAATCATCTAACCTAGGCATAATTCAGTTAGAGATGAAGTTTTCGGAATTTCATTTCTAATGTTTTTTTTTAATTTTAATAATCTAAATAAATCACTAAAGTAATCTTGGCTTGGATCAGCTAGAGATGAAATTTCTTGGCAATTTTCTGAATTTTATTGAAGAAATATTTTATAGATTAAGCTTGGCTTGGATCAGTCAGATATTAACTTGAACTGAAGGGCTTTCTCAACTTAATCTGAGATATTTTTATAAATTTTTCTTCTAGCCAAAATTCTATCTTATTTCATATTATTATATAGACATATATAGTTTTTTATATATGTATGTAGATTCATTTGTTGGGTTACTTTCAGCACAAATAGCAAAATGTTTTGTGGCCAAAACTTAATTATTAATAAAATGAAGAAAATGTTTGAAGTAAAATTTATTTATTTTACTTTAAAAAAAATCATCCAAAATACTGAAAATTATTAAAAATTATTGAACAAAAAAGTGACTCAGTAAGAAGACTCATGAAACTTATTTTTCTTGCTCTTCGAATGCTTAAATCTTTCTTTACAAATAATGCAGACAGAACAGATTCAGACAACCCCTATAAAAACGGCAAGCATATATTAGGAATCTTTCTAAAACTTTATATATGTATATATACAAATGTAGCTTATAATCAAGACTAACTTTGAGAATTATCTAAAGATAAAGATGCGATATAATTTAAGTAAATACTTAATACAATTTTGTGAAATCTGACACTAAATACTGATTTCTTTTGCTATTTATTTATTTTCTATGCAGCTTAAGTTTTATGTTTTATGCATGACAAAGTTGGGAGTTTCTAGAATGTCAAGTAATCGATAAGAGTGATTATCGATAACTTTCAGTCAGCTAGACTCGCTAGCCTATTAGTATGTTATGAGAATGTATATTATACAAGAATTGAATCAGCTCAAAGATGCAAAGATACAAACATAAATTAGATATATATATATATATATATATAGAGATAGATATTGATAGAGAGAGAGAGAGAGAGAGAGAGAGAGAGTTGTGCTTAGAGCTAATTATGTTTCATAAATTATGTGCTTATAATTAGTAAATTGTATGAGCATGCAAGTTTGATTGTTGTTCTAAACTCACTTGTGTCAAATCTAAACAAACGATGATGACGTTGTTGATTAATTATGATGGCAATGAGGGCATTGGCAGTGTTGAGGCGGTTCTTGTTATAGACTTATTGTTGCTGCTGCTGCTGCTGCTGCTGCTGCTGCCGTTGCTGGCTGTGGCAGTGCTGCCAGTTATTGGCTCGTCCAATGGGGCAACAAACCCGCAGCTAACGCCGCCCTCTCCGTGCCCGACTCCTCAGTCCAATCCAATATTGTTTTGTTTCTTTGGCCCGGCACTCAGATAAGTTCAATTAGCACTGCACTTTACATACATATATGCATATATACTATATACATATACATATATATATATATATATATTTATATATATATATATATATATATATATATATATATATATATGTATATATATGTTGTGTATCTATAAGTTGTAATGGCTTTTCGATTTATTTACAGTTTTTGTTGTTGTTGTTGAATGAATGCCAAGACTCGTTCTAAGCGTTGCTTTAGATGGTTAGGAGGCAATCGATCGTAGTAACTAGCGATTGCTGCGTCTGACTAACTGATTGAGTGGGTGACGTGTGCACTGATTGATATAGATATTGATTTGCTGACTGACTGACTGACTGACTGACTGACTGACTGGTTGGTTGTTTGGCTGACAGGTTTTGACTAGTTGTATGACTGATTGAACCTACTATGAAGCTGGACGAATCAAATGGGTAGCCACTGGCTGTGCTGATGCTCGCAATCGTTGCTGCTGCCGCTGATGCTGATGCTGATGTTGCTACTGCCAGCACTGTCTCTGGCTTTAGCGTCTTGCCACCGAGTCCAATCCATGTTTACCCGTGCTGCTGCGTTCAGCCTACACATCCGACACGCACACACACCCACACACGGCGCCCGTGTGTCTGTGTGCCACTCTCTGCAGTTGTGTGCGTGCCTCAGCAATGAACCAAACAAAAAACAAAAAAAAAGTTCACTCGCTGCGCGCTCAGTTTGCTGGCGTCTATCGCTATCGATATCGATAACAGCCTTATTGATTTCACTGCAAATAAATAGAAAAGAAAATTCCATTTTAATATACAATTTAAGGCATTAAACTAATCCAGTAAATAGATTTTGCATTTGTTATGCAAAAAAAAAACTAAAAAAAGAAACAAAAAAAAGATATGAGAGCAAAAAATCAAAGTTTCCCCCAAAACATAAGTTGTTTATATTGATTTAGATTTCCTGCTCTTCTTCTTCTTCCTCCCCTTATGTTTGTTTTGAGTTTCGGTTTTAGGGTTCAGCTTACACCCAACTCAGACCCAGCAGCTCCTTGCCATTTAGGTGGTCACTTTTGCTCTGCTTTGATTGATGGATTCCCTTGTTTACCCATCGAGCCATTGCCAAAGAAACAACAACAACAAGAGCAAGAAGCAAGAAGAAGAAGAAGAAGACGAAGAGAAAGCACACACAACGGGAGATGAACAGATTTCGGAGTAGAAAACACTCGTAATCGTAATATATCATAATTCCCTAGTTTCCATGGGGGCTAAGGCTTTTTACTCTGACAGTTTTAAGCGCTCCCCTGCGTTGAGGTCAAAGTTGAAAACCTATCAAATACATTTGATTATTATTATTATTATGATTACTGAGCGGAAATCTGAGCAAATCAATCCAAATGAGCATGAGAGAGAGAGAGAGAGGGAGAGAGAGACTAAGTTCTTTCCTCAAACAAATAGAGGCATAAATGCTCCGCTTCACATTGAATCGAAACTTTAATATGAAAACTAAAATTTTTAAGGCACATTTCAAGTTAGTTAAGGCTAATTCTTTTCAACTCTTGGCTAGAGGGTATATACGAGGCAAAGGTTGCTCTACATGCTACGTGCCAACACGCTTGCACCCACACACACACACACACACGCGCGCGCGCGCACATACACACACACCCACACACACACACACAGTGAAAGGATGCCCATTGAGCAAGGGAAAAAAATGAAGTGAAATTTACTTTGACATATTTTTGTGCTTAGCAAAGCAAATACTTTCATTATTTTTGCTGTTGGCATTAAGTTTCTTGCATTGTTGTTGTTCCAGCCGCTGGCCATGTGCTACGTAATCACGCACACACACACACACACACACACACACATACCACGCTGAGCCACTTGCCTCTGAGCTGCATTTGAGTGGCTCAAAACATTTGTGGTCACGCCCACAAAACAGAACACAAAGCAAACTGAGAAGGAGGTGGGAGGCTGCATATACTATGCTATACTCTACTATATATATATATATATATATATATATATACATATATATGTGTATGTGTATGTGTATGTGTATGTGTATATATATGTATATGTAGTATGTGAAGATGGCCAACGTGGACAGCAGCGGTATTTTGTACACATTTCGGACGGCTGCACGGAGCGGGGCAGGGCTAAGGAGTCAGTATATAAGCACAATATACGGGAGCGGTATTTCGATAAACGCCACTGGACCAGCCACGCCAACAACAAGGGCGGGCGGGGCGGGGGTTGCCCGCAAGGAGGGCAGGGCTCTGTCACGTTAGTTGTGGAATTTGTAATTTTTGCTCAAAACAATTTTATATGGCAGCGCTTGGTAGACTGAAACTGATTGTAGATATGACACGCTCCTTTGACTCAGCGACCCAGCGACCAAGCGACCGAGCGACCGAGCGAACGAGCGACCGTCCGACAGACTCACTTTCTTTGTTATCTGTATACACACACACACACACACATATACATATATATATATATATATATATATATATATATATATATATATATATATATATATATATATATATATATATATATATATATATATATATATACATTTATATAACTGTGTGTGTTTGTGTGTGTGTACATATGTAAAAGCGTGAGATTGTGTTGTGTCGCGTCTTCTTTTTGCTGGAGTTCATGACACAATTTCAACAGCGATACGCTTAAATAGACTTTTATTTATGTTACGCCCCCTCCCATAGCCATACACAAGGATACGCCCTCTTGCCCATAGTTCGGGGTAATCAATTTCTCTTGTGCAAACTTTAACAAAAATCTATATACATGTATATCTGAGCGTCGAAAAAATATAACATCTTGATTTTTTTTTCTGTTTGGTTTTTAGTTTGAGGTGCTTAATAAAAAAATATAAAATATTTGATATAAATATTATCCGAGTATTTATGTCGACATATACAGCTGTGTTCATAAAAATAGTAGTGTCGCTGAAATGTTGGACATCAAAACTTTGTGATAAACAATAATTTGAAAACCAATTTGAAAGAAGTCTTTCATTAACATTTCATTATATACAGACAATTATATCTAAATATATATAATTAAAAAAGTTTCCACTCTTAGCTACGTGGGCAAAAGCTATGACTGCAGTAGTCCAGCCACACTTCAGCTACGCCCTATTAATACGAGTAGTTGAGAGCTGGAATCAATGCAACTTAGTTTCGATACATTCACAGTGAAGCGAGGACTGACTGAGTGGTTCGCTGTGCAGCCGAGAAGTAATTGCAGCCGCTTACCTGTGGCTTACTTTTGATAGCTGTCTTATGCGAAAACGCCATTGTGACTCGGCCGTAAAAAGGATAAACTAAAAAAGGATCAAAAGCGAGGACTGACCCTTAAAAACAATCGAGCACTTTATAGCTCAATAACACGCCCACTGGGGATTGAGCTTTGGCAAGCTGAGTATGCAGACTGATGTATATAATAATAGAGTTGTATTATATAAGGTATATAAGAGACAGATATCACGAGACATATATCTCAGTCAGTTGCTAATCATAAGGTGACGATGCTGGAAAAGTCAGCATCCGATCAACGTACGAGCTGAGCTCAGCTGATATCAAATGCCTTAGCATTTGCTCTTTCTTAGTGCGTTGCCTCAGACCTGTCTATATATGTGTGCTGGAGTTGAAATCAATTATCTTGCTTCTCATATGCATATATCTGTGTAATGTCATCTATATATCAATTGCCTTGACACGACAGTTTACTTTGGCTCATTTAAAGTCGGTTTAAGATCTTTTTCTTATGCTTTCCGCCGCAGTTGCTTTGGGGGCAAATTCCAAAGTTAATTGCTCAGCCGTTCGAGCTCATTTCTCTATTCTCTCGCTCTTTGGTGGAGTCGCGATTTGTCAAGTCAAGCGGCATCATTAGAGGAACATCGTCATCAATATACGGTTACATGATTTCGGGTTTGGGGTTGGGATTGGGATTGGGATTGGGCTTGGGCTTGGGCTTGGGCTTATGCTCTTATGCTCTTCTGCTGCCTTCTGCCCTACTCCAACTAGTAGTACTTTATTATGCTACAGCTTCCAAGTTCCAAGTTCCCTGTTATTGCTGTTGCTGTTGTTATTATTGTTATTGGTATTGTTGTTGTTGTAGTTGCTTTCATTGGGACGATATAAAAGGCTACCGAAACTCTTGGTCGCTCGTAAATTTTGCGAAATAAAATGGCAATAAAACAAGCCATATTCTTATGCTCTTGTGTTTTTCGTACATTTGGCAATTATTTGATTACTTTAGCCCGAAAATTTATTAGCTAAACAAACATTGAAATTCATACACGCACACACCCACACACTCACACACCCACACACACACACACACACACACACACGCGCAGACAAGTTTTGGCGAGTGTTAAAGCACGTTTCCTTGTGCAGAAAGAGATGGCACTACCCAGCGAGAGAGAGAGAGAGAGAGAGAGAGAGAGAGAGAGAGAGAGCGAGAGAGAGCGAACTGCTCTCTGTAAATATTAAATTAATCAAGCTTCATTTTTCGGGTTTAATTATTCGTGTAGATGATGTTTGCGACACACACACACACACACACACACACATACACGGCTGGCCTATTTGCCAAATCTTTATCACTTCAATCTACTCTCACACAGACACACGGATGTTGGCACACCTAGGCACACCCACGCACGGCGTCTAAAATTATGCAATACTATGTGCCTCTGAATAATTACAGTGCTGTGCAGCGTCAACATTTATCAGCGACGCATAGAAAATATTGTTTATTCAACACCAACGCGCCGCACTGCAAACTGTCAGCTGGCTTGCACCTTCACGTGGCCAAAACATAGGTGAGAAGACCTCGAATTCAAATTAGTTAGTCTGAAAAATATAGTCATATATGATAGAGAGAGAGAGAGATATAGAGAGAGAGAGAAAGAGCAAGAGAAAGAGAGACAGAAAGAGATGAAGAGAGATAGATCAAAAGAGAAAGGTAAAGAGAGATCAAGAGAAAAAGAGGGACAGAACAAGCGAGAGATAGATAGAAATAGACAGAAGAGAAAGAGAGGCAGAGAGAGAGAGAGAGAGAGGGAGCCACAAGCTATCCGCTTTTAAGCTATCATCATAAAATTCCATTCGAATCGGAATATTAAAATCCTGTTCGTTCACCCCAAGGAATGGAGCCTTTGCCAGCTACACCACGAGCTCACCCTCCCAGCTGTTAGGGCATACCTGGAATTGAGGGAATGAGTCTCATCAGCAGCGCTGCTCAGGTAATGTGACTGCCACAACTACAAATATGTAGAATATTCAAATGGAGAACACACGCGTGGCAGATACTACTAAACAGAAGAAGACACACACACACACACACACACACAACGATGACCTTCTGTACAGCTGCTCACATGTGTAGAGTATCAGTCTCGACCTTACTTGAAGAGACTTGATTTTAAACAGCTTAAATATGTCCTGAGCCAACATTAATAATCTATTCTGAGCACATTAATCTACAGCTGCAATTGGCTCGTGCTGGGATAGTCATAGGAAAAAGGCAAATATTCGGTTTGTCAGCTGTTTTGGTCGGCAATTGTGGGGGATAAGCCTGTCATGGCATGCGGCTGGGGCATGTAAAGCAGCTAAGTCCAATAATTGGGTATGTCAATATGTTAAAAATGTTGAGGGTGGGCGCCGCCTGGACCGGAGCGAATCAAAGAAACGTGGATAATGCGATTTCAATGGCCATATGCGTTTAACATATTAAAATACACTTTGTTGTATTAGAGCCTAAGCCGAGGACATGACCGGGAATGCCAGAAAAATCGTAGGCATTGTCAATCCTTTTCGCACAGAGGTCCATCGGCGGCGCGGGGCACAGCAGGGCTGGACCAAGGCAGATTAGGCTCAGGCAAATCATCAACACATCATCAAGGACAGATGCAGATAAAAGCCAAGGACTGACGGCTTTCGAGGTGGAGGAGTGGGCGGGCCGAAAGTCCAAGAAATAGGAATGCTCTCGGAATATCTGGTAAATGGGCTGCTAAGACACAGCCACGCCGAATTGAATCAATAAAATTCAAATTAGTTTTGGGTAATCATTGTTGAGGACTCAGCTCACGCTCCAAGCTCCAAGCTCCAAAGCTTCATCTCTGTCGCTCTCGCTGGCTGTCTGTGTGTACAGGGGTTCAATCATTTATCCATTTTAGTGGTAGGCCATTGCAAAAAGGATCCAAATTGATACCGAGCAGCCACAGTTCTGCCCAGCTCGGTTCGCACCACCAAAGTTTGGACCGAAGTGTTTGCTGGCCTAATCCAGTTGAGCGGCTAGTGAAAGGAAAACCCCAAACACAATGGACAGCGAGACAGACAGACGGACAGACAGACGGACAGACAGACGGACAGACGGGCAGACAGACAAACGGACGGACGGACAACCCGCATACGGCGCCTCGACTTCGACTTTGCTTGTTGTCTAGGCAAATCAAATTAGAATCAAGTAATTTTGCCATGATTCCCAACGTTTGACCGCAAGCTCAATTAAATTACCAACTTCAGAAGGAACAACGTGAACACAAAAGTAAATACGGGGCTCAAGCCGACGCTGCAATACACTACATGCGACAGAATGGCAGTGTCATTCCACTTTTGACTGCTTTCCTTTTGATTGAGCTACAATATATTCATATATTATTTGGATATTGTATGCTTAGATATTGAGTTAGTTGACTACACTTTGATCATTTGCTGTCAGGTTGAATATTTTCGTCTGGTTAACGCAGCTAAGGCAATCAAGATATTCCCAAATGGATGCTCTGGCCTTGTGGCATATTAGTGGACCGCTGCCAATCCGTTTGCCGCGTCATTTCATCTCATCGTTCAACTCAATGCGCCGTCCTGACGCTTCGTTGGGGTTTTTCGGCGATTTGCATTTCCCAAAGGAAACAGCCAACAGTAAAGCAACCACCTAACACTTCTCGCTCTCCCTATCCCTCTCTGTCTCTCTCTCACTTTCTATTTTTTACTCTGTTTCAGCTCAGCTTTCATCCTTTAGCTAGTTTGTGGGTCATGCTTGGCGGCTAAGGCGTTAAGTGTCTTGGATTTATTATTAGATTTGTCTTTGTTTATGTGCTTGTGCGTGTGTGTGTGTGTGTGTGTGTGTGTGTTTCCTCTCCAAAGGATATATATGTGTTTTGACGCTTGTTGTATTTGTTGCCTGGCAAATCTCAACAACTGCATGGCAGGCAGCCTCAGCTAGAGCTCGATTCGCTCCTCTCGGCTCCTCCAGACTTTGCCAAGCAACTCCCCAGCCACTTCGCTCTCTCACTCTCTCTCTCTCTCTCTCTCTCTCTCTCTCTCATCCCTTGTGCTAATGTGGTTTGTTAGTTTTTGGCTGCCATTAAAAGGCTTTGCTATGGGATTTGTGTACGTGTTGAAATTAACAAACTTTTCGCACACACTCACACACATATAGATACATAGACATTGTCCTGTCGCCTCATATTGGCAGCTGTATAATAATCAATTTAGGTGAAAATTGGAAAAACAGCTTAAAGCCATAAAACGTTTCGTTTGCTTAGTATGCAGAGCCTCCCTCGCCCGTTCCCTCCCTCTCTCTCTCTCTCTCTCTCTCTCTTTCGCTTCCTAGCTGCTGTGGAACCGCTTATGTACATCTTAAGAAAGCAACTGCAAATTTGTCGCCTGCGCTTAATGGCCAAAAGCCTTGACTAAGCCCAGTTAGCCAGTTGGCCAGCATGTTTAATATTTAAAACTGAGCGAGCAACTGGCAAATTGCTTATTTATTTCTGTATGTATATTTATATGCATTTGTAAATGACAGCCTCAGCCTCACGTTAAACAATTCAGATTATTAAGAGATTAGTTTACTGTCCGTAAAAACAATTAATTAGTGAAGTGTTCGACATGATTTACTTTTGTACGAACTGAAGATAAGCCTTTTACATCAACTATGTAAATTTAATATAATTTAAATATGGCATTGATATGGAAGAAAAAACAGTCTACAGCTTTGTCCGCTCATAGATTCACTCTGCATACAGTTCACAAGCTATGCTATGATCGAACCATCTCTGGATGGCAATTAAGATTTTTGAGTTATTGATAACTTAAGGCAAGAGTAAGAAACTCAAGCCAACGTGCAGCTAAGGGCGGAAGAGTCACAGTAATATAGTTAAAGGTTAAGGCTCCAGCCACTCAGAGAAGGAGACTAACTGATGGGAGACTAATGCTTGGAGTGACTGACTGCTTGAGGTGACTTGTAGGCATCAAATGTTAACAGAAAGCCAACACATTTAGTGCAAGGCTAGGTACCAAGATGCTTCTCTATTAAATGTGATTTGTAAATTGAAGAAATATTTTTAATTATACTACATATACGAATTAAGTTATTGACAACAGAAGCAAAGAGTAAGATCAAGCCTCGAATCATTCCACTTTGGAACTTTCAAATAAGCAACGGCAGAATCAGCCAACTCTACATAGAGGGCTCGGCACTCGAAATGTAACCTATTCCAGTGGTCATAAATATAGTTTAAAAACGAATTCATATTATATTCGTACAGTAGTTACTTTGAGTCGATATGATCTGCATTCGCCTTGACCATGGCCTTCAAACGACTCACCAGCTGCCCGAATATGACTTTCTTCAGTGCCTCGCGGCTGCTGTAACTTTTACTTTGCATCCTGCTCCCCGAGTATGTATATGTATAGGCTATATAAAGTTGGAGCTGCTTTCACCTGCCTTGCAGCAAATCTGTCACATTTCTATCAGCATTTATTCTGCTAGCCAAATATTTTTGTACAAAATCAGAGTAAGAAAAACTGAATCTACTACGAACACGTTAGGATCTTCCGCATGATTCGTTTGCTGAAGCAGCTGCGAAGCACTCGCTGGCCACATCTTGACTGTCAGCGTGTATTGCAGACTTAGCTGCCTTTGATATTTGTTAAAAGGTATTTGAAGATTTGTAATAACAAAATGGCTTTAGCCAAACGCTCCACTGGCCGGCTCACCCCCGTTGCTCACATATGTACATATAAGCCCGGCTGCTGCCATTGTCTGTCTCACTGTGCGCCTCTCTGTTTCGGCAGCGGTTTATTTTTATAGTTATTACACTCTTTGCCTTAGTGCAATGCTGTTGTTCTTGCTGCTGTTGTCGATGTGCGGTTGGTTGTGGCTGTCTTTATTGTGTCACGCTAGCGATTCAACTCTTGCCACGGTGCGTGCGTCCCTCCTCTCTCCCTCTCTCTCTCTCTCTCTCTCTCTCTCTCTGTTTATGCTTATTCCCTTGCCGTTCTTGGCCCCATCCAAAATCACCTTATTGTTCTCTTGGCTTAGTCACAGCCGCCTCCAGAGTGCCTTTCATTTTTTACTCTGCCCTCTTACGTCCTATACCCAGTATCCGTTGCAGAAGGGCTATAGCTGGATACAGATGAGTTCAGAGTGTATATACTTGATCAGCAGTAAGTTCTATCAGTGATAAGAGGCAAGAGAGAGAGAGAGATAGAGAGAGAGAGAGAGAGAGAGTCTAGCCTTTTGCTCAATTCATTTCTGCTTCTTACAGACTCTCGCGAGTCTCGCGGTATCTTCTAGTCGTGCACGCCCGCCCAGCTTTACTCTTACTTGTTTTTCTGTTTCTTTTCCCTCTTTCTTTTTTTTTTTTTGCAGCTCTCTGTTATGCTCTGTGTGTCTGCCTTTGCCGCTGCTTTTATGTGCTCTCAGTTTTAAAAGGATTAAGCTGTCGTTAGATTTTTGTTGTTCTCGGCCCTCAGTCTCTTGCCTGTCGCCTGTCGCCTCTCGTCTCTCGTCTGTCGCCTGACGTCGTCCCGGCCCTTCATTTCCTAGCTGTCCAAGAGCTATGTTTGCTGTGCCTTAATGCCGACATGTCTGACTTTCTGGTAGAGCATCCTCGTCTCGACTTTCAGAATCGATTAGCCATAAAAAGCTGCAGCCGGCTCAAGTGCCGCAAATGGTCGCAGTCACCAGTCACCAGTCACCAGTCGCCATCAGTCCCTGCCGCAGGCGCAGCAACTTTTAAGGCCGGCATTGCCAGCTGGCAACGGCTATATGGTAAATGGCAAATGAAAAGCCGTGCAGTCAAAAACCCACCAAGGAGAAGCTAACAATCAATCGACCGAGCGCTTTTCTCTTTTATTAAAGGGATTACGTTGAGCCATCCTTGAATGTGTGAGGCATAACTGAGGATTTTCTATCATTTAACAGCAACTGACGATAGTTATTGCGCATACTAAAGAGCGTCAGTGCATGAGATAAGCACCGGAATAACATATATGTTACGATTATGTTGCAAGCATTTTAGATTCTTATTGAGTTGAAGTTGCTTTGTGACTTGCTAAAGGGAAGTATATGGAAGAAGGCTCAGCGCGTAGAGCTGCATTTCATATAGCAATTGGAATAAAGTATTTAATTGATATATTTATATAGAATATATAACATTTCATCAGAAATTTCAATTTATAAATATAATTACAATTAGGAAATCTGCTTATTTATCCAAACAAATGAAATGAACGCAAAGTGAGAAGTCATGCAAAATCAAGACGTGTCTGGAATGCAGGCTGGGGCCGACCACAAAACCAGGAGAGAACAGGCCGCACAGCCGCAGCTCGACGTGCCGAACCACAGCATGCCGTAACGTTCCGCACCTTGCCTAGCCAGGCAGCCAGGCAGACAGCCAGCCAGCTAGGCGAAAGGGTTAGGCGCACATCAAATTGTAGCCGATGTTGGCCATAAAAAATTTCTAAAAAATTTTAAGACCAGCTGGCCAAAAGGACAAAAAAAAAACAAAAGAACGAAGAGTTGGGCTGGGGGTAAATGAAAGCATATTGTGTCGCTGCTCGTTTTGTGGCCTGTTCTTTAAGGGCTTTTTCGTTGATATGGCAGAAAGTTTTTGAAAACCTTTCTCCAGCTGGCGGCCTGTAAGCCAGATGACCTATACCTTGAGCTGACATATGCGTCTACATATATGAAGCGTTTAGTAGACATTAGAATTCATTGTTTTGCTATGGCAATCGAACTAAATAACCACGACTGCTGGCCATGACATTAGCCATTGTCACTGCAAGACTATGCCACGCACACGCACACGCACATGCGCATACTCACACACACATGCACACACGCGATAGTTCAGACTGGCAGCGAGGCAATTAGCCTTCTGCTGCTGGCCATGCAATCTACCTTTAGCAACATGACTCGACTAAAACCAGGTTGAAGTATTAACCCGTTTTAGCCCCATGACCATGTGACTGCGTGCATGTGTGTGTGTGTGAATTATAAACTATTGTTTACACAAAGCGGAAGTCCTTGCCCGTGTGACTGTTACATGCTTCATTAAATTATGCTTTATTAGCCCGACGGGAGTTGAATTTGAAGAAGTGCCCGGCCGGCTATAAAACTCAGCGCTTTCCATATGCCACACACACAGGCGACACACACACACACACACACACACACACACACACACACACACACACACACACACACACACACATAGACAGAGAGACATGGATAAAAACATAGAGGGAGGAAGAGGTATGGAGACATAGAGCGTTGGCCCAGCTTGATTGGGGTTGTGTGTGGTCGGGCTCTGGTCTGGGGCTGTAACGAGAAATTTATGTTTTTTGTCAAGTGATAAAATTTTTCGCTTACTCTCGAAAGGGCTCGCACATAATTTGTGGCTATAAATTGAAAATTAAATTTCTTCAAGTCTTTTGATAGAACCCAAAGAGTTAGAGAGAGACAGTGAAAGAGAGAGAGAGAGAGAGAGCTGGAGGGGCAGCTCACCTGACCAAGCAAATAACCCCTTTGACAGGGGTGTGCGTGTGTGTGTGTGTGCCAAGGCGGGGCAGTTTACGATTTGTTTGGGTTCGCATTTTGGCGACCCTTTCACTTTGGACTTTGTTTTCTCCGGGCCCGTGCGCTGTGCTTTTGAGTTGAGGCCCAGTTTGTTTAGGACATATGAAGCGGACGTGACGTGGCGGCCATTGTTGTGGCTGCCGCTGCCGCTGCGGCTGCTGCTGCTGTTGCTGCTGTTGCTGCTGTTGCTGCTGCGGGCTGATAATTGGCGCCAGTGAAATGCAAATTGATCATTTCAGCTGGCTCTTTAATTAGTCAAAGTGGCAGCTGTGAGTGAACCAAGGGCTAAATAAACAGCCTGACAGACAACAATGGTTGAGACAGACACCCAAAAGGACTGCCTAGAATCTCGCCTGATTAGCAATCTAAAGGCTAAAGGCCAGGCTATAGATAAACACGCGCCCGCATAAAACATAATACACAGCATCTACTTGAATACTTGATTTGCATTTATGCAGCGGCATCAAAAGATTTTGTGCTGATGCCACAGAAACCTTGCAACCCTTGCAGCCCTTGCCTACGCCCGCCCTCGTGGCCCACAGAGCCAACCCCAACAAAATAGATATACACTATTCACCTTGAACAATTTTTTGCCTTCCATGTTACCCCTTTATACTTTTTGTTTGCTTTCTATTTTCTGCATTGATTGATTTGCTTTGATTTACGCCATCCAAAGCAGCAGCAGCAGCAGCAACAGCAGCAGCAGCAGCAGCAGCGGCGGCCGCAAGAGGATGAAGCTCTTCAATCTCTATCTATACCACCTTAAGGACAGCCCCACACAGAAAGAAAAACAAAATTAAACTGCTGACTACTGGAAATATGCACACATCCAAGTGGACATAGGCTTAGCCCGCTTGACCTCTCCCCCTCAACACATCATAGATCACAGCTATCGGCTTGCAGCACTTGCCTGTCGCTGGTGCTAACTTTTTAATTAGCCCTGACATGGTTAACCTTTGTCTGAGTAGACTGCCAGCCAAGTGGCCAGGAAATATCAAATTTGTACATTTCAAGTGGTCGTCGAGAGCAACAGGCCAGTGACATTGTTCCAGTTGCCAGCGCCGTAGTTGAGCAACTATCGCCATCAAGCCACAGTTCAGGTACAATTCAAAGAACTCAAGTATTCAATAGCCTAGATTCAGCTCAAACAAACTTAGCATCAACTTGATAACTATGCCACTTAGCGGACATCGCAATTGGCTGGTGAAAAGTTTAGACAACCCTCACTTCATTTGCTCCGTGTGCTGTCATAACACTGACAGTTTGCCAATTCCCAAATCAAGAGTTATATAAACAGAATATACACATTAGGGCAGACTTACGAGGTATTCAAACTTTAAGAAGTAAGAAAGCTCTAGGCAAAGTTGCCTGACTATGGAGATAGCTGAAGTCTAATTGATGAAACCCTGACAAAAGAAATTGCAAATCTCTAGCTTGATCTCAGTACCTATAAGAGTTACTGATATCGACGCGTTTAGACATACCGAGGGAGATGGATAGAGAGAGAGAGAGAGAGAGAGACGCACGGAAGGACAGACGGACGCAAGGACAAACGGACGGTCGGACGGACAGACAGCCGGACAGACGAACAAAGCTAGATCGACACGCCTCCTCGTCTCGATCAAGTTTATTCATACTTTTTTTCAACCAGACTAATGTCTGAATAAGACGTATTTGATTCGCAATTGGTGTCCATAGAATATTTATCAACTTAAGTTGGTGCAGAATCAAAAAAGCATTTGCCAATGCCATAAATGAGGACCACGATGATGTCTCTATCTAGTGGAAGGAAGGTATATGACAGATAGCAATAGTATTAGCATCTTATATCGAGTGCCCAGCCGTAAGGCTTCAGCTAGCGCTACAATCAAAAGTTTGCCCTAAAAAGTATGCTATAAATTTTTGTTGTCTTTAATTAGGGGAAGAAGCGCTGAACGGAGTCTGCTTCATTTGGGCCGGGCCCAGTTCTATTACCAATAATTGAAACTTAAGCATGCTATTAGCTTTGGTTTAGTTTGCTGCGAGAGTTCATAAAACAAACACACACGCACACACACGCACACACACGCAGTCGAAGCATCGACATTAGCATGTATTTTTATCATTTATATGCATGGCAGGCGGCGCATGAAAGTCAGTTTTATGTGATGAGAGTGTTCACTTCATACGCACACAGAAAGAAGAACATGCAACGAATTGTTGATACTCTCCCAGGCAGCGGATACAACAAACGTGTTGACGGATGTAATATGGTCATAGCTCAGGGTCTGCTCATATCGTTTTGGTTAGGCTTTAAAGCATTTACGAATTGCAGTCTTGGGCACTAGCTGCCGGTGCCTTACGACCTCAGCGACTGCGAGGGCCATGGACTGTGACTATGGCCTGTGTCCGTGTCCGTGTCCGTGTCCGTGTCCGTGTCGATGTCGATGTCCGTGTATCCGTGCTGCCGTCCATTTCCGCGCAAACGTATTCCAGCTGGCGTGACGTAATAGATTTTACGCGACCATAAACATTCATAAAACATTCTTGCGCGTAACTCACATAATTTCGTAATCTCACATGTTCTTTCATTAAATAATTCATTTAATTTGATTTCAGCTTCGGTTGCGGCTGCACATACCAAAAATACATGCGACTATATACGTAAACATATATATATATATATATATATATATATGTATATATTGATTAGATATGTAAGGCACATAAATACATATACATACATATATACACATATGTTTGTGTGTGTGTGTGTGTGTGTCTGCTGCATATTTCTGCCGCTGTGTGTAGGCAGCTGTCCAGCCCAATGGCTTTTATGTGCGCTGTCGAAATTTATTTGCAGCGCATTTAATGAAAATATATCCGGCATTATTCGAATTGATCTAATAAAGCCACCCGCTTAATCTTAGCCCAGACACAGCCACAAAAACCATCCGCAAAGGCTTTTTATGTAAATATGGATTATGTGTGCAGTATTTGATGGCTGCTTCACCAAATGTGAAACGGATGACTCGAGCAACTTTAATAAGGTCTGGAAGTGGAGGTGGCAAATGCCATCAAATAGTCCGCTTGTCACAAAATGTTTGATTTGTGAATGATTTAATTAGAAAAATTAAAAATGATTTTGATTGCTAAATGTTTCTTATTGAAAGTTCGATCTTTATAGAACAATGAAATCAGAAAAGCTCATAATAGCTAAGCAGAAAGTTAAGTGCAATTCTTAGCCAAGAGTAAAGCTCAAATATTCAATTTATATTCTTTACTTGGCAGATAATTTAATAAATTATATATAATATATATACGCTTATACCGAGCATAGCTGTTTTCATGAAAATAGTAGTGCGACTGAGCACTAAATGTTGAACGAAAAAATTTAGTAATAAACACAATATTTTGTTGTATAACATTTATTACACAGCCGCACTACTATTTTCATGAACGCGGCTATGGTTCGTCTCACTACTATTTTCATGAACAGAGCTGTATATGAATTTTATACATAAATTGAAAATGCGTCTAATGACCACAAGAAGTTGTAAGTGTTTAAGTAAACAAATCCCTTCTCTGTGTAATTTAATAAGTATTTATTTGCTCAACTCGATCAGTTGAGCTGCTGAACAAGACTGAACTAAGCGTAGCTTCTACAGGCCAACTTTGCTTATGGTTGCCAGTAGAGCCACAACAGAGCGCTAGAGCGCTGACTCGACGCCTCATAACCGGTTTTATGCCAATCACTCAGCGGCAGTTAGCGTTAGCTGCGTTAGCGTGCGCTCTTACATGTGTTCAGCATAGGAAGACAAGCTGAGCTGAGCTTGCCAAAGTTATATCTGTGTGATTATCTGTCTGTACATCTGTCTGTCTGTATGAGTGTATAAATCTTGGCAAAAAAACTGCATATATCTTGACTCGTATAACATGAGAAGTATAAGCTCTCTTTCGATAGCCCGCATAAACTTTGTTTTTAAAGCTTAGCTTTAAAAGCATGGCAGCTAGAGACACCAAAGTTACACAACAAAACGTTAACTAAGAGCTATAGAGTTGGGTATACACATAATCAGTACAGCATTGCATCCCACGAATTTGTAGCCCAAACCTTATTGAGAGATCGCTCATATTTAGCCAAAGTTATCAATGGCTTAAAGTATACAACCTTAGCAGCTGAGGCAGGAGCAAACGCAGCCGCTGCATAAGAAACTTGACTTGAGCTAATGACTTTTTCTGTCATGTTTATCTAGCAAAGGCTCAGTATATAACTGCTATTCAAACACTTCCAATTATGCAACTCTTGTGCCGCGAGAGCTATAATTAATCTCAAGTGTTTAATTCTCTCTTAAAGTAAACTGAGAACTTTTCGCGTAGCTTAAATAAATAATAAAAGTCAGAGGAAAAGCTATTTGCATTGTATGGAGGTGAGTGCTGCAACTCGTATCAACTTTCTCCACACTTTGTCGCTCCCCACAGACACACTCTCGGCCCTATCGCAGCTTCGTTTGATGTTATAGCCCGGGCATATAGCGGCTTCATGTTTGTGGCTCAAGTCGTCCAGATGTCCATAATGTTAATTTCGCGCTATTCTTTTCAATTTGCACAAACATCTGCGCTGCGTGCTGCGAGCTGCTGCTGTCGCCCGAACGACAGCCCCCCAGCCCCCAGCCTGGGAATAGGATGTTCATATGCAGATTATACCAAACAGTTGACGCTCAGGCTGTGAAAGAGGTTGCCGCCCCATTTCTTGCAGAGCCGGTCCTGCCCGGGCGGGCCCACAAATCTTGCGTCTTTCATGCCATGCAAGACATGCCCGAAATTCATAGAAAACTCAGCTTTGGAGAGCGGCGCATTTTAATTTTCTCTCCACCCTCCGCCGCCCATGTGCTGCGTCAGGACGTGCGGGACGTGGCACAGAATTGAAAGAGTTTTGGCCTGATGATGCACTTTCAAGACGACTAACGGCAGGGGTTAAGTGTAAAAATAATGGCTTGCCAGTGCAAGAAAAATGGTAAGCAAAAAGTTTTTAACTACGTGCCGAGGCAGTCAGGCAGCTAGGCAGCTAGGCAGCTAGGCAACCGGGCAGCCGGGCAGTCGGGCAGCCAGGCAGACAGGGTTCACTTTGGTGGCAAGCTTTAGAAATGCTTTTGGCCCAGTTTGCAACACGTTTGTTTCAAATTCAGCTTTCATCTATGCGTTCGCCGGAATTCGTGAATAGTTTTCGGACAGCGCCGTCGTTAAACGTGGCAGCACCTAATAGCCACACCCTCCCCTCCCCTCCCCGCCCCCACACCCACCCACCGCCTAAAGACAATGCCATTTTGGGCGAACTTAAGGCATGTTGACAATTTTCGTGCCAGCGGAATTTGATTATGCAACAATAAATCTTTAGTTCATTTGCCAAAGAGTACGGCAAATGCCGTATAGATGAGCGGCTTTGTGTACCTGTGGTATTTGGGGCGCCAGTGGCGCTCAGTGGGGCTCAGTGGGCGGCTCACGTGAAATTAGCATGTGAAAATATTTGTCAAAGATTTGCGCAAAATTATGCGCAGTGTTTGCGCAAAAATACACGAGCCGAAACTTTTCACAATTTTAATTTAAATTTTTCACCGAGTTTGCTCACACACACACATGTGTGTGTGTGTGTGTGTGTGGCCAGAAAAGTTTGCTGACTGAAAATATTTGGGAGGGACCACAAAAAAAAAAGGAGAAGAAAAAAAAACAAAAATGATGTTGCATCACAGACTAAAGCGCTTCAAAATTTTGCAAATTTCCAAACTTGTTTGCCAAGTTTCGCCTCATGCACCTACAGGGCGTGCCAGTCCGACAGGCAAAGATCGACAGAGAGAGGGAGAGAGACAGAGAGAGAGAGAGAGAGAGAGAGAGAGCGAGCGAAAGAAGATAATTTTTGTTTTTAGTATTTTTATCCTTGTTTTGATAAGCTATTTACATAAGCTGATGTGCGAGCACAAGCATGTTATATGAGCCAAGTTTGCGTTAGCGACCGAAAAAAGTTTTGAAGTCAGAGTAAGCTGGGTCAGTCACCAGGATTGTTGTTGTCGTTGTTGTTGTTGTCGTTGTTGTTGCTGCTGTTTGAATGTGCCGAAATTGTTGGGCCGCGCGCCAAGTCAGCAGCATGAAATGTGCGACGGATTAACGCACAACAAATGCTCTTTAGCCAGCCGAATGTGTGTGTGTGTGTGTGTGTGTGTGTGTGTGTGTAGTGTGTAGGTAGTGGTTCGAGCAATTCTAATCACTGCTTGGCAGCGGGTTCGGCTTTGTATTCAACGCTCACTGGCCGCCTTTAATGGCATTGCAAATGGGACAGCCTGGCCGATGATGACCAAGCGACGCAACGACATCGGCATGGCTGGGCGCGGTGGTTTGGTGGTTCGGTGGCTTAGCCGCTTGCGTTCGGTGGTGGGTGGTGTACAATTACGTCGCATAAGCAATGCGTTTTTTATGGCGCTAGCGATTATGGCCCCGACAACAGCGGCAACAATAACGACAGATAAGCCACGCGGACGTATACATGATGTTTGATGCCGTCCGTAAATAAGTTCATTCCGAGCACCAACCACATAAGAGCAGACGCACATACATACGTATATGTGTGTGTGTGTGTGTATGTGTGTGTGTGTGTGTGTGTGTGTATGTAAAAGAAAACAAAGCCTTGATATTTGAATTGGAGTCACAGCTACAATATTAAGTATATACAACTAGCAGATATTTCAATTGAGTTTAGCTAATATTTTCATTCATATTCATATGCTTAAGTTGAAATGTTCTTACCCAAAAAAAAACACACACACTCTGCTATTTTATTGCCATCTGTTGGTTGGAGGAGACAGACTTTTATATGCGCTCACTGAAAGAGAAGAAAAGAGAAGGAAATCGAGTGTGGGTTAGTTAAAGAGTCAGAGCTGAAGATTAAGAGTAAAATATTAGAGTAAGAGAGAGAGAGAGAGAGAGAGAGAGAAAGAGTGAAAAAGACAGAGAGACAGTGAGGGAGAGAAGGAGGGAGAGAGTCAGAGACTAAGTTGAGCTGAGGCAGTGATCATTATCATAATCATTCTCAGATTTTATACAGTATTTTTATGCTTTATGCAATATTCTTACTTAAAATGTTACAAATACACAGAGGAATATACGAAATATATGTATCTATCAATAAGTAACTACAATAATCTTACACAGCTTTGTTCATGGGTAAGAATCTATAGTTTTTACTCTTTGACATCAAGAAAATGTTTTGTTGAGCTTGAGATTAACTAGCAGTGATATAGTAGGTAGCACACATACAACCTTTGGAGGCGTCTTAAATATGGCAAATCTACAACTTCCTTAGTGTTAGCTTTAATCTATATACTCACTAGAAACTATATAAAACTATTAACATCTACATCTCCCATAGTTTTAGAGCTCAAATCCCCAAGTGTTGCAGAAGGCTCACTCTATCAACATACTCTACAGGTAGATGGTATGAAAATATGGCAAATATGTCAATATCGATATTTACTTAAGTATATTATATTTAAAATGCGTTAGCCAGTTTTTACATATATCATATTGTCAACAGAACTTTTCATCTGCATATGAATATAAGCATAAAGTTAACTCTGAATGTCATTCCATTATCAGTATGTATTGATTAGATAGACTGCTCCGCTCAGCTCCGAAAAGGAAACAGAAAAACAATAAAAATTGCAAAATTTTGAATAAGAAATTCCGCAGGTCTTAGGGAGCACTTTAAATAACTTCCCATTAATTGAAAAACTTAAAAATATTTGAATTCACTTTAAAGAATTCTTCGTTAATGTTGCGACTGTAAATCATTTGTGAATTTCGTGAGGTTAGCTGCGAGCGCTCTTTCAATATGCAGCATAAAATGTTATTAAACAATTCTATCACGAATATTACGAACAGTCTATCAAAGCATTATAATCTAAAAGTGCCTTTCTTTTTGAGTGTACAACATATGAAGTGTGATATGGCCTCAAACTGCTCTATCTGCGTAGGAGTCCACACGCTCATATACACACTCCATCTACATTGTGTTTGTGTTTGTGTGTGTATGTGTGTGTGAGCTGCTGCTTAGTCACTGCCGGAGACCCTTTTTTTTTCTTTATTCGGTATCATTTCAATTGGCAACTGTATTCGTGCTCAAGTCATTTGACTCGAATCGATGACGGCGTCACAATTATTCATTGTGCTACACTAGCTGCTCACATAGACACCCTCACACACACCCTCTCACACACACAACACACACACACACACACATGCAGAGAAATCTCTTTGCTGTTGTTTGTTGCTTATTCTTGTCTTTGTCTTGTAATTTGCCCCAACTTTTGCTATGGCTACAGCTTGCGCAGTTTCCCTTCCAGCTCCAGCCACTCTTCCGCATAGAATTTGATGTCTGGACCATTCTCACAATTCGCATTCGCATTTGCGTTTGCGTTTGCGTTTGTGTTTGCGCTTGCCAATTGACAGTGAAAACTAACGAGACGGAAAAGTAAACGCACTGTGAGTAATATTAGTTTGTAATTTGATTTTATGGTCGTTGCTGCTGTTGCTGTTGCTGTTGTTGTTGCTGTTGCTGTTGCTGTCGTTGCTGCTGCTGCTATTGTTGCTATTTGTTGCCTTGGGCAGCGCGTTGCTTACAATTGAAGCGGCACACACACACGCACTGTCAGCCTGAATGCTTATTTATTGTATGTAGTATTTGGATAGGTGCACACGACCACACACACACCCACACCCACACCCGCACCCACACACACACCCACACACACACACACACTCTGCCTTTCTCTTCTCTCCCTTTCTTTCTCTCACATGGAGAACTACATATGTTTGTGCTTATTGTTGTTACTGTGGAACAGGCTCTACTAACTGTTAACGCACTGACAATAGCTAATATGAATTAGCTCATTAAATGTTCAGCAGCCACGCGTATTAATTCTATTTCAGCTAAATATAAAGACAAATTACATAGCTGAACAAGCAGAGCAAGCAGCAAATTTAATTATCAAATATTTCTATAGGTATTTATATATATATATATATATATATATATATATATATATATATATATATATATATATATATATATATATATATATATATATATATATATATATATATATATATATATATATATATATATATATATATATATATATATTTGAGCTCGGATATGGATGCGTATTGGAAATTGCTTTTCATTTCTTTCCAAAAATTTGCAATTGATATCCATACTAAATCTTAAGGCCTTGGAAAAACTCCGATTCTTCCCTGAATAGCCGAAGACAAGTAGTGCGATCACTCTTCTCAGTGGGGATTGCCTACCTGTTCCACCTATTACAGCCAATGGATGATCGAGCATAAAAATACGCCTCAATCTTTGATTTTTCTTACAAAGCTGCAAACAGTTTTTGTTTTTCGTAAAGAAAATCAATTGTGTAACATACAAAAAGAAATTAGTAAACGTGGCTGGCCAAACGGAGCGATATATTCACAATTGAATTTGGCCGCGTTTTCTTCGAAATATTCAAAAATATATTTGCAGTTATGATGCAGAACCAAAATTTGTTTAGTTTAAAGAAGAATACAATAGAATTCAATAAAATAATAGATTTAAGAACAAAAGCTGGAAAAGCTACAGAAAATATTCAACATAAAGGCAGAGCGTGCAGAGTGAGCTATGCTGATGATGATGTAGCGCAGTGCATATCTACAAAATCTTTATACGACACTGCTTGAATGTTAAGCAAGTGACAAGTTGTGGAAAGTGGCATATGTTAAGTCAATATACAAAACTTCTCAGGCAGTAAAGCCCAAATGTTATGTAGGAAGCAAATATGTATATGTTTGCTTTGTACTCGCAATTTCGAGACAGTTGGCAACATTGATTACCTTTAATGTGGCTCGACTGTGTCAAGAACTTTCCCTTTCGCTCTTTATGGTTAAGTATCACTGACTCTTGCACTCAGTCAGTGACTCACTGGCTCAGTGGCTGACTGGCTGACTGGATGACTGGATGACTGGCTCACTGACTCACTGGCTCACTGACTCACTGACTCACTGACTCACTGATATGCAAATGATATTGTATTGTGTATGGCTATATAAAACTGATATCTGGCGCACTAATCTTAGATACAAACAATATATTCAAAAAGCGACCTAGATCCTGGCTCAACGTCGAATAACAACAACAAGCAACAACAACAACAGCAACAATAACAATGAGGACTACAACTGCGATAATAATAACAATAGTAAAAGTGAATGCCAGCTCGAAGCAGAGCGGAAGGAACGTAGTGAGCGATGGCTTGTAATGTGCCAGGGCAGAGGCAATTGGGTAACAGAAGAAGAAGAAGCAGCAGCAGCAGCAGCAGCAGCAGTGGAGAAGGAGGAGACGGAAGGGGAGGGGCAGTTAAAAGGGGAAACGTGCCTGGCTGTGGTTGTGCGGCATAGATGATGAGGCACTCGTGACCAGGCAGCACAGCCGACAGAGATAGAGCGATGCCCAACGCGCCTCAGACAGAGCGAGAGCGCAAGTCCATAGAAAGAATGAACCAGTGTCTAAGTGTGTGTGTGTGTGCGAGCGAGTGTATCTGTGTGTTTGTAGTGAAAATTTTTAAAAATTACACTGAAATGGGCAGAATGCTCATTGTTGTTTCTGTTGTTTTTTTTTTTTTTTTGTTACTTTTTGTTGCTTTTTGTTGCTTTTGCCTGTCCCACAAAACAACATTTGAATGGCAAATATGAGTGCAAATAACTAGGCAAATGTCACTGCAAACTGTAGAATACAAATTCAAAATGAAATGCCATTGCAGCGACTATAGTTGTAGCTATATAGTATATATACATGCGTCCATATATATGTAACTAAATTTGTCTATATATATATATATATATATATATATATATGTGTGTGTGTTTCATAAGAAATTTATAAGGTTGGAGTGCTTGTTAGGCGAGATATATAGCCATACGTCATGCTGTTGGGAGCATGTTGTTGTGTTGATCTCTTTAACTAGTGTTTATTTATGCAGCTGAAACAATAGCTTAATATGTTCATATTGCTTATAGCAGAATGCTGAGCCTACAGTATATACAATATATAACTAATATAATCAGACATATGCTGTCATATTACAGATACCCTGTTGCAAGACTGTTTATACTTTCGCAAGAGCTTTCTTTAGCCAATCGAGTGATCTGATATTTTGATAGTCATATCATATCACTGAAGATCATTTTGTTTCCTGATGAAACTATTTGTTTATTCAGCTTAGGAAAAGCTGCTTGATGCCTGCATAGACTCGCTACTCCAACTCTTGCTCACAGTCTGGAAAACTTTGTCAACTTTGTGCTATAAACAGGGTCTGATTGAATAAATTACTTCAAATTTAAAAAAGTTTGATTTCGTATTCCCAAAACCCCATATTCCAGCCTCCTTTATCCTCATTTGCAAGCTCTATTGTATTCACATCTATGCAGCCATGCATTGCCAAACGATAGTATCGCTTGCATTAGTCCAACACACACACACACACACACACACACACATCGCTCTGGCTTGATTGACAGCTTTGGTGTTAACCAAGCGACTAAAGTGGTCATTCGATTTTGGTTCAAGGGCGTCAGTTGCAAGTGAAGGCAAATAATCGTAAAGCAAGAAAAAACGAATCGAGGAAACAGAGCTCACGCTGTACGTGCCTGTTTAGCGGCGCCGTATGCCACACGTGACAGCCGCGGCATGCAGCACGGGAGTTGACACGTCTCGTTGCAGGCCAAATCAGGTGAAGCCCCATTCGGGCCAAAAAAAAAAAAAGAAAAAAAAGTCAGCCAGCGCGAGCTAATCAAATTTCTGCTGTGCCAGTTAGTTGGCAATACGGCTGCAACTTCAAATGCGAATAGGTAAGAGAAGTGCTGCAGTAGTGGGCGATGCTCGACGTCAAAATACCCTGCCAGCCAAACAAACTCTTAAGCGCAGACTTGCCTGATGCAAACTGCCACTAGAGATCACTAGAGAACTTGGCTACAAACCTCGCTTCAGCAGTTTCCTCACGATTTCTTGATTGCTCTGCTGAAATATTTACCAAAATAATTAAAAGCAAAAATAAAAATGAATAAATAAGTTGGCATTGCCGATGCCATCGTGCCACATGTGACTGACGTAGCTGCATGTGGACAACTGAATTATTGATTAGTTTACAGCAAGTACTGAAGTTGTTGTTGCTGTTGCTGTTGTTGTTTGGCTTGACTTGACTGCAGCAATTGCGGAAACTTGTACTGGAAAACTGTCAACGAGGCAACGCTGAGAAAAACAAAAAAAAAAAAAAAAAACAGAACTGCTGACAAGGTCGTTGATTTTGAGGGTAAAGCAATATCTTCATAGGCTCGCACCTATCAGCCCACCGCCCAGCCGCCCAGCCGCCAAGCCGCCCAACCGCCCACTTTCGAACTGCAGAAGCATAGGGGATACTTGTTTGTCCGTAATTGTGTATGGCTGCAGCAGCAGCAGAGGAGCAACAACAATTTACGACGTCTCTTCGGTTCGGTTCGCTTCGTTTCGTTTCGTTTCGTTTAGTTTATTTTATTGCGGCTTATTTGAATTTACAACGAGTCGAGTCGAGTCGAGTCGAGTCGACTCGAGTCGAGCCCACATTGCTCATTTATATTGAGACTGTACATATTTCCGCTATGTAGACCGAGTCCAGGCCAAGCTGCCAGCCCCCCACCGCACCATCGCCTGGCAGTCATCATGCGGCGTCGCACCGCAATTTGTGTGCCTGCAGTGACCCAGTAACATGGAAAACAGCCGCATCGACAACAGGCCGCCTTCTCATACCATGGCCCATCCACATCCACATTCACATCCTCATCCACATCCACATCCACATCCACATCCACATCCATATCCATGTCCTCATCCTCATTCTCATCAGCATGCCCATGTCAATCCTCGGCGTCGTCTTGCACACCCTTTTTGGGCCGCTGTGAAGCGCTTTCCGCACAAATTCCTCCATTTGACCTACTTAAATGTCGTAATTTATGAGTATACAGTGTGAAATTGTTTAAAAGTGGCACCCCTTAGCGTCGCGTCATATCCAAGAAGAAGCGTCTTCTTGCTCAGTCTTAGCAGCCAGCAGCTGGCTAAGGTAAAGCTAAGTACAATCACAAACGTTAGCTGCTTTCTCTTCTTCCAAAACTTGAGCAAATACTTTTCCAGAGAGCGAGAGAGAGAGAGAGAGAGAGAGATTTCCATTCAATATTCAATTGATATTCAATGGGTGAATATGATTAATGTGATCTAGTGCTCTGATTGAGTTTAGTTAATAATTATTAACTTACTTTCTATGAATTTTGATTGGAAACTGCTTGAGCTAAAGTCTTTTAGACTTAAATCGAAAATATAATTTGAGTAAAATTAAGCAATTGATTCTTCACATTATAATAATATAATATTAATAAATATATAAAAAAATAAAAGTTTGCAAATGTAGAGCACGAATTTGGGCTCTTCCCTCTACACAAACTGTTCGTTTACTTGAGTTAATAATTTTTAAAAAATATATTTGATTGATATTCTCTATAAGTAAGACTAATACGAACTAGAGTTCCAATTGACTATAGTTATTAATCATTAACTTACTTAATATTGCACAAATTGTGCTATGAAAAGTGTTTTGATATCTCTTAGATAAAAATCTAAAATAATAAATAAGAAAAAATAAAATAAAATTAAAATATTTTCAGCAGCTCTACTAAATTCCAATCATAAATTAATCTCTCGTATTAGAATAATATCATAAATAAATATCTAATTTAGCATAAGTTTGAATACAGAAAAATCCCTCAGCAAATCCCAAAGCAAATCTCTTCTGCCTTGTGCTCATTTAATTAGGGTATTCCCTTTAATTATATGCATATAAATGTATATACATATTTATATATATATATATATATATATATATATATATATATATATATATATATATATATATATATATATATATAGGCTTTAAGCAGCAGCTGTTATCGGCTTAATAAAATGTAACCACACACACACACACACACACACACAAACACACACTCTCTCTCTCTCTCTATGTATGCATAATATAAGTAATAAATAGAAGTTCCATAGGCCATGAAAAATTGTTACAAATTAATCGGCAAACAACGTTTGGCTCTGTGGGGTGGGGTCTGTGTGTAGAGATGGGGACATGGGGACATGTGGCTGGGGGTGTGGCATGAAATGAGCAGCGCCGGCAATTTGTAGGCCATAAATTTAAAACTGAATTAATGGCGTTTGAAATCGAAATGGCGCTAGACATCGACGACAAAGAGCCGCAAAATTTTAATGTCGCAGCCTCGGTCCGTTGAGTGGCTGGCTGCGTGAGCGTGGGCGCGGGCGTGGGCGTGGGCGTGCTCGAGAGGCGGCCGGTTTTGGCTTGGCTGGTGGTTTGCTGCCTGATGGCTGATGGCTGATGGCTTGTGGTCGTCATGGAGAATGAATTGAAATCAATTGAATTAATTATTGGCGCTTAATTGATTGAAACGAAGCGAATTCAGCTTCAGATTCAGCTACAGCTACAACTACAGCTCCAGTTTCCCTTTCCCTTTGCCTTTGCCTTTGCCTTTGGCTTGATTCGCAATTCTTTGCTTGGCTGCCACCATCCATGCCTTCATGCCAGCCCAAATGCCACTGCAGTTGCCACGTTAACAAGCTGCCAACTGTTTTTCATTCATATTCGCCCGCCTGACTTTTCACGTAACTCTCACTCTCTCACTCTCTCTCTCCCTTTCTCTCTCTTAGTTGCTGTTCGCTATGCTGTGCACCCTGTGCGCCCTTCTTTGCGCTTCTCGCATTCATTGTCGTTGCTAAATAGAGCGCATTTTAGCCATTTCATTTTCATAAAATCAATTAGCCGTTGACGTTGTTGCCGCTGTTGCCGCTATTGCCGCTGCCAATCCGCGCCAGTTGCTCCATTTTCAGTGCTTGCGAATCGGGCGCTACATAATGAAAGCAACAACAGCAGCTCCAGGGGAGCAGCGGGAGCAACACAAAGCGTGCGGCATGCAAAATATCAGCAGCGACGCGCTGCAAGCGGCTCTGGGACGATGTTTGCCAAGTGCCAGCAAGAGGGTTGCCACTGCCGCTTGCCGCTTGCTGCTTGCCTCTAAGAGGGTGAAGGGTAGTGGAGCGAATATTGTTGTATTGCGTTTGCTAGCAGCAATTGAACGAGCTTATTGATTGGCCACGTTTCGCCCTCTTCCACTGACTTGTGTTAGTTACTCTCGCTTTGAGCTCCATATATAAAAGTGTGTGTCTGTGTGACTGTTGATTTTGTCTTAAATATTCTGATTTAGAGCGCGCACTCGCATCTATGGAAAGTCTAATTAATTTACTACCACGACAAAGAGAGCAATTTGTCAGCATGAAAAACTTATGCAAGCAATTAACCTTGATGGCGTATCTTATAGCAGATCCAAAAGGCAATCAAATTGAAAGATATATGCATAAATAATACTATATCCTTACTGAACTATAGATCAAGTACAGCTAGAGCAGGCGGTCTGTTCTAGCTATTGCAATATACATTGTTGCCCTCATATCTCATATCTTTTGGTAAGTTTATGAATCGAAGAGCTTTGGCTTTCATTAGATCAGATGAAATAGTCGCTGCATGTCATGCTCATAATGGGCATGTGACAAACAAGCCCACGTGGAGACCTCCTTTTTAGTCACAGTCATCCAATTGGCCGTGCTCAGGCTGAGTTGAGGGCGGGCTGCGGGCTGTGAGCTGTGGACAGATTTTTGCAGCGCATAGCTATTGCAGGGGCCTGGCTGTGGCCCCCAATTGGCAACGGCAACAGCAGCAGCACTTTGACCTTATTTGCATGTACCTGTGCCACGCGAATCAATTCTAGGCTGCAGCTGCAACAACAACAGCAACAACACAACAGCTGAGCACCGCATTGACGCCCGCAGCCCACAGCTCATAGCCCACAGCCCACAGCCCACCTTTATTGCGGTTAGGCTGGGCGGCAATTGCAACAAATGGAAACGAATTCCCGTATTGGAGTTCGAATTGCAATTGAAATTGGTTTCACTGCATTGTCAGGTCAGGGCGGCGCGGGGCGTGGGGCGTGGGGCGTGGGGCGTGGGGCGGTACGGGTCGGAGCAGAGCGAAGCGGACCGAAACAGGACGCCGTTTGCTTGGCTGCCCCTCCCCAACAACGCTCATTGCGGTCGAAGTTCTTTTTCCCTTGCCTTGCCTCTGCCTCTACTTCTACCTCTGCCTCGGCTGCATGTTGTTGATTATTGTTGCAGGCGCTGATTTAATGCAAAAAGCCGCCAACTGCGCCGCGGCGGCTGCTTGACTTGCCGTACGACTAAAAAAAAGAGCCAACACAGACGAAGAATGCACAGAGAACTGGCAAAACACACACACACACACACACACACACAACATAAAAATGTTAAAAGGCGCTTCTAAGTAAATAACTGGGTTTATGGGTCGATTGGGTGCACCAAATCGTGAGGCCCCCACACTGAGTGCTAGACGATAAGCGCAGAGGAAGCGGAGGCCGCAAAACGCAGCGATTGATGGCGTGACTGCAACACAGACGGACTACGTACAGCAGACGCTGACTGTGAGTGTGTTTGTAACTGTGACTATGACTATGACTGTGACTGTGACTGTGACTGTGACTGCAAAAAGAAAACACAATAAATGGGCAACATTAGAGGCGAGCCAGAGACTTTCTGACTTTTGCTAAATATCAATTTTAGCTCTATTTAAATGCAAATGTTGATTGAATGGCTACAACTGCTACTGAATAGCTAGCTAGTTTATATTTCACAAAAAAAAACTGCCTTTCGACATGCAATTGGTCAAGAAACAGATGCTGTAGCTGCCATGAAAGTGTTCAACTGGACGTCTCCTGTTCGTTAACTATTTTCATAATATATTTCATTATTAATACTTTATTACTATTGATTATTATCATATCACTCAGTTGACTGACTATGAAGCTGAAGTGTTTTTTATTACTGCAAAACAATTTTTTTAATTTATTTATTAATAAATTTCCATGGGAAATAAAATATATATAAAGAGTGAAAACTATTTGCTTTAAATTGAAATAAAAAAATTAATAATATATTGTCAAATATTTATTAAACTAACAGACATTTGCCTAACTGCCTTTCATATTTCATACACATACGAGGTGTGCTCAAAAAGTATTGCAAAAATTGTGCTTTTCCAAAACTAAATAACTATTCGACTACGTGAGGTATATATTATTATATTATACATATCTTGTCGCCTTCAATGTAACTCCCATTAGATATCACACACCTCAAAACACTTTTCTTAGCTAACTATCAAAGAAACCAAAATTAAGTCAACATTTGCGTTACTTTTTGAACAGACCTCGCACATACATATGTAGATTTCTAACTATATATATATATATATATATATATATATATATCTATATATGTATATTTATATACGTGTGCTGTGGCCATTGTGATTGAAAAAGAATTGTTAATGAACTTAGCGACAATTGCGAGCTGAGATTTCAGTTCGAGCTGGGTATGAGTTTTGTTTTCTGTGATATTTCAATAATTGCTGTGTCATCGTGACTGTCAAAGGAAACGTTAAAGCTTAGTTTTGATTATTTATTTATGGGCATGGGCTGTGCATTGTGTGGCCGACTCTGTGAATGGGTTGGGGCAAGGAGGCTGATACTAAAACTCGCGCAACATTTAATTAAGAGCAACCGATGGTCGGCAGTCCCCAGTCGGCAGTCGGCAGTCGGCAGTCGGTAGCTGGCAATGCAATTAAAGTAGCAAAGCTGGGCGATAACGGCTTTGAGATTTTGTGGTCGATATCGATTACCAATTAAATCGGTATGTGATACGTGTGGCAAATTGAATTAAATTCGTATGCCGCTCGCTCGCGTTCTTTGCACCTGCGAAACTAATTGCCAAATGCAAATGCAAATTGCAATCAAAAAAGGATTGCAGCTCCGATATCAAAGGCTTGTTTAATCAGCGCCAGGCGCCGCTGCCAAACCAATTCAAATAGCCCCAGCTCAAATTCATTTGAATTTATTCATAAATACAGAAACATTTTAAATCGCCTATAAACACGTTCATAAACCCCAGCTGTAGCCCATTCGAGTTGATGAATTAAATTTGCTGGATATTTGATGTGTGTGTGTGTGTGTGTGTGTGTGGCAGAAAAGAGATTGTGAGCGCAGCTGCCTGCAGGGCAAGCCATTGTCGAGCACACCTCTCATACAAGCTTAGACTAAGCCAATCAACATGCATGCGTTTGACAGTCAAAAATCTGAAAACCAAGTTTAAAGTCAATTAAAAAGTCAACAATAATATTTCTATGAAGTAAAATTGAAATTGATACAAGCAAATTTCTGCTTAGTAATATTTATAATTTTAATCAATTAATAATTATAATCAAAATGGGTCTTCTTCTTCGTCTTGGCAACTGCACAGAGCCGGCAGGTAAGCTGTGAGTAAATGTTTGTGACTTTGGGCCTAGTCAAGTTCAAGCCATTCCAGGAAAAGACAGCATAAACTTATGCACTAATGTCACATGTAAAGCGAACACACACGCACACGCACACACACACACACACACACACACGCACATACACTTGCTCAAAGGCTGTCAGGCGGCGACGTTGTGCAAGGCATTTCAACTCAAGCAGAACCAAATGCAAACAAACAAACAAAGTTAGCGCCTGCATGAGAACTAAGCATGTGCACATGCATGTGAGCATGTGCATGTGAGCATGTGCATGGGGATGTGAGTGTAAAACAGAATATAGACAATTACACATTTCCCACTGCAGTGGGTACGCAGTATTTAGATAAATGACAAAAGGTTAATGAACTTTATCACCCAGCAGCAACAGCGTGAATAACATATTATGAGATACATAGATAGCTCTATATATATATATGTATATGACATATATATAAAGAAAGAGAGAGAGAGAGAGAGAGAGAGAGAGAGAGATAAGTGCATTTGTATGTATTTGCAGACAGTCCCTAACGCGACTTTTCCACCTTTTGGAGCTGAGCCATGCACTTTCTTCAGAAGCCGCTTACAGCCTGCTGTTTACTTCAAAATGACGAGTAGCATTGCTCGACGGGCCCTACACCCACTAAAATATATGGATAAGCAAGCTGTTGACTACAAATAGAATAATATATATATATTATAATATTATTAATTATATTATATTATATTATTATTCATTTACTTAGCCAAATCCGTTTCGACTGCACAGTATATGCACGTCGAGTATACCCCATTCTTGGCTGTAGCTGCCTGAGCTTAGATCTGAAATGAGCCACACTCATATGCATTGCTAGGGTATCGTCATATTCGTCTTTAAGCACATAGATTTTAGCTTTCAATTCCTGTTTCTTGTAGACTCTTTATTGCATTTGCCAGCTTTGCCAGCCAACGAGCTGGCAAAAGTGCCAGCAATACATAAACACACACACATATATATATATTATAGATTTAAATATATATATATATATACATATATAACTAAGAAGCATAACATAGACAGGTTAGCTTGGTAGAGGAGTATATGGCACATTTATGTGCAGAGGCGCAGCTGTATGTATGTAGATATATTTACTCATATATCGCTGGCATGCATCCATAATGAAATATATGTATGTGCGAGAAAAAACACTGTAAAATAAATAGAAGGGCAGGCAATGCACATGAGCAAACAGAGAGAAAGGCAAAAAGATAACTGCAGTAATAAATGATAAACAAGTGCAAGCTGGCCAAGTTGCACGCGTGCGGAGGCAAAGGGCAAAGGGCAAAGGGCAAAGGACAGAGCCAGCCTGCTAGCCTGCCTGCCAGCCAGCGCGGCTGTTATTGAAATATGCATATATATATGTAGCATATATATACATACATATATTTATATATAAATTTATACATATATAGTGTGTGTGTGTGTGTGTGTGTGCCTACTACGTGCCTCGCAAGGCAATAAACGTGCGTCAAAAGCAGCTTCCACCTGGCTTTCAACTCCATCGTCAGCTTAACTGGGAATCACAACTTATGATGAAACATGCATTGCCAAGCAACATATGAGTGTGCACACACACGCACATACGCGCACACACATGCATATTAAAGTAGCTTATATATTCGCATATAGAACATTATAGGTATATGCAACACTTATGTAAATATTTATATAGCTATGCTCGTATGTAGCACAGAATGCTGAAGCGAAACAAAAAACTTGTGAATCAGTTTTGAACCCAAATACTACCAAGGCTATACATATCATATGCATTTCTTATATATATATACATATATTTATATATATTTTGTATATTATATATATTTGGTATATTTCATGTATTTTGTGTGTTTTATATATTTTATACTTTTTATATTTTATGCATAAAATATTTATTATATGCTTTATACATTTAATGTACTTTATATAGTTTTTTTAAATATTTTTATATGCAAAAAAAATTCAATAAATAAAAAAATTTTTTTATGTTTTTATATTTTCTATTATTTTTTTTAAATCATATATTTAATTTTAAATATATTTTTTAATTTTCTTATATATTTTATTTATTGCTTTTTTATGTTTTTATATTTTCTATTATTTTTTTTATCATATATTTAGTTTTTAATATATTTTTTAGTTTTTTTTTTTATATATTTTTTTTATTGATTTATGTTTTTATATTTTTTATATTATTTATTTTATATGATATATATAATTTTTTATATATATTTTTTAATTTTTTTACATATATTATTTATTGATTTTTTATATATTTATATATTTGATATTATTTTTTTTTATGATATATTTTATGTATTTTATATATTTTTATTAAATTTTTATATTTCATGTATATTTTATTATTTTGTGTTTTTTTTTTTATTTTTTACATATTTTATGTATATTTTTTATATATATTAAACAATAATTTATCATTACAAATCATTTTCATTGACTTTTCAACATTAAAATGTTCGAGAGACTTGAAATTGAAGGCATGGATCTGTCAAAACATAGAACAATTCTGAAATAATAGCACACTTTATTCACAAAATGGATTGGAATTGCTATCGATCATATGTTGGTTAGCATGTATCGAAAGGATCAACATTTTTGTCAGCAGAGACTCTGCTGCAGTAACAATTCCAATTCCAATTCTAATTTCAATTCAAATTTCTCTTTCAGCAGAATAACTATATAAAGACGCTATCGCATGAGTGTCTATAGTTGGTATACAGTAAGTACTAGAACGACAATTATTTACGATTTCAAAACAAACTCGAATGCTCAAACTTGAAGTGCACTTGAAGGATATACCAGCGAATCGTATTGCTTTTGTTCTCGTAGCGTCTGCATTTCGGCAGACGCCACACATCAGCGACAGAGCTTTGTTCTCATGTATGTTTGGGGAATGTGAACAAAGAAAAAGCCCCGAATTAAATCTGGAACAAACAGAATAAAAACAAGAAACATATTTGGAAGTTAGCAAACAAGCAAAGAAAACAGAAACAAAAGAAGGCGGGCTACAAAGGAAAAGTCAAACCGCCAACACTTAATTTTAGTGCAGCTGTTGCCAAAGCTGCTGAGCGGAAGTAAGAAAATGTCTGAGCAGAAATAAAATAGGAATAAGAAAAAAAAAGAGAAGGAAACAAAACGATGAAGAAGAAAATGAAGTGTCTTAGTTTTATTAAAATGAGTTTTTATTAAAAGCCAGTGGCCAATCACAAAAGTTCGCTGCTGTCGCTGCTGCCGCTGCTGCTGGGCGAGAAGTTGTCAAAGGCAAAAGCAGCAGCAGCGGCAGTAGCAGCAGCAGCAGCGGCAGCCACAACAGCGCTGTAAAAAGTGCTGCCAATTTGTGTGCAATTTACAGTGTAAGAGATTTTTTAAGGGGGGTTCGCCGAACAACATAAAAAAGTTGCCAACTATTTAGCTGCATGGCATAAAAACTTGGCAGACACACGAGCAGACACAAACTGGTCCGACGGCGACGGCGACGGCGACGGCGACGACGACGGCCATAAAGCGTTCAACAACAGCAGCAGCAGCAGCGGCAGCAGCAGCAGTGGCTACCACTAAATACAGTCAAAGAGCCAAGGATATGCGACAGGATGAGCTGCAGCAGCCGCAGGGTAGCTGCATTAACGCTTTCCAAAAATCTGTGCAAGTTTTTTTCTTGCTTCTTATTTTTTGAAATGAACAAAAAATAAAATAAAATTATTTCGCGGACAAAGCAAAACGCTCTTTATAGCCCCACTCTCTCCCTCCCTCCCTCCATCCCTCTCTCTCTCTCTCTCTCTCAGACTCTCTCACTTCTTGCAACAATAACGGTACATAACAATTGGCGAGCGTCGAGTTAGTTAGTTTGCTTGTCGTCCGCAGCCTCAATCCCTACGACTCATCCTTCAGCCTGACTGCGGTCTTGTTAGCCTGGCTGGCAAGTTGGTTAAAAAGTTGTTGATGCAGTTGCTGCCCACAGGGCAGACCGAGCAACAGAAAGAGCAAGAGAGAGAGAAGGAGAGAGCCAGAGCGACTAAATGTAGCGAGCGGATGGCCAACGACCTGACGCTGCCAAACACACATGGCAAACGTGTTGCTACTTTGCGGCGTAAGCAAAAATTTTGTGTGCTCTGCGGAGTCGGAGCTCGGCTTCATGCTGCTACACGTGGCAAACATTGAGCTAACAATGTTTAATTAAAAACATGTAAAGCTGCTCGAGACTAGTACGAAAAAAACTACACAGACTATTAGCTACACTTTAAATGTCTAATGTTGACATACTAAACTTAAAGCCCAAATGAATTCCAATCAAGTCTGGCAAATAAAATACAATATAAATAAAACAAAAGCTGATAGAAAATTAAAATATTTAAAGCAAAGTAAAAACTTAAAAAAAAAAAAGAAAGAAACAAGTTGCTTAAGCAAGGATTAGGTAAACCCTTAAATCAACCTCAAACATTCAACATAAACTCTCGGCGTGGATTGTGGCTGCGTTTACACACGGGCGGGCGGAAAGCACAGCAGCAGCAGCAGTTGCTGCTGTTGCTGTTGCTGTTGCTGTTGCTGTTGTTATTGTTGCAGCTGCTGTGCTCTGGTCTTGTGGATATGTGGCAACCAGAAACAATGTGGCAACTCCCGCAGAACATCTTGTTGCATTTGCAATTTCCGGTTTGGCACACTAGCACACACACCCGCACACACCCGCACACACCCGCGCACACACACACACATGCGCCCAGACGCGACTGTTATAGTAAAAATGTGTCAACACATGACAAAGCAAAAACAAACAACTCAAAGTTCTTGTGTTGTGCAGCAGCAACAACCATAAAGGCGTCTACAACAACAACAACAACAACAACAACAGCTCTAACAGCTCTTTCTTACTTTGGCCGTTACTTGGAACTGAACTGCATCTCGGATTGCCTTTGCAACACCGCCGACTCTCCGTTGCCGTGGCGATTACAATGCAGCCGAGCACCAAAGCGCACCAAACAACAGCTCACTGGGACAGCTGCACATACATACATGTGTTTGCAACATGAAAAGCGCTTGGACAGAGGCGCAGAGGGAGAGGGCGTGACTGACTGCGTGGGTGGTGAGTGGGAGCGTCACGTGCTTGAGCCATTTGTTTATTCCTTTTTGCAACATCTACTACTTCTGCCTGCCATTGCAACGGCTGTTCGCTACGAGTCCTTGTCCCTTACAACAGCTACGTTGCTACGTTCGCTGCGTCTTCTCCTTCTTCTTCTTCTTCTTCTTCTTCTTTATGGCATTGCTGCGAATTGTGTATAGCAGAAAATAGCTTAAGATTTCTAAGAGAAATCAGAAAGTATTGGCTAACAAGGCTCCTAGATATGCCAGCTATAAACTATAGACGATCTATCGATAGTTAATGATTGCAAATTGTGCACTTTTCATTTCAACTCGAGTCAACTGCTCCAAATTCTAAGTTCTCTGCTTTGGCTTGCCCAGCACCACTCGGTCAATCAAACCAGACTGAATCTATATATATATATATATTTATACTTCAGCCTTCTAATCCATTCTTTTTCATTGTCTTATATAAATCTTTTCTTTACATTTCTTGAAGCTGTATTTCTTGTCATATCCAACTCAGCTTTAACCTTAAGCTCAGCATCTGCAGACTCTCTCACACTCGTACAGGCACGTGTTGGCAGCATGTACAAGACTGCAACGTCTTCTGGTTAGGCTCATTCAATCATATATAAGTACTATATATATATATATGTATATGCATGTATATGTCTGAGTATTTAGGTAAGTATATCGGGGCTTAAGTAAGCAATTAGTATTTGTCTTAATTGCTTTCAAAAGTGCCTCTTGTCATTCTCGACACATGGTAATACAGTGAAATAAATCTTTGAGTTGCGTCTCAGCGCGCATGAATGGCAATTTGTGAATTTGATATCAAAGTTAACTCATAATCCTTGGCAAATACCTATACAAACACAAGCTCATCTCGCTTACTTGTTCGCCCTCTCTCTCCCCCTCTCTCTCGGTGTCTGTCTGTCATCATCAAAAGAGTTGGAAGTGGAGAAGAGCGGCGCGTTTGTTGTTGCTACTGTTGTTTACGATCCGGCTGTTAATTGAAACAATTTTCAGTCCACTTAAGCTGAAGTTTACTCATTTGCACTCACACCAATGTCAGCGGCAGCAGCCGATGGCAAATACGCAACTCTCAGCTGCAGGATAGAGCAATAAACTTGTTAAATGGCTGGCATAAAACAAGCAACTTCCAGTCAACATACACACACACACACACACACACGCACACACACACACACGCACACTCACACACACGCACACTCACTCACACATACACACACATGTATGCATAGCCAAGATAATGGCTGTAGCTGCATTGTCTTAACTGGCCGCCATAGCTGGGCTAAATGACAATGGCAATTACGAGACGAAGATGACGTGTAAAACAATCGCGAATAGTTAATTTGTGTGCTATGCCAAATACACACACACACACACACACACACACACACACACAGTTAAAGCTATAAGCATCTTCACGCTCAGGTTTCTCTTTAATTTGCAGACACGCCTTGCATATGTAATGTGCTTAGGCTCATGCCAAGCTTAACTTTGCTTAATTTGTTCCAACACACAGATTCAACACAGCATTGAAAATGAAAAAGTCCGCCGTGAGGGATGCAGGAGCTACAGTCAGTGTTGGGTTTCAGTTCAAATTGATTTGCGATTTTAGATTGCAGGCGCTACAAAATTTTAATGTCTGAATAGAATTTCACGTCGTTCGACAAAAGTGTTTAGGCTTAGCTTAATTACTGTAAAAATTAGCAATTTACTGCGAAATAAATATAAGATAATATATGAAAATATTACACAGAAAAGTTCTAAAAAAACAAATAAAATAAATAAAAAGTTAAGAAACAAATTGTAAATATGAACTTTTCATTTCGAAAGTATATAAAAAATATATAAAGAATATAAATAATATATTAAAAAACGATTTTTGATGAATTTTAGTAAGGAAATAATCAGACAAATTAAAGCGCAATAAATTGGAATAATGATAAAAATATTTTAAAAAAAATATTTAAAAATAATAAAATAAAATAAAATTAATAAAATATTATATTATAATAAAAATATAATAATAAAAATAACAAAAATATTAATATTATAATAATCAAAATGAATAATAATAAAAGATTCACTTTAAAATTATTTAAATAATTATAATTAAATTAAATTTTAACTAAATTAAATAAATATAAAGCGCAATATATAGGAATAATAATAAAAATATATAAAAAATTACATTTAAAAATAATAAAATAAAATAAGTATAATAAAATAAGTAATATTTAAAAAATAACATAAATACAAATATAATAATAATCAATATGAATAATAATAAAAGATTAGCTTTGAAATTATTTAAATAAATATAATACGTTTGTTTTTAGGAATATTATTGATAATTATTTAAAAAAAAAATAAATTTCAAGTATTAAATAAATAATTCATAATATTTGCATGATTATTATTTAAATATTCATTTTCCCAATCAAACTTGAATGAATTGAAAAGGCAAGATCACTAAAAATAAATATTTAATTATTAAAAATTAATTTCAAAATTAAAATACTAACAAATTTTTTTACATTAATTCTAATTAATAAATACTTAAAATTATTTTTTTGTAACTTTTTGAATTATATTAAGAATGCAAATTAAAAAGAATTAATTAATATTAGTCAACATATTTTTATTTATTTAATATTGATTTTATTTCTATGCCATTATTTTCTCTTTAATATATTTATATATTATTAATTAATATAATTATTTTTAGTTTTCTTCCAATCAATTCAATTGCGATTTGAGCCACTGCTAGTTAGAGAAATCTAATCAAACTTCAAATAATTATGAATAAATATATAAATTGGGCAATTATTCTAAACAGCTGTGAATAGCTTGGCCAGCCGCAACCAAAACATTTGCTAGTATAATTAAATTGGAATTTGGCGCACAGGTATTTGGCTGAGCAGTGGATTGGAATTGATAGTTGCAGTTGACAGTGCATTAGTGTGTGCTCGTTGACATCCCATTAAAGTTCCACACATCAATCAACCTTATCGACTAATCAATTGAAATTCCCATCATCCCTTGACGTCGCCTCCATTCTTCAGGGCGAGGCAAACGAAAAAAGCAAGAAGAAGAAGAAGCAAAAAAAAAAATATAAAAAATAAATAAATAAAAAATCCATCTTAAGCCATCGGCGATTTCACAAAGCATATTTACAATATCGAACAACATTTCCAGCTGTCTGCATTGTGCCAGCAGCTTTAGACATTCCCATGCAGGCAGAGAAACAGCCCCAGCCGTAGCCGCAGCCGCAGCCCCAGCCCCAGCCCCAGCCCCAGCTCTAGCCGCTGTCTCAGTCCTCCGCACTGTCGGCAAAACGTTGCCCGTTGCCCTTGCTTTGCCCCGGGGCAATTCTTCACACGCTGCTCCACGGGTCCTTGGCATTCTTCATGATGTGGCACAAATGGCAATGCGCTTAACGTGTTTCGTGTTTCGTGTTCCGTGTTCTCTGTTTTATGTTCTCGCTGTTGTTGTCTTTCGTGATTGTTGTTGCTGTTGCTACTGCTGTGGCTGTTGCTGTTGCCGTTGCTCTTGTCGTCATCGTTGCTGTTGTCGTGCATTGTGAGGCGCTGACACTGCAGCAATCGACGCGACGCCACCAGGAACGAGAACAACAAAGTGCGACGTCACTACGCTGTCTTTGGCACACACACCCACACACACACACACACACACACACACACACACACACACACACATACGAAGCAGACACTACATAGAGCAGATACCTTGGCCCACGCACAGACAATTTATAAGCCCACAACAAATGTCTGGGGCTGTAAACTTTCCTTAAGTCTTTGCAGCAATGTCTGTCAAATAACGGCAAGGACAACGCTGCGACGCGACTCTGAATGATTTTAAATGCCTTTTGCATTGTTGTTGCTGTTGCTGTTGTTGCTGTTGTTGCTGTTGCTGCTTCTGCACGTACACTGCATGTTTCCGTCAGCATGTCAGCGTGCAGCAACGCACACACACACACACACTCACACACACACACACACTTAGCAAAGAGCATAAAAAATTGGCTTTCGACACGCCGAAGTGCCGTTGCCCTCATAGAACTTTGCGCATTTCATGAACGGAATGCGTAATGCGCACAAGAAAAGCATATATTTTATGATCCAACTGACTGTTTTATGTGGCCCACTTTTAATAAAGCCTTATAAATCGTTATGCCTACAGCCCCCGGCCAATTGCGCTCAAAAGTATGCTACGCTCTATAACAAGCCACAGCAAATTCTCACACACAGATTTTCTTTTGCATATTTTTCGTATTTTATTTAACGATGTATTTAAATGTATTTTTACTCATATACAGATATATAAGTTGTTTTTTTTTATTTTCTTTTATATCCAAATAAATAAACAAGACTATTTGGCTCAAGAAATCATATTGTGTGAAGCTTTGCGGAAACTTCCTTTGCCTTGACTCTTGACTAATTATATAGAAATGCTCAAGTGAAAGTTTCAGCTGAAAGCGTCAATTGAAAATGAACTGAAAGTTTTTGACACTTTCGTAATTGGGCTTTGAGGCAATTTCAATATTTTGAAGTCATAGAAGGAATTAGTGTTGAGCTTCAGAGTTTACATATGCTGGCAAATGACCTTCCGGCAAGTTCCCATTCGATTTTTTAACCTCCTAAGCCCAATTTCTGAGCAAAAGTTATTCACATCGAGTGAAACTGAATTTATTCTACATTTTTTACTATTTGCACATATTCTTTGCTTTCAAAATCAATAAAAATCAATATCTAAACTGTATTTTGGGATTTGGGAATGGTTTGCACTTCGAGTGCCAAGTTTTGGACGGCAAGTCTTGGACTTCTGAATAATTTTCTTATGGCACAAGAATGTATTCTTATTAAGATTCAGTAAAAGAATTGCATTCTTAATAAGATGACATTGTTTTTATAACATTTGACTAGGTGAATATACATAGATATATATCATACATATATATAAAATAGTTCCTATATTCCTGCCTGATAAATATGTATTACCCGTGAGTCTCTTTTTAGCATTATTTCAAATGTTTGTTATATACGTATATTGATTACTAAAGACCAATCTGAACATTTTCACGCACACCTATGAGAATCGAATTTGCTATTGAGTATCATTTTCCATATTCACACACATTTCCACACACGCACACAAATTTCCACTCTAAGCTTGGCTTAGACAACTATATCTATCTACCTATTGCGAGCATAGCTATATATGTTGCACAAATTCACATATTTCCCATTCAATTCTCTATAAAATGAAATTTTTCTTAGAAAAAACGCAGTCACATTACAGATTGCAGCATTTTTCTGGGGTCTTGGTGTCTTAAGGTTTCATGATGGAATTTTCATTGTTTTTTCGTTTTTGCTGTTAGCATTTGCGCCATCAGCTGTTCGCCGTTGACTGTTCGCTGTTCGCTGTTCGCGCACTCATGTCGCTGACGTTGTTGCATTCAGCACTTTGGTTAAGTTAATCCAGACATGATGATGCATACATTTACCTGGCTGCAAGTCTTAGACTTGCAGTTGACGACGACGATGACGACGACCCTTGAACAACAATTTTGAAGCAAACATTTTCTGAAGACTTTTATGCCCAGTGGCTGCCTGATGATGTCCGCTACACATATATATACATAATGGAGTGTGCTTGTGTGTGTGTGTGTGTGTGTGTGTGTGTGTGTAATGTGTTTACTTTACTTATGTCGACACGTGTCACCTGCCGCGTTTCAAGTCCTGACAAATTTTTTGTTATGTAAATTTTGTGCGGCTGCTGCTGCTGCTGCTGCTGCTGCTGCTGTTACAGTTCCAGCTTTTTATTTTGTTGCTGTATTTTCTACCTGCTGCTTGGCATTCGTGCACCTGGGTGCTTTTGAACACGGAAAAAAGCAAAGAGAGAAGCATAACAGAAAAAGTTTGCATTGCTTTTGTTGTTGCTTGTTGCTGTCATTGTTTTAAAGCTGTTCAAACAGCAAAAACATGTCTCTGACTGGGCATAATTTTGCGAGCGGAGCGCGGCACAGATTTCATTTGACTTTTGCTTGGCGCAGGACTCGTGCAATCGATCTGACTAAAGCAATCGAAAAGATAGCCAAACGATGCTTTGGCTTTCTTCAGGCGTAGACAGAGCTGACTGACTGATTGATGAGCCATGTCAGTTAGTCATTTAGTCAGTCACTCAGACCTAGAGTCAGCCAAACATCAAGTCCATCAGTCAGTCACTCACTTGGGCAGTCAATCAGTGATTTCAATCTCAAAGTTTTTAGCATTAACTAGGTATACAGAAAGTTGAGCTTTCGAACAAATTCGTAAAGTGGCATTGCTAGAAGCCTCAAAGTTGTTCGCTGCAAGAAAGTTGAACATCATTTGGCCAAAAAGCGCACAGAAAACCAAATTTGCCAGCCATGGCTATGAAAAGTTGCTACGATTTTTGTGGGCGACGCAGCCGGCCGCATAAAAGGGGAAATTAATTGATTCCCAGCCATGTTGGCAAGCCATTAAATTGAAATAAAAAAAAGTTTCAGTCAAATTATTGAGGGTGGCAACCACGAGCGATAGGAGCAGCAACAGCAGCAGCAGTCGCCAGTCGCCAGTTGCCAGTTGCCATTTGGGGCGGGCAAAAGTTAAAGGTAGAAGAAAGAAGTCAAGTCGATTTGTTTGTCATGGGCTAGACAGTTGTGCGAGTCATTCGATTAGATTAGACAACTAAAAATCATTCAGCGAATATGTCTGCCGGTGACGAATTTCCGAAAGCCTTTAAATAGAAACTTCATTTGCTAATGAACAGGTAACAAAATTAACTTTTGCCATCACTATGCGTACCTCAACCAAATGGAAACAGTTTTGATATTATGAAAACTTATGGTACATCGAATAGATTTGAAAATATCTACTCAAACAGCAATGTCAACTGAATTGTATGTGCATTCCTAAAGAACTTATTGAATCCAGATTTTAATTAAGTATGGCTTTGTTACCTCAAGCTTAAGAGACTATAAGCACAGCAAGCAGAGTTAAACTGAATTGAAAACGTTGAAATAATAGTAAATGGACTCCCTGAATAGAAGCGAGTAAACATGACGAGCCTCAACTCTGCAATCTAAACCAATATTTGCTGTTGATAGCAACATCTCTCAACTTTGCCGTTAAGCAGGCTTACACTTTGGTGTTTAAGCCTTTTAAAGCTCACATTAAGAAACTATATAAAGTGTGCGTCGTCCTGTCATAAGGTCTTGAATATCCTATTTGCAACTTGCGGCTTCCTCGTTCTTGGATCAACAACAGCAACAAACAGTACAACTGCTTCAATTTACCAATGCCTTCATTTACACATAAAGAGCGAGCGTAGGAAGAACGCACACAGTGAGAGCGAGCGCACGAATCAAACTCCAAATGCTGCTTATTACTATATAAATACATTCAAATGATATGACAATCTTGCATTATGTAATTCCTGATCATATAAGTATACTCTGTTGGGTCCCGCAACCGGCGCTACGTCGAACATTGAAGTTTTGAGCCAACTCAGAAGATTTAGCTATGCAAAAGCTTTATATGGGCTAAAACTTCGTGCTTCGATGTCTCTCTATTCCGTACATGCTCACAGCTCATCGGCTTGGCATGATCAAGCCGTCGAGCTGTGCGAACGAACACGCAACGAATTACTCTCCGCCAAGTCAACGCTCGTAGCTGGAACATAAGCAGAAACCAGCTATCGTTCGATGAGTGTAGCTGCTGTGAATTGCCTAAATTTGCTATAGACACACCTACATGAATGTGAATGCTATATGAATATGTATGCAAAGTAGCCGACAGCAAATTGTGAAAACTCAATACGAACAATAAAGTCAGCGTACAACTATACATAAACTGCATATATATATATTATATATACGCTATTGACTTGACTACAAATAAGTTAAGGTATGTATAAGCCAGTCTTTTAATATATATATCTATATATATCTATATATATATATATATATATATATATATAAAATATATAAATAAATGAAATAAATTCTATAACAAAATCTCCTCTCTATGGCTGTCGATTCAATTATATCAGGTTTTGTTTTTGCGCGTCTGCTATAAAAGTTGTGCACAAAGATATCATAAATAATGATTGCAAATAATGTGACCCTAACATATAGAAGTGTAAGAGAGCGAGAGCGAGAGGGTGAGAGAGCGAGAGAGTAAGAGAGAGAGAGAGAGAGAGAGACAGGGAGAGAGTGAGAGTGCAAATATAAAAAGCTAAATAGAAATTGCTCGCTTAATGCCACACATCAAAGACTCTAACTCACACTTCCACTCCCTCTCCCACTCGCCCTCTCTCTCTCGCTCTCTCTCTCTCTCTCTCGCTCGCTAACTGTGCCTGGGCGCAGTCATAAATAAAGACAATAAATATGATGATAATTAAGTGCGTCGCACATTCTCTCAATTTAGCCTTATTAACCCAAAAAAAGAAGAAGAAGAAGAAGAAGAAGAAGTAGAAAAACTGAGCAAAATGAGAAAAAAGAAATGACACAGATATTAATTTCCCACACGAAGGGCCCACAGTCACGATATACATATATATGATGGTCCCGCCAGCAGAGCTCTGCAAGGCAATGCCAGCAACAGCAGCAACAGCAGAATGGAGACGAGCTCCCTCTCTGGGCATAAAGCCTAAACGTAAACGAGTAAATTGGCAGATTTTAGCAGTAAACACAAAAAGTGGGCAACACACACACACACACACACACACACAGCGGGCCCAGTCGTACGTGTGTGTGTGTGTGCGTATATGAGATATGAAAATATAAAGAAAAATGTCAACAATCTATTGACAGCTGAGACTGTAACTGATTGTGCGGCAGTTGTGGCATTAAAGCAAAGCAGGGCACGTCGCAAACAAAGCCATAAGCACACGACAGACACACACACACACACACACACACACACACACACCAGCACACATATACATGTATACAATGCTTGTAATTTTGATGTCAATAATTTTGCAGTACATACTCTTAGGGGTGACAAATATTATTGCCTGGTCTACATGGCGTGTGGCTCCTCCAACAACAACAACCACAGCAACAACAACAATGGCAACTGACAGGCCCCATCTTCAACAATGAAATAAGCCGAAAATGCTGCAAAATTTATAACAAATAAAAAACAATTATATTGAACAAGTGGTAGAGGAGACAGAGCGTAACGCCAAGCCCCCCTTCCCCCCACAGTTTTGTCATTTATTTATGTGCACATTAAAGCAGTTGCCGCTCCAATGCAAGCAGCGCCCACAATTAGGTAGATAACTTAAAAAGGAAAACCACAACAAGTTTGGGGAAATGTGTGAGCCGATTACCATGTTAGAATTATTATATACTGAACAATATAATAAACAAATCAGGAGTTTTTCCTATACAACTCTGTTGACTATAAATTAATCAACTTAGTATAATAATAAACAACTTTAGGCTATTGCTTCACAGAGCCAGAGCGAGAGAGGGGAGTGCCAAACGGTGCATTTACGATTTCAGATCAAGTGCAAACTAATGGAAAATGTAGTCAGAAGCAGCGTCACTCAATCGAATCAAAACCAATTAATAACAAGTAGGATAGCGCCAGTCGGCAGTGCCTGACTAAAAGATACCCTGAGCCAGTATGCATAGCAATGCATGACAAAGCTTATGGAAATGCTCGACTAAGTAATAAATGTCTCCTGCATCATTTGAGCTCGAGCTTGCCCAGTCCGCCCACACCGCCACGTCACTGCTCGCGCTATGCGCACCAAATCTAAAGTAAATTAGCAGCTGAGATAGCTCAAACACAATTGCGATTCTTAAAATAAGCTAAAATTTACGCACTTCAATGTATGTGTGTGTATATATATGTGTGTGTATATGTATGTGTGTGTATATGTATGTGTGTGTATATGTATGTGTGTGTATATGTATGTGTGCATACAGAAGAACTGCATACGCTTGCCAAGCTCTTCAGCCACTTGACCAAATGTTTTGCTTACTAACTTCTGTGAGACTAATCGGATTTCAATGAAATTTTCAGCATATGATCTAGCTACTCCATTGAATATTCAATTTAATTAAAATAGAAACACTTTTGGTTATATTATCAACTATGCTTCAATTAAAACAATTTGATCTATGTAGGCGGCAGCATCCAAAATTTAATACAAATCAAAACAATACGAAAAATACATTGAACTAAATACAAAACTCGCAAACTTTAGCTCCAAAGACATAGAAACTGTAGTTTTACAGCTGAATTTCGATAACGTGCTTAGTCGATAAACTTAGAACAGGAATAATTATCAAGCATTTGAAACAAACTTGATCCTGCCATATAAGGACCTACAAAGGCAGCTTTCCAGTCTCTAGCTCTTGCAGGCTCTGAGATCGACGCTCATACGTTCGGACGGACGGACACATAGACGGGCGGACAGACGAACGGACGGATGGACAGATAGATGGATAAAGCTATATCGACTCAGCTTGTCGTCCTGATCAAGAATATAAATATCTACTCCACATGGTCTGCCACGCCGCCTTCCGCCTGTTACACACATTTTGATACATTTAAGAATCAGAGATTCTCCATTTGCAATGGGTAAAATAATAAATAATATTATGGCCAGACACTAGTGATATAGCTCAGCGTAAAGAAAGATGCCAAAGCCAAAGCAAACTGCCAATAGAAGCTGTTTGCAGTGTTTGCTTCGATGTGGTAAACAAAGTGGTTGAGAAAGAGACAGAGAGAGAGAGAGAGAGAGTGAGAGAGAGAGAGAGATGGAAGACGACACCTATTTTTGCATAAAGCCCATTGAGTCGGAGGTTGTGAAAAAAAAAACAATTAAAATAATGCTAAATATTGTGGTTAAATGACAGCAACATTGTCATTGACAGACATTCAGCCGGGCCGGACAAAAGGGATGCCAGAGCGGACCGAGCGGGCAAAAAAAAGGAATGAGAGAGAGAGAGAGAGAGAGGGGAGGAGAAAAGGCCAATGGCTAAGCGAAGGCAAAATGAACCACAATTAAAAGCTCTGGGTCTGAAACAGGGTCAAACAAGGTACCGCTGCCAATGGAGCACAAATGGGGTCGGCCTCTGCTGTTGTGGCCTGTGTAGTCTGTGTGTTCTCGAATAATGAGGCAAACCGCAAAAATTACACAAATGTAAACGAGAGCGAGAGAAAGAGAAAGAGAAAGAGAGAGGGGAGCAATTGCAGCAGTGCTTATATGTGCGTGTTGCGTTGCGAGTCTTGTAGAAAGAAATGTGGTAAAATGAATAATTTCTTTTTAATTTGCACTTATGTAATTGCTTTTTAAATGATTTACAAAAAGGAGTGCAACACACAGAGAAAAAGAGAGAGAGAGAGAGGGAGAGGGAGAGAGCGTGCACGTCATTTTAATACAAATGGTGTTTAAAAAATGCAAATTCTGTCAGCTTGAAGGCAGCACACATAGCTGGCAGTGGGCGTGGCGCAGCTGAGAACTGAGCGCCTTAATCGTGAGATGTTGCTGTGGCTGTGGCTGTGGCTGTGGCTGGCGCTGTGGCTAGCTCAGTGCGTTTGCTGGTTTTGGCCTTTTGGTTTCCATTTTTTTCACTCTCTGACTCACTCTCTGTCGCTCTCTCTCTCTCTCTCTCTCTCTCTCTCTCTCTCTCTCTCTCTCTCTCTCGCCGCTTGCCTGTCAGTTTGTTTTAGTAATCGACTTATTCATGGCCTACAAGCGTTTCGGTTGTGCAAGGCGCGCTTGTCGCTTGTCTGGGTTGCTGGTGGGTTGGGGGGCGTGGCTCGGTCACAGCTTGGCTTGCCAGTGATTGCGATTTCGCATTCGCTTTGTTTTCATTTTTTTTTGCTGCTGCTGCTGCTGCTGTTGCTGCTGCTGCTGTTGTCGTCTATACGAGCAAAAGACGAGGCCTGCGATGTCAGGATCTGTCATTACCGTTATTTATGGGGGCGCATTTTAAAACCCATCAAATGTGGGCGCAGCGGCGCGAGGCCCGCCGACGACCATTCCCAACAAAAATGCTCAACCTCATCAATGCGAGCCAGCAAAATGGCAACCAAAAAAAAACAAAAGAAAAAAAAAAAAACAAAACAAAACAGGAAACATTTACATTGACAGCTGAGCCTGGCCGGGCTGGGCCTTTTGTTGTTGTTGTTGTCGTCGTCATCGTCGTTGTTGTTGTTGTTGTTGGTATGCGTGTCTGGATAGCAGGGACATTCCCGTTCGCAGAGTGCGCTGCATAATAAAAGCTGATAAAATTGCTTGTACTACACTGAGCCGAAAATCGAGCCAAAAAAAGAAAGTCTAAATTGCTTTAAGTCTTCGAATTGCAGCGAAATTAAAATTGTTTTGCAAATGGCTATAATAATATTGTATAATAATCATAAAATGGATAGAGTTGCGGCCATTAAATTGGCTTAAATACGTTATTCAAATGGCAAGCTTAGCTGATATATTGACTTGGCGCTGCCGGAGCTGGAAACTCCAGTTAATCCGCCAAGTACTGAAGTACTTTTGATTTAGGGCTGGAGCCGTGCAAAGCCGGACAATATATTTGTATTAACTTGCGAATCGTGAGAATTTCTGTGTTTGCGTGTGTGTGTGTTCGTGTGTGTGTGTGTGTGTGGAGCGGCGGACTCGTATGCGAATCCCAAGCGTTTGACTCGATTAAGCAGCACGAAACCAGCAAAACCGAACCCTGAATTCCATATTCCGTATGCCGCATGCCGCATGCCGTATGCCGTATGCCGTATGCCTTATGCCGTTTGTCGTTTGCCGAATTCCGACCGGGCGACCCATTGACCAAGTTAAAATATCCGCTGTGTCCCCCATGTAGCCTATATATGTATATGTATATGTTTGTATATACATATATTGTGCGGGCGGCTAGTCATGTCTTCATATCTCAGCACAAATGTATACAGAGAGAGAGAGAGAGAGAGAGAAAGAGTTGTATGTGTTGGTTTTTGAGTTATGCAAACTATGGCAACTGTTTGCTGTAGCGTATTTCATTTCCAGCAGCCACTTCAAATGCGGTTGGCAGCATTTGGGCCGCGGAATCAAGCGCCAAGAGACCTCATAAAAACGACTAACGGCACACAGCACACCAACACATATTAAAATGTGGCTTAATGGCACACACACACACACACACACACACACACACATACACACACACACGATGGAGTGGCAAAGGGTTCAAAGTTTGCCAAAAAAAAAAAACCAGGCAGACAAATGGGAAAAGCGGCGCGCGGAACAAGCAAATGTATTTCGTTCCATTTTTGTTGTCGCTGTTGTTTTTTCTCTTTTTTATGTATATGCATATATATATATATAAATATATTTTTTGTAGTCTGTGCAGACCCGGGAATCGGTGCCACACTGCATGCCATGCGCTGATATCAGCTGGGCTATGCCTGCACACGATTGCATAAGTTGAATCGGTTTAGGCGGCAGCTTCGGCGACTTCTTCCAGCTGCCACGTGTCAAATTCGAAAGCAGGCCCAGGTCCCGGCCCACAGGGTCTCGTGGCCAACAACTGCAGCGGACGGAAGGGGAACGGGAAGGGGAACGGGAACGGGAACGGGAACGGGAACAGAAGAGAACAGAGCCGAGCGGGGCTGAGTCGAACAGCCTTCACAGTTATCCAGTGCAACTGGGCAACAGTTCATTAATCTATTTACAAGTTCACGCAGACAGTTCGCATAATCAATCAATAGAGGGCGCGTGGACAGTGGGCGTGGCACGGCGATGACTAATGGCAGCCATGTACCAGCTGTGAGCTGTGAGCTGTGAGCTGTGGCCGCCCCGCTGCGGCGACAGCACAGATTTTTTGCTTTTTTTTTTTTTTTGTTTTGTTTTGTTTTTGGTTTTTATACTTTCTTCTTTTGCGGCTGCCCATGTTAAGGCCGGGCCGGCTAAAGGCTAAAGCCATTGCAGGTTTCCCAAAATGTTCAAAACAAATATCAATTACGATATTTGGCAACAAATCTTGTCTTGGCGCTTAGACTGAGAGGCTGCCGCTATGCTAGAATTTGGCTAAGTGCTGTGCACTTGGTAGTGCTTAGGGCTCTAAGAAAGCAACACATAAATCGGATAGATATATATAAATATATACAAATATATAGATATCGTCCCTCTATCTTTGTATATTATGCGAGAGTCTAAATGCGTCAATAATATTAATGTCACAATTGAAGAGAACTGATTATATAAGGCGATGATAAGGATAACTTTATAAGAGGACGTAAAACGAAGACGAAAGAATTGAAGGGAAACAGTTTTCTGTATGAGGCAAGACGAGGGCTGTATAAGGCAAAGATATTTCGCTCAGGAAAAACTGCATAAGATAAGGAAAAGGAACAGCAGTAAAGGAACAGCGATTTCTGTTTTCGGTGAGGACTTCTAGAGTCAAATTTCCATAAGAGAAGAAGATAAGAAAGATCTATATAGGAAAGTGCTTTCCATACAAAACGAGTAATCACTACTTAAAAAGCTCTGTAATCAAGTACGATCAAAGACAAAGGCAGAAGAAAGACTGACTAAGATAATGACAGGAAAGACATGCATAAGAAGGCAATTTCTATGAGAGATGAGTATTGCTATAGCTAAATTGGTAAAAGAGAAGAGGAAGAACAAAGGTCAGGTAGATCTATATGTAATTAAGTACATTCTCTGTCAGCAAATTTTTGTCAGCTACTCATCTAAGACAAGATTCTCTGCATTAATATTTAGGTAAGCGTATAAGTTATAGCAAAGACTATATAAGACAAGGATCTCATTTATGCATTGTCAAACATTACAAAAGAAAGTTAAAACTTGAGCTCAAATTGACTTCAACTAGAAGCTACTCATATCACCACAAATCAACCAAGCAAGGCAAACAAGATGAAGGGAAATATACCTACATTTGGCTAGATATGTTAAATAGATTATCTGCACACAAAGTTGACTTTATGTGTTGTAACATTCCCATACCTTTCACTCTCAACAATGACTCACAGATGTTAAAGCTTATCTAAGCGCTGATTTGACATAACTTTGCCCAAGTTTCTCCAAATGCAAAGAACGCTTATGGATTTTGCCTGCAATAAAATTTTATGCAATTTCAGAATCAATTGCGAAGTTCAATCATAAATTTTACAGTTGATGGCAAACTATACAATTAATTGAGCACTAAACAGTTTAATAGTAGCATAAACAGTAGCCGCATTAGCTATGAATGGAATGATTGCCAAAAGCTAGCCATCGATCGAGTGAACGTATCAGTTGGCTTCTGGGAAGAGTTTCGGTAGGATGTGAATCTTTTAGGTTTTGGAAGTATGGAAGAATGTTAGTGCTGGACAGCCTTGGAGGTGGCCATAATGAGGGCTTTGGGCTCAGTTGGCTGCTCCACCTTGTCGCTGACAGTGCCGGAGTCACCAGCTATCTCGTTGGACATGATGGGCTCCTCCTGTATTCCGCCACCTGGCTGACCGCCATAATGGCATCTGCACTGACAGTATGTTTTCTGCTTCTTTAGGCGATTGCGTAGACGCACCTCGGGATGGCCGGAACAATTCACGCACTCATCGTCCGAGGACGAGGAGCTCACACCGAAGTCATGCGGCTTGCGATAGATGCAACAGCATTTCGATTTGCGGCGATTCATGCCCTCGTTGTCGATGACGCCATCTTGGAACGTCACATGGCGTTCCGTGTTCAAGCACATCAACAGCAGATGGACCCCCGAAGCTCCGGGCCTTTCATCGGCTAATTCTGTCCCAGTGACGCCAGATGAACCCGATGCGACATCCGACCCAGTCCCAATGATAGTCGAGCCGTCGTGCTCAATGTTGATCGATTGTGGTGGCTGCTCCTCCATGCTGCAAGATTTTGGTCAACATTTCACGAGCACTGTCTGTCTGTCTGTCTGTCTGTCTGTGTGTGTGTGTGAGTGTGGTATGCATGCAACCACTCACCCGCACCCACACACACAGGTGTGTATAGGATATGCAAAAAAAAAACCCACCTGATAAAGTTCACTTTTTGGAATAGGGCTATGTTAGCTAGCACGAGTTGAATTTGAATGAGATGAGAGTGAGTTATGTATTGAAAACTCGATGTTATTTGATTATTTACAGGCTTAGGCTGAAATTGACGTGAGATTCTCTATGCAAAGCCAACTGCGCTAACAGCTCAACGTGGCTGGGGCTTTCAAACAGTTTGCTGACCTTTGCCATTGCCGTTGCCGTTGCCGTTGCCATTGCCGTTGCCGTTGCCAAGCAGCGGCTAAGCGCAGTCTTTTGGCTGCCAAAAACTTGTGCACGATTTACGTCTGCTGGGCTGCAGCCAGCAGCAGCCAGTCGCACCCAACGACTGCTGGGCCATGTTTATCTAAAGTGCCACGCCCCCAGCTCTAACTTCAGCTTCTCTACTTTATTATTGAGTGAGCCATTTTCCATTTTCCATTTGCCATGTTTTTTCATTCGCTTTTCACTCACCCACAACTTTCGATTCGTTTTTACTTTATTTTTTCTTTTCGCCTCGCAAATAAATGTTCCAAATAATATAAGGACGTAGCGCAGCGACGGCTGTGCAGCCAGCTTGAGGTGAAGGAACTTTGTGCAAGCACTTAAAAAAAAGCAGAAAAAAAGCAGAAAAAATGCGGAAAAAAAACAGAAAAAAAGAACTTGTTCGTTTGGCTTTTTCTATTGCCTTTTATTTTAGTTTTTATTCACATTTATGTGGTATTAGCGGCAAGAAAAATGATGTGTCTGGCAAAGAGGCAAGCGGCCAACACTTACTAGTCATCCGAGCACAAACACACACACACACACACACACACACAGCCCCAGCTAACCTGAACTTCAATTCGAATATTCGGCTATTCGACTATTCGACTATTCTTGGCGCACAGAAACCAATGAAAATGGGAGTTGGCGCAACTGCCCAACTCGAGCACTCGTACTTCTGCAACTTTATGGCACTTTAATTATGGAATAATATAAAATTTATGTAAACATATATATATATATATATAATAATTACATAATCCCATGAGCAAGTAAGGTCTAAAAGAAGAAAAAACGATCAATCATGCTAAGTCCGTCAGCTGCAAGTCTTCTGCGTCTGGGAATTGGGAATCGGAATACAAACCAGTTTGAGCTCGGGTATAAAAAGTCAACCGAAATTTGCAAATTGAGAAAATTTTTAGCTAATATTTCTGTTTCATGTAGAGCATTATATTGTTGATGACATTTTAAACTATTTGTGGGCCATCAAGAGAAACGTAACTGCTCTGCTGCTCGTAAAATGCATTTGAGTTGGTGAAAGAGAAACATTTCGTGTGCTCTGTCGCTCTCTCTCTGTCTGTCTGTCTCTCTCTGTGTATGAGTTATGTTGCCGGACAAAATTCGGTTTTCTTTTCGCAGGCATCGAAATGAAATCTAAAATTCATTACGCATTTTATGGTGAAGGGTAAAGGCAACGCGACTGAGCAGCAACCCGAACCGAACTCGAGCTCGAACTCGAACACGAACTCGACACGTAACGACTCAAAGTAATGAGACGCGTGCCTTCGCCAGCCAGCGACCGGCTGAGCTCTGCCACATGCCATTTATGTCCCTATGGAGACACGCTCAGCGCGACGATAGTCGGCTGTACCCGGTGCCGGGTGCCGGGTGCCGGGTGCCCGGAGCAAGCGAGTGAGAGGCTCAGGTTAAGGCAGCGCCCGGCCGCCCCATCGTCTTTATCGTCGTCGGAGTTGTCTTTGGGGAATAAGATGAATTACATGCTACTTCAGGCAGCTGCCAGCTTAGATGCTGAGAAGAAGAAGAAGAAGAAGAAGACGACGACAACTGCAGCGGGTACTTGGCACAGCTCTGGCCTGTCCCAGCCCGGCCCAGCCCGGCCCGGCCCGGCCCGATTCGCAGCAGACACTGTTAGCCAGTGAAAGACATGTAGATAAGATGTTACGTATACGCACAAAAAGGTACCAGCAACTAAATCCCCAAGCAAATAGTTTTGCTGCAAGCAACAACAGAGTCAGAGCAAGAGAATGCGAGAAAGAGAGAGAGAGAGAGAGAGAGAGTGAGTGTGACGGTGAGTGTGAGACTAGGAGAAAGTATGGGCTGTGCGGGAAATCAACCGCACGGAAATCATGTCTACGCATCATTCTTTGTGCGCTATTACTTTACCAGCAGGCAGAGGCGGAGGTGGAGGCGAAGCCAGCGCCACTCTGCACGGCGGACAGCAAAACTTTTCTTTCCTTTCTTTCATTTTTCTACATATTTCTTCTACATTTTCTTTTTTTTTTTTTTTTTTGCTCCCTTTCGTTCATTCTTCTTCGTTTTTTTTTTTTTAATTTTTTGTATTGTATTTCGTTTGCAGCACTTGTGTGAATTTGCGTGGCTGTGTGGAAATGTGTGATAAGCAGTTTCCGCCTGGGAATAGTGGAGCAACAACAAGAACAACAACAAAAAAAAAAAAAAAAAAAAAAAACCGCATAGAGCGTATATAGTTGTGGTCTAGGCTTGGCTCATGCCGCTCGTTCGCCTGGCTTGGGGCTTGGTGTTCGGCTCGATGTGCCTGCCATTTTCCATTTTCTTTTCATACAACTGGCCATTTTCCTTTTCATTGGCGTCGCACTGGCGTGTCGAGTGGGAGGATCCTGATACCGCCAGCAAATAATATGAGCGCATATATGTAGTTAACCAACGGCAAAAGGAAGCTGTGGCCACTAATGCAAATATAATGGCAAATGTTTCGGAAATATTTCACAGATAAAATTGATAAAGGCATATATATATATGTATATATATAGATACATATATATATATATACCCACATATATACTCGCTCCACTCTGCATTCTTACTGACTAACTGTATGCTATACCCGTTCCCTTTCATGTCTGTTCGCCTGTTCGCCTATTCCGTTTCCATTGTGCTGCCAAATCGGAACGGAAAACTATTTGATGGCATTTGTACCCCTTGCTTGCGCCAATAAAATGCAAAAATAAATTCATATTCAAGTGAAAATGAAAATGAAAATGAAAATGAAAATGATAGTGGGCGTTATGTTTCATGCCCGCAAGCAAAGGGTTCATTGATTTCGCCCTAGAAATAAAATACAATGTCTGCGACAATAGCTAGCTAACTAGCTCGGTTGACTAAGATATAGCTAAAGATATTTGATGTTTCGTTTCAATGCTTTACCAACTATCTGAACTAGTTTACTATATATGAAAGTCTAAGTCAGAGTTAGCCTAGTCTCTTGTAGTAACAAGTGCGACCCCAAATCTAATTTTGTTTTACTTAAACGCATATAAAATATTTAATTTAAATATTGAAATCAACTATTCTTATAAAAAATATATTTAAAAAAAAAAATATCAAATAAAGAATAAATTAGAGACAAAGAGAAACAAAATATTTGAGTCTCTAGTTAGCTTAAATGTTATAGAAATTAGAGCCGAGAGCTAATACCCAAATTTCTCAATCTCTAAGAAAAATGTCTAATAATTTCCGTGACAGATATTAGCTGCTGCTCCACCCGCTTCATACTGCATATGTAAATTTCTACAAATATGCCCGAAGAAGGCGTCCCCGCCCTCGCCCTCGCCCTCGCCCTCGCCCACGCCCACGCCGTTGCCCGCCTTCGCCCCGCAACCCATAAATGCTTCAAGTTTTTGGGTAATTTATTTGTTTGTGTTTACGCTTAGCCTGGCTTTGAGCTACTTAAGTAATCGAAATAAATAAGCACAAATAGTTGAGCAGCAGTTGAGGCATGGGGCCTATTGCGTTGCCAGCTCGTGTTTGTTTGCTGAATACTTTCGACTATTCTTTATGGCCTGACCCGAATTGGAGCTTGAGCAAATCTAATACCGAATTCCATTACAATTATCAACATTTTATTTAACTCGAATAATTTGAAAGCAGCAAACGAGTTAAGAACAAGCTCTCTCTCCCTCTCTCTCTCTCTCTCTCACTCTCTGTCTCTATCCGCTCGTCCGTGATGCGACGCGGCAAATGTATCATAAATTTTCATGTTGCTCTAGCTGTTGCTCCAAAAATACGAATTGCGATTTTCTATTGTGTTTTTGGCGAGCGGGTGGGTCGCTCGGTCGGTCGGTCGGTCGGTCGGTCGGTTGAAACTGCCATGAAACTGGCATAAAATGCGAAACCCAAGACAGAATCCGTCCCAAACTGTAGTTGCTGCTGCTGCTGCTGAGGCAGCAATTTGTGTGTCCAGCCATAAAGCAGCAACACACGCGAAGCAAATGCTGGGAGGTGCGGGCGTGGAGTAAAAAATAAAAAAAAAAAAAATGAAACGAAAAAATGCAATACAATTTCATTTTATGCAAGAAACAAGGACTGGACAGGAACTGGAGTGAAGAGCGGCAGTTGGGCAGGAGGGAGGGAGGGAGCTGTGCAGGAGGCAGTCAGAAGCAGTCAGAGGCAGTCAGAGGCAGTCAGAGGCAGGCAGCAACATCTTCATGGTGAAAAATTTGTAATTCCCATTAGAATTGCGCTTCGCTTTTCTGGGTTGAAGTCGCTCGTCCTCTGTCTGCTCCTGCCCTCCCGCGCCGCCCGCTGTCCGTTTGCATTGCAGATAAGTTGGCATGAGATGAAATGAAACCAAACCAAGGCACCGGAGTCGAGCGAAACGCGGCGAGCTGGCAGTAAGTAGGGAAGTGTATCTCTGACACACACACACACACACACACACACACAAATATAAATAAATAAATAACAAAAAGCTTGCAAGGACATGAAAGCAATAAAAGCATAAAATGCGCAGCTCAAATTAGATAAACAAAAAATGGCAGCAGACGAAAGAACGCGTCAAATTAAAGTCAAACACAAAGGCAGCTGCAACACATACCAGAGAAGAGCACACACACACACACACACACACAATGACGTACAAGGTGGGTGGGTGCAAGGTAAGACCAAGAAGAAATTCCATGGATACATAAGTAGAGATATGTTAACTGTGGCAAATACAAGTGTAGCTGATATATAGAATCAGTTACAGATACAACTGAAGAAGCTGATGCAGATACCAATGAAGTGAGAGTCACGGAAACAGATAGAGTTACAGCTAAAGATACATTTTCAGTTTGCAGATACAGATACAGAAACAAATCGAGAGATAGACAAAGATACATATGCTGAAACAGATAGAAACGTAGCTTGATATAGCTATTGATAGGCAGATACAGATACAGGGAAAACAGATATAGAAGTATGATATATGTTAGATACAGATACTGATATGGAGAGAGATACAGAGCTAAAGCCATATAGATAATAAAAAGGATATAGATATATAAATATAGATAAAGATACTGATGATGATACGGATATAGATTGATTTAAGGAAATAGATACAGATACATAGAATACTTGATATAGATACTGATAAGCGCTTAGAACAGATAAAGATACAGTTACAGATATACAAACAGATTCAGATATAGCTTCTGATATACACGATATAGATACAGAGAAATATGTAGATATACAGATATATACATACAGATCTGTATCTATATACAGGTATAGATAGACAGGTAGACATATAGATTCAAATACAGCTAACGATGTAGATAAAGATACAGATGAATAAGTAGATTCAGATAGATTTCGATACAAAAAACAGAACCAGATACTGGCAAGCAGAAAAATATAGATACGCATACAAATCTGTATCTAAATACAGCTACAGATAGAATGTTTCCAGTTTCCCAGATTTGCTCTCACTACATTTATTGAAATGATATTTCTGTCGTGGACTTTAAAGCCGCGTTAGTTGGTGCAAATGTTATGCTTTGTAAGCTTCTGGCAGCTGGGATGTTGCAAGGCGCGGTGAGGTGCGACTGGCTGATGCCTGCAGCGCATTGGCTGTGCTGCAGCTTAAAATAAATGACTTCTCGTTCCGTTCGAGGGGCCCAAGGCGCAGACAATCGACTGCTGTTACTGGCCGCATTTCTCCATTTGCAACTATTTTTTTTTTCTCCCCCCCCCCCCTTTTTTGCTTTCAGTTTTGGTGGAAATGAAGTTTACGCGTGCTGACGCGGCTAATGGTAATGGCCGTTAGTCAGGCCGGGGGTAAGTCAGTTCCAGAGTCACAACCACACACACAGGCTAACATAAAGGATTAGAATCATGTGTGTGATGAGTGCAAGCGGAAGGTGCTGCTGCCACTGCTGCTGCCACTGCTGCTGCCACTGCTGCTGCTGCTTCAGTGCGTAAGACGAAGACTGCATCGAAGCGCTTCCTGCGCTCCTGCCAGAGCAAAAAAAAAGCAGCAATTACAGCAAAAAGAAAAAAGAAAGCATTGCAAGACTTTGCACTTTGCACTTTGCAGCGGCAGCGGCAGCTAGAATAAAACCAGGCTAAAGGAAGCCGCAGCCCAGCACAGCCCAGCAAAGCCATCAACGTGCAACGACTTGCTCTGAAAATTCCACTTGGCTCTTCCGTTTTGTATCTTTTCGTTTCGGTATGTTAGCCGTTTCGTTTCTTGTTTCGTTTCTGCTCCGTTCTGTTCTGTTCTGTTCAGTTCTGTTCAGTTCTGTTCTGTTCTGTTCGGTTCGGTTCTTTTGCAGCATAATTTAGGGCAAGTTAATAAGTGGCCCGTTCACTCGAGACCAAGCAGCACTAGAGTGTGCACACACACACACACACACACACACACACACACAGATTTTTGCTGTTCTTTTAATTAGCGCAAACTCATCCAAACTCTAAACGACACCAAAAACCCCAATAAAGTAGCACTTTTTCCTCTAGCTACCAATCGCCACTCTCTCTCTTCTCCTTTTCTTCTCTCCCTCTCCCTCTCCCTCTCTCCCTCTCTATCTCTCTCTCTCTCTCTCTCGCTCTCTTTTTTGGACAAATAAAATTTTCATAATGGACTGCACTTGAGTCGAGTTGCTAGCTGAAATCATCAGGAACTGGTCAAATTGCCAATCAATGCACTCGTCTGCAAAAAGCGGACACGGCGGGCCACGTCCAACGTCCAACGTCGGACGTCGGACGTCGGACGGAGAACATGGAACACTTAGCTGGCAATCAATTAAAGTGACGTTAGAGTTCGCAGAGTTGCAGCTTGCAGCTGTTGTATATGTAACGCGTCAAGTCAACACATTCAGCCGGAAAGGAAGCACGTTGGAATCTAACCTCGAGTTCAACTCAAAAAAAAAAAAAAAAAAATATGAAACTGCTAGCAACTATGATAAGCCAAATGTAAGTTCATGAGATCGAGACTTAGCTCAAGAGTTGTCTTTATTGAAGATATTTTATATGCGACTTAGCATATAGTTGGAATTATATCCGGAAATCTATCCGATCTCAGCTGAAATTGCTAACAATTATTAAACATTAACATTGCAAATCACTTAACAGAGTGTTAACATATTCGCAGCATTGTTAACAGTGCTTTTGCCACACCCTAACATAGTTTGGCGCTTGCGTACACTAAGCTCATCTCAGCTTTAGATTTAGAATTGAAGCCAGGCTCTGTCCCAGCTCATTTGAAATTGACTAAGCTTGCTTAAGTCACTTAACACAGTGTGAACAGATAACATACTAACAGAGCTAATGGTCTACCCTAACATAGTTCATCTGTGCATTGAAGTCATGTCAGCGCTGTTTCCTTTGTAGACAGACTCTAGCTGACACTGATTCTACAGATATATATAGTGTTAGCATATATATTTATTAATATATGAAAATTTTATAAATGATTCACAAACTGACTTTCGGGATTTGCTCGGCGTATGCGTCTAAAATATTCAATTACTTTGCAAAAGTAAACATCTAGTTGCATCGGGTTTTCGGTTTCGGAGCCATGTCGTAATGCAATTGCCTGATAAATGATGTAGATGTTGGCCTGGCTGCTTGCAGGGAATTCATGCATATACTTAATACCCTAACTCTACACAAAATGCAGCAGCAGGGCATGATGTTTCTATCACAACTTATGTAACAGAAGAGTTTCTTTTAGCCCTCCATTCGTCTGGCCGTCTGGCTGTCTATATGTCTATCTAAAGCCGATCAAATTTCCAATTATCTATCAATTTTTTTGCTAGTGACAGTATCTCCTAGTCGAGCATGCCCCAGCACGCTTACTTCTTCTGTTACTGTTGTTGTTGTTGCTGTTCTTGCAGCCGCTGCCATTTGCATCGATGGCAGCTGTTGCCCGTTTTTTACCTACTTTTTTTCTGTATTTCTTGTGACGAGCTTGTAAAATGAAAAACGTTTCTCGTTTGCTGGGAAATCAAAAAAAAAATAAGCAAAAAAAAAGAGAAAATAGAGGAAGAGGAAGAAAATTAAATAATATCGCACATTTGCTTGCGGAAATCAATTCGATTTCTTATTCAACATTTTGATTAATGCAACCAGCCGGCGCACCGGCAACTGCGATTGCAGTTCGAATTCGAAATGCAAAGTGCAAAATGACTCTGACAGACAGCGAGACTCACACTCACACACACGCACACACTCACTCACACTCACGCACACATATTGATTTGGACAGAGACATGGACATGGATGTGGATGTGGATGTGGATGTGGATGCGGCTATTGCAAAATGGTCTGGCACGAGTGGCTGCAGTGGCAACGATTCTGGCATCCACTTGACACGTGCTTAAACGCACACTCGAAACGGGATGGTGGGCACTGCAGTCGCTGCTGCAGGTAGCTTGCCAGCTCACAATTTACGGTCACTTCAATCGCTGCCGCAGCCAATATGTTGTCAAATAATATTTACATTATGTGGCGTCACTTGAATGGCCAACAACTTCATGCCACAATATGCGCCGCATGTTGTTTGCCCACATCACAACCCAAAGTCATGTAACAGTTGCGTCAGCTCAAGCTCAAGCTCAAGCTTAGACAGTCGATGACCAGAAATAGCACTCACGATTCAAGACTTAATTCTGCTGTAGAGAAAGAAGCCGAAAACCTGAATGAGAACTTACACTCATGAATGAGAACTTAAGCTCATGAATTTGCTGTAGATAGATGCATGGGTCCCATTCGATTATCAATACAGATTTCGATAACATATTTAATCGATTGATATAAAGTTATCGAACAAGTTATGTCTGCTTAAGAATTTGCAAATCTCTAGCTCTGATTGATGCTGAGATCGACGTGACAAACGAGGCTATATCAACTCTGCTGTTGATGCTGATCCAGACTATATATATATTCTGGCTACAGCCACGCCTTCTTCTTCTGCCTCTGACATGCATGCCAACAAAGCTACATCCTAAATTCCCACTTTAACAAGTTTTTTACAACCCGAATTCACATTTTCAATAAGTTTTACAAACATTTTATGCCAAATTTTCCAATTTCAATTGGCTCAGAATATAAAGAGTAAAAGCTATATGAATTCACAATTTCAATGGATTCAACTTATGAATAGTTTAATCATAATTGATAAAAGTTCAACTCTAAACTTCGTTCAAAAAAAAAAAAAAAAAGCAATGAAAACTAACCAACTGAGCTACATCTACCTCGATTGCCATTGATTTGAGGGCTTGATTAAGTGAGCTCGTATGCCGCGTCGAGAGGCAAGAGGCGAGCTCTCTATTAAATAATGCTCGGCTGGACTTATTGATTCCCGTTTCGATTTTCCTCTTCTGAAATTGTTGCTGTAAATGCGAAGCTTTGAAGTTGGGTCTGGCCTGGATTCGAGCACATTTGCTACCAATTGATTGCGCTCAGCATGTTTGGTTGGCATTGCACCCCGTTGATTGGCCTGGCCTGGCCTGGCCTGGCCTAGGCATCAGTTTTTTTCTTCTTCTCTTTTTTTTATGCTTTTTCGGATGCTGCTCATCGAGTGCCAAGTTTCAAATTACACGCCCTGTCTGTCATAGGCGCTGCACACCAATTTCCCAAAACTAAATAAAAATGAGAAATCAAAAAAAAAAAAAACCTTGTTAGCCTAGAGTCGATGCCTGATCGACTTGCAGTTATGCTGTAGATTGCAAACTGGACTTGAATATGAAAATATTTGTCTAAGGGGAGCTTTCAATGGCAACTAAATCGATAAATATATCAATGCAATCATCGATAAGTTTGAAAAGCTGAAAAACATTTGAATCGTGAGCAGCCTTCAGAGCGTGTGTCTCTAGTATAGTAAAGAAAGTAGTGAAGCACATGCATAGATATATATTATTTTAAATCAAGAAAATCGATAGATTTATCGATACATTTTAGAAAATAGCACAACTCTTAGCTTAAAAACCATTTGATTCGAAAGCAGCTTTCTAAGGCATACAGCGTGTGTTTAGGGCCTATAGAAGGTAGTCAAGCACATGCATAGATATAGTACCTAATGGCAATGAAGTCGATAAGTATCGATAAATTTGAGAAAATAGCTCAACTGTGAGCTGAAAGCAGCTCTCGGAGCTAGTCCGCAGCTTGCATATTCTTCTGTGGCTAGGGTATATGGAAGGTAGTCAGGCACATGTATGTGCTTATAATATAGATCGATGAAAAACTTTGGAGCGTAACACATTTGCAACGGCGACGGATGACGGCGTTCAATCTGTCTTGTCATGCCGTCTGGTTATCATTGCCAACCATTGCCAGCTCTTTTGCCGCTCCGTTCGCCCCTTTTACTGCAATAATTTTCAACTGTCCATTAATTTCTTCATTTTGCTCCTAGAGCTGCGAGCCGAATCGCAAATATTTATATGTATTTAATATGAAAAGAGGACACACACACACACACACACACACACACACACACACACACACACACACACACGCATAGATAAACAATGATATCTGAGGCTATTTACGGCCGTCAATAAGCCCCGCTCGGCAGCCGAACACCGACGACCGCGTCATCTTACACAATAGCCGCACGAAAATATGGCCAAAAACCCGTAAAAGATACAATTCATAAAGCAAACCCCGAGACGTTTGCCAGCCCCAGCCACAGGCCCAGCCACAGCGCCGGCCGGGCAAAGTTGAGCCCAAGACAAAGTTGGACAAGGCACTTGGCAGCAAAACGTTTTATAGATAGCAAAATCACGCAACACTCAAATACTCAAATAACTAGATATGCCGCAAACTAAGAAAGGCGCACACACACACACACACACACACACACACACACATGCACACACACATGTCACACATGGCCTGAGCAAACTGTGAAAAGTTTTGTGCTGGTCTCCTCTGCTTGCTGTTGTTGTTGTTGTTTGCATTTTGTCAGATGGCATAAATTAGATACGTGCCGCCGTCCAGGACACATTGCGAGCTTTGTGTCTGTTCTTTTAGCCGCTTTTTAAAAATAGCTCAGATTATGCTGCTGCTCGAGCCGGTGGCACCAAACCAACCAACCAGTCGGAGTCGGAGTCGAACTGTCGTGGCATAAATCATAATCAGCCTTCTTGCAATTCGGCAACAACTGCTAATGGCTGCCCGCATGGGGTATATACGCCTCGGAGGGGTTGCCAAATGTTTGCCACAAAAGTGTAGCTAGCTAGCTGTGGGTGGGCTAGGTGATTGGGTGGCTGGGTGGTTGGGCGGTTGGGCGGTTGGGCGGTGCGGCAATTCGCTGCCGGCGTGTTGTGTCAACATACCACGCCATATTTGCTTTCATCTTTAGCGGCGAGCAAACTGCAAATTGAAGTCAGCCTCTCGCAGGCCGGGCAAACATTTTTTGATGAAGTCATTTGAAGTTTTGTGCAAGCCGTTGCAAATGGCCCTAAGAGCCGGCCATTTTGGCCAAGCAAACAAAACCTAACGAAACGAAACGAAACGAAACGAAAAGTTTCCGCGCGCCAACTGTAAATGGGTAAGCAAACTATGAACGCTCACAAAAATTTCCCAAAATTCTCAAATCTCTCTCTCTCTCTCTCTCTCTCTCTTTCTCTCTCTAGCTGTCCACACTCCAGCAAGCTTTTATTAACTACTTCCAAAGCGCACTCCAACTGCACACATAAATTGTTTAACTTTTAACGTTGACTTCACATTTCTGATTTATGAAAATATCCAGAGCTGAAAATAAATCTGACAAACTTCAAAGTGAATATTGACAGAAGCGGCGAACACAGTTCACCAAAGTTGACCTTCGCTCAGTTACTTCACTCTGTGTGTTCATAATTAAAAAAAAGTTTAAATATTATTTAAAAAAAAAAAAAAAAACTTAAAAACTATAACTCGAAGTGAACTTCAAGCTCTCTAGGCACATATGACTGTCATTATCACGCTCTTCTAGTCGAGCAGTTCCGACTGGAGCACTCCTACATCTTATATAATATTATATTATATTATCGTACTTAGTATATTTCATTATATAATTATAAAATATTTAAAAATCCAACACGATTTGAGCTCAGCTCAAGCCAGCTCAACCCACTTGGAGCGCATTTCTGGTTCGCTCCAAATGCACTGCGCTGCGCTAATGATACAAAAGAAACGAAATGAAAATCCTGCTGCTAATGATGAAAATTCAATTGGCGCAAACTGTAAACTGTAATATGGAGCAGCATCATTTTTATCAAATTATCAGTGACACCGACCGAGCGCAGCCCGCGACCCGCATCCCGCAACCCGCAACGCGCGACTCTCCGACTTGCGACTTGCGACTTGCGAACCGCCCACCCACGCCCCGATCTGGCCGAACCACACGGGATGCTCGCACAGTGTGTTCATCTTTCCGTTGGCACAGTTTAAGCCATTTTCATTTCTGGTCGACAACGACGCTGACGCCGACGCTGACGCTGACGATGACGATGACGACGGCACAAAATGTCGGTCACTTGCGGTTAAAAGCCAAACCCACCTACAGCCACGAACCCCAACGGGCCACCTCGCGCCTTGCGACGCGCTACTCACAACTCGCGCCTTGCGCCTCACGCCTCACGCCGCCCTTCAAACTTCTGCTGCCTGCCAACATTGTGAGCCAACTGCGAATAGTGCAAATAGCGAGGAAAATTACCTAATGCGCATTTTCTTATTACAGAAATGTGCATAAGAAAATGAACGTAATGAAAAAAACACTCAGCGCTTAAAGTGGCCAGCTAGAGCCAGAGACTGACGAGCGAATGCTCTACAAAGCGAGAGCAAAAGTCTTGCAGGACCCAAGCAAAGGCAGTTCCAATAAGAAATAATCCTATTGGATCTGCTTATATCATACATCTATGTTCATAAAAATAGTAGTGCGAGTGAAATTGTGCACAGAAATATTTTAAAAAAAATCAAAATTATGATTAACATAATATTTTGAAAAGAATATTATGTTTCAAAATATAAATTTGATCTCAAAAACATTTCAGTCGCACTACTATTTTTATGAACACAGCTTTAAATATATGCATACATAAATAATATGAATGTATTATCAGCTGTCAACTCAAACTCGAATACAACTCGTAGTTAGAGTACGCTTTGCTCAAAAATCAGAGCAGAAAATCACAGAGGAGTAGCAGCGCGGGAGCGAGTGAACAGCGACTCTGAGGTGGCAGAGTAGAGCAAAAAAATAAGAAAAAAAAGGGAGAAAAAAAAGGAATGTAAATGCGCCATGCAAATGACGCAAAATAAAATGTATGAAATTGAAAATGAGAATGAAAATGAAAATGAGCAGGACGAACTGAGTGAGGGCAGGCAGGCGGCAGGCGGCAGGCGGCAGATGACAGCTGGTAGATGGTCAATGGTCGATGGTCGATGCTACTCTGAGGTTGAGGCTGTGCATTAAAAAGTGGAAGAGGAGCAGAAAATGAAAAATAATTAGCGCAATTAATGACCACGTAATTAGAGCTTGAAATCTGCAAGCAGGCGGCAGCCAATTGGCTCCCAGCTTTGCCACAATGTGTGTGTATCTCCCTCTCTCTCTCTCTCTCTCTCTCTCTCTCTCTCTCTCTCTCTCTCTCTTGCTCTCTCTATCTCTGTGTGGCACGTTGAACTGGCCAGTCACAGCGCTCATATTACCTTTTAGCAACTGCGGTCATGTTTGATAAATCTATCGGGCAGCACGAGCAGCGACCGACCAACCGACCGACCGACCGGCCAACCGCCCACCCGCCCACTCAGCTTCCTTTTGTCAGCCGCTGCGGTACTGGACGACACGCTAATGAACGCGACCCATTTGCCCATTTAGCTATTTGCAATGCGCATTTTCAATGGAGCTCCAACTACATCTACGTCCCATCTGTCGCCGCCAACGGCAAATTCAGGCTGCTGTCATGACATTTCTATATCAGCGCCATCAATCAGCTGCGACTAATTAAAAATTGCCTTTGATAATGCCAAAATGGTAATAAACGAATAAATGACTGAGCTGGCCGAACCAGAGGCGAGCGGAAAGTGAATTCAAATGCGGTTCAGTGTGTGACTGTGTGTGTGTGCCTAGGATTATGTGTGTCAATGTGGTTGCTGCGCCACAATTTGTCAAATTTCAAGTGGGTAGAAATTGATGCGTACTAAAATTAATGCCGCAATAGGCGCGCTCAAGCTGGGCGCACAATGGGCATGGCACACACACACACACACACACACACACACACACGTACAGCTGTCTTGAGAGAGAAACAGGAGCAACGCCTAAACTTATAAACAACTTAAAAATTCATTGTGTGCACATGATGCCCAACACGGTTCAGCCCGTGGGCATGTCCCTATTCATGTTAGGAAATAAACACACACACACACACACACACACAGAGAGAGAGAGAGATAGAGAGAGAGAGAGAGAGATAGATAAAGAGAGTGAGTGAGAGAGAGCGACTTCGAGGCTGCCTTGAACTGAATGAAAAACGAAAAACTGTCATCATGTGACGGGAATCAATCTAAAGTCATTTTATAACCCGAAGAGTCATAAATCTAACTTTAATGTTTCAAACGTGACTGCGGCACGAGGCAACAGCAGCAGCAGCGGCAGCATCACTCGACAGTTGGGGCAGCTGCCCGATGGCAACGCCTGTGACCAGTTGTATCTCCCAGCAGCAGCAGCAGCAGCAGCAGCAGCAGCTCAGCTCAGCTCAGCTCGTTCCATGTTACCAAAAGCAGCTCGAATTGGAAAAGTAAAACAAGCAAATGAATGTATTTCCGTTTGGGATTTTTCACTTTCCGGCTGTGTCGCAGCGTGCTGAAAAGTGTTGCCAGCCAGCTCAGGCCAGGCCAAGACAGCCAAGACAGCCAAGACAGCCAAGACAGCTGGCAAGGTGGGCAGCTGCCCCCAGCAATAAAAATGACAAAACGTCCACATGAATATAAGAGGGGAGCAAAAGGTTTCGCTCGCTCTGTGTGTGTCGGCTGCCAAGCCAAATACATAGATAGCATTTTTATTAAATGGGTATCAAAACTATTTTACGTGTTTGGGATCATAGTTGAAAAGCGTTGCAACTGCTCTCAGTCTCCCCCTCTGGCACTCTCTCTCTCCCTCTCTCTCTCTCTCTCTCTCTCCATCTGTCTCTACTGGCTTGCGTGTGTGTGTGCGTGACTGGCAGAAAAAAAAGCCGAAGAAACAAACAAAAGAATAGCATGCTTACGTGCGCCCCATAAAATGCATGTGCGGTCAAATGGCGAACACCAAAAGACGAGCAAAGCAGACACCAAAGACATCTGTATGTGTGAGTGTATCTATGTGTGTCTGTGTGTGTGTGTGTGTATGTGTGTGCGTGCAAACTGGTTTAATTAAGTATGGCCGCAAAAAGAAAGAAAAATAAATAAAGCAAAAGACAAACAAACGTAACCCAGATTGCAATATGGGAATTTAAACGGCTGTTACACATCATGGGCAGCCGAGCACAATTAATAATATAATTGCGCCGCTTCTAGTTGAGCAGCAAACGGTGTAAAGTGTTCAATTTAATTACTTACTAAATGCTTCGATTAACGGTGAACAAGCAGCGCCATAGACTCGACTCGACGAAGGCCTAACACCCTATGCACGCACGAGAGCTGCCAAAACATCGATAGTCAGTGCACTAAAACTTAGATACAGACTGTTAGGATGGTGCAGTCTATGGTCTTGGCATATATAAAGTCTGAGAATAATGTTAGACTGATCTGAAAACGACTTCCTCACTGTCCCGCACCAGTCAATGGCCTTGGAAAGGCATTCAATTTCAATATATTTGATTATTTCTTACAACTTTCAATTGATACAGTCAATCGATGCAGTCAACTGCGTCCGAGTCATCTGCATAGGCAAAGCTATTTTATAAATTATTATTGATTATATAATTATATATATTTTTATTTATTTTTTTTTTTAAATATTTTTTTTGGTAAATTCTTTAAAAACAGTTGCATTTCTGCCAAAATAAATGTAAACAATGATTAAAATATATTAAAAAAAAAAGTAAAATAACTTATGCAAAACAAAGCAAATGCCATAGCTGCATCGTTTCAGCTGTCTACTGGCATAAAACTTTTTTTGTACATTTCAATTAGTTGAATACACCTGCGACTGCCTCCCACATAGCCGACAGCAAAAAACATTATGCCCTGTTTAGGCATTTGCCATGGGCTTGGCTTAAGCAAAATAGTTTGTTGCGCAACTTTCGAATTTGTTGCGAAATTCTTTATGCCATAGTTAGGCAAAGTTCTCGACTGCATATAGAGTTACTTCTCCGACATTTTAATTGTTGTTGTAATTTAAAAAAAAAATAATACAAAATTATGTATATACAAATAAAAATAATAATAAATAAAACTTTGAGTTACAGGCAAACGCTTGGAGTTATGCTAAAAACTGAGAGCATCAAATAGAAAGTTTTTCTTTACACTAAAAGAAAAACACAAATATGCTTAAAGCAGCGAAAATTGTGGCTAACAGTGGGCCAGTTTAATTGATATGTATATGAACATGTAAAATAAATATAATATATAAATATATATATATATATATTATATTGCAGATAGTTTTAATCGGGATATATATTGACTATTGACATTTGCACGAGCAATTTAAGGATCGTGTTAGTCGTGTTAGTCCGTTACCTATCATAGATCAATCATAGAAGCCATTGTAAATGGCTTTCAACGTTCCATTCTGACAGACTTATAGCTGGTTTTTATGACATTTTAGTGCGTTGCCCAAGCAGCTGGCATTCCCCACTTCCCACCTTACATTGTCCAGGTCTAATCTGTTATAGCATTTGTCAATTTACTAATCTAAACTACTACGCTATGAGACATTCAGTCTGTCAATCAATCAATCAATTAGTCATCAGTCTATATATACAAATAAACAATTGCTTAAGCTATAAATCAGTCGGTTTGTGCATCAATCAGTTGATCAATGCAGTTAATGAATCAATCATTCAGTCAGTCAATCAAGAATCTACCAATCAACTAATCAGTCAATCAATCAATTCATTAGCCAATCAATCAATCAGTCCTTATTCTATCAATCAGTCAGTGAATCAATCAGTCCATCAAGCACTCAATCAATCAACCAATTATTCATTAGTCTACATACTCTGCCATTTCCCACTTCGTATTGTACAATTTCCAGATCTAATCCGATATAGCATTTGTCTTTTCTGGGCAAACTACAAATTTCCAATTGCAGATATGAATCTACGGCTCCTAAACATATCTTCCGAATATATATATATATATATATTGAATTATACATATTTAAGCTAATATATTGAGCAATTCAAGTCAATCGAACCGCATTGAGTTCGAATGTGGAGACAGATGCAGTCAAGCTCAACTGAAGATACGCTCGTACATGCTCTGGTGCGCTCGTCCAGCTGCATAAAGCTCGAATTACTTATGTTAAATAACAAGAAAAATAAACACTTTTATCGAATGGCTTAGCCAAGCGTTTGCGTATGTGAACGAAAGGTGGTGAAGGAAAATTCGTATCTTTATATTCAGCTGTCTGGCAAATTTATTGGCACATACACGCAAATACACGCCTGTGTGTGTGTGTGTGTGTGTGTGTGTGTGTGACAAGGGACACAGAGTGAGTGAGAGAGAGAGAGCGAGAGGGCAGTATGCGAAATTTAATCAATATGAAAATCTTATTATTCACTTACTCGCATTTGTATGCAGAAATATTTGAAGTCTCTTACCTGCAATGAAAGTAAAGAAAAATGTGGGAATTATTTTTATATCACTTTAGTATTATTATTATTATTATTATTATTATAATATTATTATTATTATTATTATTATGATTTGAGAATTTGAGCATTTGCAAAACTAAAGCCATTTGCATGTGGCGGGCGCATCGCGCCTCATTTAAAATTCAATTTCGCTGCGCAAATTGAGAATGTTTTTGGAGTTTCGCATTGCGGCGACAATTTCTGAGCTTTAATCACATTACGGTCATATTTAATTCATTTTTTATTACAATTGCTGTTTGGTTGTTTGCTGTTTGGCTGTTTGCCCGTTTGCCTGTTTGCCTGTTCGGCAGTTGCCGTAATTGGAATGGTTATTGTTTGATGGTCACCACAGCTTGCCTTGCGGAGCCCAACCGCAGACGCCATGTGCCGCCCACGATGCTGGCCGGGCGGCGTGCTGAAATTGTTATAATTTAACAAACAATTCAATTAATGCAAATTACAATAGGCCGGGCTAATGAATATTTAACGATTTAACTAATTTCATTTTCAAAATATCTGCTTGAACGACCCAGCGCCGCCCGGCCCAGCCCAGCCCAGCCCCCTACGACGAAACAAATGGCAAATATACAATCAAAAATCGCCAGCCGAAGAAACGTCGTCAGCAACAGCTTGAGAGATATGTGTGTATGTATGCGGGCAAGGAAATCGATTGTTAATTGAAAATTGTTTACTCGCCTCAAGCAAATGGCGCCAATCAATCAATCAATCAATCGACCAGTTAACGGCAAGCGGCAGCAGCACTGCAGCCAGCAGCTCCACCAGCTCACAGATTGACAGCAGTTTAACTTATGCTTGACAACGAACCAATACAGAATATACCCAAGGCACAAAGGCTTCTCCAAATACAAAACAAACTTCAACTTTGACAAAGACAAAGCCAAAAACTAGTTCTGCTAACGACGCTTGCTGTTCTGATTGCAATTATCATTTGGACCATTTGGAAGCTAATTAAGTAATAATCTCACTCTTGTTATTTCTCTTCAGAGTATTGCTGTTGTACTCGCTTTTATGCCTATTCAATAAAAAATATATTGAATCGAACTGGTCTATTGACTTGGGCCATAGTCCGTTTCATCAGGCAACCAATCAATCCGAGAATATTCATACCACAAATCAGTTAGTAAAGCAATCAATCAGGTTCTCAATCATCAGTCAATCTACTAATCAGCAGTATTCAAACTATGAAACAATCAGTCTGTCAATCAATCAATCAATTAGTCATCAGTCTATACACAAATCAACAATTATATGAACTGTAAAACAATCAGTTCATCTGTCCATTAATCAGTAGGTCAAATCAATCATTCAGTCAGTCAATCAAGAATCTACCAATCAATTAGTCAGTCAATCAATCAACTCATCAACCTATCAATCAATGAGTCTTTAATCTATCAATTAGTCGCTGAATCAATCAGTCAATCAAGCACTCAAGCAATCAATCAATTCATTATTCATTAGTCTACCTACTAACCAGCAACTATTCAAACAATAAAACAATTAGTACATCAACCTATCAGTCATTAGATCAGTCAATCAATAAATCAGTAACTAATTCATTCTATAAATCAGTTATTCAGTTTGTCAATCAGAGAATCTTTCAAACGATTAATCAGTCCATCAATCAGGCAGTCAACCAATCAATCAGTGTGTCACTCAGTCAACTCTTCAATCAATAATCAGTCAATTAATCCATCAATGAGCCAATCAGCTAGTAATTGAGTCAACAAGTTAATCATTCAGTCAGTCAGCCAATCAATCAAAGTCAGTCAGTCAGTCAGTAAACTAGTCAATCAATCAATCAACAATCAACAAATCTGCTAGTAATTTAGCCAATCATTCAGTCAGTCGACCAATCAATGCGTGTCAATCACTCAGTAAACTAGTCAATCAGTTAGTCAGTCAAAAGGACAAACAGCCAATCAATCTATCAATAAGTCCTGTCCCATTGATAGAGCTCACATTACAAGCTCAATTTCCGCATTTGAAACTGCAATTCCGATTCGAAACTCTCATCTTTGGTTTCACTAAACAAAAAAGTCACTTCCATCAAGTATCAGCCATATTTTCTATACAGAAAACAAAAACAAAGTTGGTAATTGAAATACTTTTGGTTTGGAATCGATTTGCTTGACTTTCATTTGCAACTAGTTAGCTGGAGTTGGCGAGTGCGACCTGCTGTCAGCTGTAAGTTGAATTTGGAAAATATCGAAACACAACTTGTTATCGATCCATGCGCATTGTGATGTATCTAGTGGCGAAAGTATTTGTCTGATATGTATATGTGTGTGTGTGTGTGTGTGTGTGTGTGTACATAGTTATTTCCTGAATTCCTGAGTTCCTGAATTGTTGCCCTGTGGCCTGTGTCGTATAACTATTTATATGGAAAATTCGCTTTGTGCCATTTTGGGTCTTTGGCTTCTGGCTGTTACGGGCTTTTGTAAAAACAGTTCTGTAATTATGCCACTACGGCTTCGGTGTTGCTTCTTGCTCATTGTTGATGTTGTTGCTGCTGTTGTTGCTGTTGCTGTTGCTGTTGTCGTCGCTTGGCTTTTTTGTTCCAACTTTGCCAATTTGGACATTGTCGACAAAAGTGAAACAACTTTTAGCCAGCCAGCCAGCCAGCCAGTCAGCCAGCCATCCAGCCAGCCAGCTCCAACTTCATTTGACTACAATATTGTCGTTGATGTTGCTTCTGTTATTTTGTTGTTGCTGCTTGCTGCTTGCTGCTGTTGTTATTGTTGTTGTTGTCGTCATAGCTATAACGTTTATTAATAAGTTTGACTGCACAATTATTGTTGCTACGCTGCTGTTGCTATTCGTCTGGAACTGTTGTTTTTCTACCTGGCGCCCCACCTTGCTCTTAGCATGACTTGACATGAAAATGGCTCCCGAAATAGGAAAAGAGCTTACCAAAAACAGCAGCAACAGCAACAACAGCAACAACAACTATGAAAATATAATAAAGGTCGGCCCAAGCGGAAGACATGAGCGCGTTTAGGAATTAGAGCAAAGTGCACTTTTTGATGACTTTTGATTTGTTTTACGATTTCCAGCTATGAATATTTATTGTCATGCTCAGGCGGTCGTCAGAGTCTTTAAAATGCACGAACTTTGCTGTCATGGCAGCAATGGCAAAAAAAACAACACACAGAGCTGCGACAACAACGGCGCCAATAACATTTCGGCAAAACAAATTGACACGCAGCATTACTCATACGCCCCGCTGGCCCATAGTCAATGACTCCAGCTAGCTGACTTGGCTAACTTGGCTAACTTGGCTGGCCCGCTGGCTGGCTGCGTACTTTTTAATTGATGTTTATTTAACGTTCAACATAATTAACTCTGTGGCAATATTTAAAGCATCGTAAATGGGCATTATACGAGCCATTAAATGAATTTGTAAACGCTTCACTTGAACTAGAAGTCTTGCCAAATGCCTTTTTGGCTTTTGCTCGGGTTCCAGCCGTTGCTTTTATGTATGCCGGGATTGCCGTTAACGCATTGCATACCTCAGCCCATTGGCCAGCTTCGGGCTCTTTAAACAGTGCCATAAACGCAGCAAGGCGAGCATTAACACCGTCGCACAGCGCTCCGCTCGTCGTATTTACAAGTAGTTTCCATGCCAAACTGTCTCCCGCATTTTGGTGGCCTTTACGACTTACAGCGTCGCATATAAAAGCAGCTGTTGCCCCCGTCAGCAATGGCCAGCAGTCAGCAGTCATCGGCAGCGATTTCACCAACATTGCAATATAAAAAATGTGAGCTCTAAGATATTACCGATAATGCGAGCAGCATAGAAATGTTTCCTACTTATAGAAACAAAATATCTAATTATTAGTAAAGTTTGTGATTTTATATGGCCAAGAAGCAGCGCAGCCAAGTTAACCAACAACAACAGCCAAAAACAGTGACCACAAATTTGAAAGGGTTTCCTTTACGGTCTGTCATAGCGTTTGTCTTACATTCACATTCAAAAGTTTGCCCTAAAATATCGAATATGTTTTGTATGAATATACTTAGAGGTATTTCTTATTCTGATTTTCCCATTTGCCAATGAGCTACTACTAGAGACTCTATACTTTTTATGCATCAAAAGCGTCTTAATTTTTCATTTCAATTTTATAAAAATAAATACGCAAAAAAAAAAACAAAAATGAAATAAAAACAACTTAATATAAGCAAAAATATTTATAAAAAAAATTGAAAAAATAAATAATAATAAAACATGGCAAATCATACAAAAAAAATATATTTAATATATTTTTTTGAGTGTCAATTTTTAAGTAATTTGCTTTAAATATTTTATATACAAATTAAATAAAAAAAAAATAGTTAAATTTTTAAATTTATAATAAAGGTATAGTTAATATATTTTTTACTTTAAATTTTATAAAAAAAAAGTATTTTTAATATATTTTTTAAGTATTTTTAAATTTATAATTTAAGTATATTTAATATATTTTTTATTTTTAATTTTATAAAAAAAAATATATTTAATATATTTTTTTAGTGTCAATTTTTAAGTAATTTGCTCTAAATATTTTATATACAAATTAAATAAAAAAAAAATAGTTAAATTTTTAAATTTATAATGAAGGTATATTTAATATATTTTTTACTTTAAATTTTATAAAAAAAAAGTATTTTTAATATATTTTTTAAGTATTTTTAAATTTATAATTTAAGTATATTTAATATATTTTTTATTTTTAATTTTATAAAAAAATATAGTCAATATATTTTTTTGTTTTAAATTTTATAAAAAAATATATTACATATATTTTTTAGCTATGTATTTTTATGTAATTTGTTCCTAATATTTTATTATATTTAATTAATTTATAAGTTAAGTATATTTAATATATATTTTAAATATATTTTCTTGAATTTATATATAAAATAAATATATTTTCTTCACGTATTTTGAAAATATTTTTTTTTTTTAAATATATATATATATATATTTTATATAAATATATATAAAAAAAACAAAGTTTCATATGTTTTCGCGACGTTTTCAAATTCTTTTAGCAAATGTATTATTTCATTGAAATTAACCATCTGCTACTAATGGCTGATGCGTTAGGAAATCAAATGATCAAATTGATAAATGCATCAATCACAAATGCAGTGAGCATCTACTGATGCAGGAGCTTTGAGATTCGATCAAGATATGCATGAGTTAAGCTGGATGCTGGGAAGCTAGGAAGCTGCGAAGCTGGGATGCTGTATGGCGTGTGGTGATAGGAGCAAGTCTCTTGTCGCAAGCTGCAACGTGATGTAATTAATAAATCCACTTGACAACGTTCACTTATTAATTCTTTAGGGCTAAATCAAAAGCCAAAAGTGCAAGAGGCAACTTTTGCCTGTCGTACGTGACCAATAACAAGAAATTTCTTATTTACAAGGCTGCACGAGCCGGGCACGCTGACTGGCTGGCTGGCTGGCTGGCTGGCTGGCTGGCTGGCTGGCTGCATACATAACCGTCTGTCTGGCCCGTCATATACATGTATCTGGCTGCCTTTGTCAGTTGGCATATGCGACAGTCCTTGCTGCCGCGCTGCCGCGCTGCTGCGCTGCCTCAGCTGCTATGCCGCCATGACGCCAGCTCAGTCATTGTAAAGTCAGTGGCCTAAAAAAAAATTATGAAGTTGCTCACTTGATCGTGCAACGTACCTTTTGATTTTGTTGCCCAGCACTTGGCACGTTTCAGGCAACAGGAATTTCGGAGAATGGGAAAGTCCCAGTCTCCCTCTCTCTCTCTCTCTCACACACACACACACACACACTCGGATGGGTAACGGAATTAGCACAGCTGCTGACTAAATCAAGAAATGGGCAATGCCTGTCTGTGGATTCATCTGTCTGTCAGTCCTTCAGCATGTTCGCAAATTTTGTCTGTCTGTCTGTCTGTCTGTCTGTCTGTCCGTCTTGTGGCTGTGCTGTGCTCGAATGCCATTGATTGTTTCTCCTGATGATGTGTGAAAAGTTTATTTGACCAGTAAACATCATGAAATGCTAGACAAATACACAAAGCCAAATGCGAAATAGTTGCAATCGCAACTGTATCTATTTGGACATGTTACCCACGCAAAAGGGGGTCAGTGGGGGGGTCGAGAGCGAAATGGTGGCAACTGCATTAAGACCAGACACCAGCCATCAGCCATCAGCCATCAGCCGCATCAAAACAACACCAACTGGGCCAGCATCCGATGCACAGGCCATTAAATGCCCAGATGCATTGGCACATTGGCAGCCGCAACAACAGAATGCATTTAGCAAATGCAAATCAAATTTATAGACACAGTTCGAGGCGAAACTAACAAATCTCACAGCAAACAAGTGAAAGTGCCCCAAGCGGCTTATGTACTACGAGCTACCCTGTAGTAAGCAATGAGTTGCCAATCTAGACTAATGTATTCATGAGTTCTGCTCAGCCATGCCTCAGCACGCCCAGCTTATTCGATATTCAATTCGAGAATACAAACTTTTCCACCGAAAGTGCGTCACAGAAACTATTTAGAATAAAGATTATTTTATATTTATTTTATATTATATTTAAAATATAGTTTACTCATTCTAATAACCTGATTTATTTCAATAGCTAATTAAATTAACTTTAAATATTTTATTTCTATTTTATTTATTTTCTATTTGCTTTATGTATTTAATTCATTTTTTTGTTTTGGTTTATTTATTTTCATTATTTTGCTTATTTATTTATTTTAATTTATTTGATTATTTTATTTATTTTAATTATTTATTTAATTAATAATTTGATTTATTTATTTATTTTAATTTATCAGATTATTTTATTTATTTTTATTATTATAAATATTTTTCTTTAAATTCCTAAATATTTGAATTACTCCAATTCATTTAATTATTTCTAATTATTTTAACTATTTTAGTTAATTTAATTATTTGCATCATTTTTTTATATTTTTTATTTGCTTTAATTTTAATTATTTTATTAATTTTACTTCTTTTAATGACTATAATAATTTAGTGAATTTTATGAGCTTAATAATTTTAATTAATTATTCCATTTACTGTAATTATTTTCACTATTTGTATTATTTTAATTGCTTTAATTATTTTATTCTTATTTATTTTATTTTATTTTGAATTATTTTAATTGCTTCAATGACTCAAATGATTTTTATTGTTTTAATTAATTTGAGCATTTGCATTTTCATTTGCAATTTCAGCAAATGCTTATGAATAATTAGCTTTAAGGTTCAATGGCCGCTGGCTGGCAGTAAATTTCAACACTTTGCTGTGTTTGCTTCAACGGCACAACACACACACACACACACACACACACACACACACACAGAGAGAGAGACAAACACACACCAACACCAAACAAAATGGCGGCCAGCTGTACGTAAGCTGGCGCGTTGCTAATTTATTTACATTTTGTGTGCGCTCCGCTGCAAAGCCATTTCCGCTGCATAACATAATAATATTAATTAGGCAACAAATAAAACAAAATAAAAAAATAAAATTATATAAAACTAACAAATGCAAGCACACGCTTAACTAGACTCTCTCTCTCTCTCTCTCTCTCTCTCTCTCTCTGTCGACTACTCTATGTATTTGATACGCCTTCGATTGTTGGGCCCAAGTTGCTTGAGCTTTTTCGCATGGCCTAGCCTGGCCTGGCCTAAGGAGACCAATTTCTGGTTGTCAGCATTTAATTTTGACCTGCTGGTAATCCCTGCTTTGAGCAGTTCCTCGTCTACCCACAGAGCCCCTCTGGCCACTCTGGCATTCCATTCCACAAACGCCAGCAGCATTGTTGAGATTGTCTCAGTTGCTATTCATGCTGAAATTTTGATTTATTTTGATTTAGTTACATTTTTGTATTTTTTTTTTTTTTTTTTTTTGTACTTTTATTTTGCTTCTTTTTGCTTTTGCTTCTGCTCTCACTTTGTGCGGCAACAAGTTTAATTAACTTTGGAGCGTGCAGCCGTATGCTGCTGCCTGGCTGCTGTGTGATGTGGGATCATGTATGTATTCATGTATATTGCAATTCGGCTTGCTTGCTATTTATTTATTTATTAAATTTGATACAATTTCACGGCGGAGAAGGGGGTGGGGGGGGCGCCTCACGCTTAGCCGTCATATACTTTTTTCGCTTTGGTATTTTTTGAAGGCATTTTTAATTATTTATTTTCGGTAAATAAATCCAGCTGTGTGTGTGTGTCTGTGTATGTGTATGTGTGTTTGTGTTTGTGTGTGGGCGCGGCCATAAAAATGGCGCACATAATAATGAAAGCTTGAACAGGCGCACACACAGAGAAAGAGAGAGAGAGAGAGATGGAGAGATGGAGAGATGGAGAGAGCGAGAGCGAGAGCGAGATACCGAAACACTCACAAACTTATTAAATATAAATAGCATTTTGCTGGCACTTCTCTGCCGTCCGTCTAAGCCGCAAGCAGCACACCATTAGCAACATTTAAAAACGTTAGCGCCTCTCACGTCCTCAGCAGCCAATCAACTGCCCACAAATATGCCACACAAATTTCCACTCCAACTGACACCATTTCGTATGCAGTTTCTCTAAAAAATTTCCTACTAATTTGCTCGCCAGACAAACCATTTCAAATACTCTACATATTGGCCGAAATCATGTTAGGCCTGTCAATGTATTTAGCCAAAATGTGCCAAAGTCTCTTAGTTGACTGACACTCGGGGAAAAAGTTGGCCAGGCCTGCAGCCAGTTGAGTTTAATGTAGCTGAAATCTTAAAAAAAATATGCAGAATTTTATTTCCTGTCTTATGTGCCAACTGTACGATATAGAAGTGATATCTGACTAAACTCAAAATAAGCTGGCGTTAAGAACATCAGCTTTAAAGAGAGAGAGAGAGAGAGAGAGAGAGAGAGAGAGAGAGAGAGAGAGGGAGTCAGAGGGAATGAGAACCAGACAAGCGGACAGAGCTTATATTTATGTATATATAACAAATTCCGAATATATATCTTTTGTATTTTTAAAGAATATATAAATATATATATATATATATATATATATATATTATACATTTATATATTTTGTTATTTTTTTTATATTTTATATTTTTTTATTTTATTTTATTTATTGGCAAAATATTTTTTTATTTTTTTTTCTGTTGATTTATTTATATATATTTATTTTTTTTTTAATTTTACTTTAATTCAGCGCTTTTAAACTATTTTTGTGATCTTTTGTTTTACTTTCATATATTATCATATTTTTTAAATTGTTTTTTTTTTTTTAATGTCTTTTTTTAGCGTTTTTTTATTTATTTTTAATTTTGTAGCTTTGCCAGTCTACGGATCCCATTGCTATTGGGAGTGCAACTGAAAGGAGAAAATAACACTCAAAGACTCGTTTGCCAACAACATGAACAGCATCCACAACGCTGCGAGCACTGCCCCACAGCGCCAGCTCGTTCGCTTGTTAAAATTATTTGTAATTTCAGTTGCTCCTCACACACAATTATCACAGCTAAAAAGGAGCTGGAAACAACGCAGAAAAAACAATTGTAATTTCGCATTACACTGCAAACAGATGCCCCAACTCGATGTCTGCATGAGCTTGTGGCTTATCACTTTGTGGTATATTTCGTGAGTCAAAGTGAGTTGACCATTCTCTAAGGGCTCTACGCAAACTATATGCAAATGAATGATCTGCAAGCTATCATTCTTGTGCTTCAATTGACTGGCATTACAGCACGATCTTACGAAAGACTTCGAAAATGTCTGAGCCATAGAAATAGTTGAAGGCTCCTCGAGCTGGCTCTGGCGCTGGCGCTGGCTGTGAACTCTTGTGTTTTTTTTTCTGTCAGGTAAAAGACAACTATTTCTTTCGTGCTGCTGCGCTCCTCTCCTTTTTTTTTGGGTTGGAAACCTTTGTCAAATTGAATGAGCTATCCGCAAGCATAATCGTGGACCCACAGTGCCCCGAGTCCAAATGTATTTTGGTTAGTGGGGCATTTCACTAAAAAGACAGCGCCTGTCTGACAGGTGGAAAAAGGTCGCGCGTACACGACACGGCACAGCCGTCGCCTACCAGTTTGTAGCTGTATGAGTGTGTGTGTGTGTGTGTGTGTGTGTGTGATTGTGTCCATCCGTGTCCTGTTCACACCCGTCCCACACTTTAGGCCAGCGGTTTGCTGGGTGAGTGCGGCGCGTTTGTCCATGTTCATTACTGCGGTTAATTTGTTTGCTCTGCCCGCTGCTCTGTTTGGGGTTCACTTGAAAAGCTGTACCTAACCATTTTTGCGCTCGCTTGAGTTTTTTTTTCTCCACTTTTTGTTTTTTTTTTTTTGTGTTATGTTTTTTAATAAGCTTCGTTGTGGACAGGTGCAAAAATAAAGTAAAAAGTGTTGGACGCGCGCGCTACCGGCGGAGGCGGAGGCGGAGGCGGGGCACAGGCAATCATCTGCTGGCACGTTGTTGACATCAAAATAATGACTGTCGGTCTGGGGATTGGGGCTGCTGGAGATGGGGGCCGGTTGGATGTCAATGCGGATGCGGATGCGGATGCGGATAGCGATGTGGCTGTGGCTATGCCTGTAGATGAGGATGTGGATTGTGCCGGGCAGCATGGCCCAAAATGCCACAGTAGCAACAACAAGCGCGTTTATGGTGGCGCCAAAGCAAACATATGCACAAGATATACATATATAATATACACACGCACACCAGCACACCAACAAACACACACACACACACACACACCAACATAAGTACAAGTGGCACATAAAACAGAAGCCAAGCAGTTTGCTCCACTCATCAGTCGGCTTCATCTTGCTAAAGCATATAATGCGCCCAACAGCCACCTCCAACAGCCTCTCGCTCTCTCGCTCTCTCTCACTCATCATCATCATCATCATCATCATCATCATCATCATCATTACACGCTCATGTTTCTGTACTCGCTGCTGTTGTTGTTGTTAATTACAAAAAAAATGCAAAAGCACGAAAATGTTGCTGTTTACCAAATTAAATGCTACTAATTGGACGAGTTTAGCGGCGCTCAAGTATATGGTCTGCGACTGTTGAGCTGCTTAGGCTCTTCTAAGGGGTTGTGGGGCAAGAGACTGTCTGTGTGTGTGTGTGTGTGCGTGGTGGATAATGATGGGTGTGTATAATGCGCTGCGCGGCAAAGCGTGGGTAAGTATACTGATGCCATGGAATTTTTAATGAAAGAAGTTATTAGCATGTATCTGCATCGTTAGCATCAAAAATGAAGTCGCATCAAGCATTTGAATATTTAAAGATCTACTCGCTACGCTTGACAGCCAGTTAAACTCGCAAATTCCTATGGCACAACAGCCATACAGAAGCCGCGAGCAGTTATGGTTTGGGCTAATGTGAAAAGTGCAAGGCAAATCTAATGAAAATCAAAGCAAATCCATGGGGAAAACTTCATATAAGACTAAGAGTAATATGCGAACTGAGCGAAAGGATTCAAAGATCTGTATATATTAGTTAATCGCTCTTAGACAAGGTACAATAGGCAGTTGATAAGGCTAAGGCGAAAGGCCGAACGATCAGGACAAAGTCGTGCAAGTTTAGCTAGGACTGAACGTGGCGCACTTGGATCAAATTGGAGTTGAACGAATTTCTAGACATTTGTTTGAGTGTTAATTATATGATTGCAGCAGTCTGAAGTTGCCTGTCACAAATTGATTGAAATTAATTTATATTGATAAAAGACTCTGTTCTTGGTGTGCCACAGCCGTGTCATGCGCTGAAGCGTGGCATATGGGGCATATTAAGCCGAACAAGTACAGTTACAAAGCGCCTAACGTGCCAGATGAATGTGTCAAATCATGTTTCTTTATGAGCCAACACTTCAAAATTGTGCAACAATGATGTGGCACAAACGGCGGCTCAGATAATCAATAGCATTTGGCGGCATCGAAGGCGCATTGCATACTTTGTGGCGCGGCGAAAGCAAATTCAGAGAGAAAAAGCCATTGATTGAAGAACAGAAAATCTATAAAATATATATTTATATACAAATATATATATATATATAGTTATATATATATATATATATATATATATATATATATATATATATATATATATATATATATATCAGTAATAGTCGCTTTGTGGTTAGTCAAAGCCAATGCAGCCTTCAGTCCACGGCAAAAACCAGAGACGAAGCATTCGCTCTCACTCTACCCCTCTCTTCATTCCTTTCTCACTCTCGCTGGTCAACTGCAGCTGTTGTGGCTCTGGCAGCTCCGGCCAAATGGCCAGCGCATGTAAACATTTAAATCTGTTTGCAAATTATGCGCGACGGCCACAAAAGCGGATGGGTCAAAAGCAAAGCGATATGTGAATAGTGACACAAAAAAAAAAAAAAAAAAAAAAAAAACAGAAAAGAGCCAAGCGAAAAAAGCGTGTGAGTCAAGCAAACAAGCGACTCGACCAGACAGCTGCAGCGACACACACACGCACACACACACACGGAGGCAAGAGGAAGAGCAAAGGGAAAAGCCAGCGACAGCAAATGAAAGCCACGTCAACGTTGCAGCCGATGGGGCTGGGTTGCGGCCACGTCAAGCGACGCCGATTAATAAACTCAGCTTGTCGGCATCAAAATATCCATGCAAATTAATTAAATATTTACACGTTAGCAACATAAGCAGCAGCAAAATAAAAAAAATTGGTAAGAAGGGGTGAGAGTTGCACCAAAAAGAAAAGAAAAACAAAGTAGAGAGAAAATGCTACACGCTTGCAAAAGCAAAGCCAGCGGCAAAGCCAAAGGCAAAGTCAAGTAAGCTTTGCGCTGAATTGCAAAAATATGCAAAGGTAAGCGCCAGCAGCCGGTAAAGCGTATGGTTGACTGACTGGCTGGCTGACTGACTGACTGGCTGGCTGGTGGGTCGCGTTGTGGCGGTTAGCGTTGGTTGAGCAGCGCAGGGCCGTTACGGTGGTTTACCTGGGCTACCCTGGCTTAGGCGTGCCAAGCCCACCAAACAGATGAGACTGGCCAGCTAGCCAGCAGCTTGTCTGTCTGATTGAAGTGCCGCAAAAAAAAAAACAACTCGAAACTGTGCCCAGGCTACAGCGCCAGAACCAGAACCAGCACCAGCACCAGCACCAGCACCAGCACCAGCACCAGCACCAGCACCAGCACCAAAAACAACTCCCGCCTTCATTTTGGATGCTAACTAAGCTCATAGTTGCCACGGCCAGGAAATGAAATTAGTGCTAAGCTGGTCGGGCGGTCGACCAGCTGGACAGTTGGGACACACAGTGTAACTCGGCGAACGCACAGAGCTGACAGAACAAACAAAATACAAATAAACTTTTATGTCTGTAATCATATTTGCGCCACGCTTGCTGACTCGACGTCGAGCGTAATAAATTTAAATCAATTTAAAGGCATAAATTACGCCACTGTCAAAGCCAGCAAGTGCACTGGGTCATGCTAGGCGAAGAACTTAAGTTAAATACAAAAACTTAAAGACGAAGAGCCCAAAAGTATTGTCTCTCGCGATGTTGAAGCTTCAACTGTGTTTGATCTAATATGAATTTGATGATTAACTAGAGCATATATTGTTGTTTGTTACAGGTAGATAGAGCTGCGTTAAGATGGGCATATGCCCATCTGTATTAATCAATCTGAAAGTTGAACAATTTAACATCTTCGTGAAGCAGGAAAACATAGAATAATTCATTTTATTTAGCTTTTCTTCTAATATTGCATACAAACTGAAAATAACAGTCAGAAGAAGGCGTGCCATAGTGGGTAGAATAACCAGCTAGCTCAATCTAGCGCTCTTCTCTTCGCGAACATAGTGAACTCGTCAGCTTATGCCAGTTGATCAGTTTTTTATTTCAAGAACTCACCAACTGGTTGGCTGCGTAGGCTATAAAAGAAATGTAGAATCATTGCAAGCAGCATAGTTTGCAAGGCTCCTAGTCGCCCTATGACTATTGCACTCTTACTTCTTTTATTTTCGATAAGTCTTTCCCTTCCTCATCAACAAAAAGTCTTTTCTTTACTTTACATAACATTTCTTGTATGAGTATTAAATACAAACTTATTTGTTGCTCTTTCCCAGCAAAATTTAATAAAAAACAAAAGAAAAAGAAACTATTTCAAATAGTTGAGTATATATAATATATAACTTTGACAAATGCATACATTTCATAGACTTTATCCCGATTTATCTCGAATACTGCGGAGTACAAAGCTGAAATCTAGACTACTTATGCCAAGTTCTGCAGACGCTTAGCAAACATCGGCTTTGAGCCTTTATAAATTGGAGTTTAGACTATTGGAGCTTCTTGGCTCTTATGTAAACAGAGTGCATCAGTCTCTTTGAACGAGGGCCCTAACGATCGAGATTTACGCAACGTTAGCAGCTTCAACCCCAATGGTGGGAAAAGCGATTCTGGCGACTTGTTTATGATATTCGATACGCTCGTGGGAAGCCAGAATTGCTATTGTCACCATTTGATTATTTTATGCTTATGTCTGTGAAAAGGCATTTGAATGTTAAGTGTAGGTGGGTAAAGCAAGTGCATACATATGTCACTATATATATATATAAATATATATATATATATATATATATATATATATATATGTATGTAGTAAGTTATTGTAGTTAGTTATTGTAAAATGCCTAATCAGACATAACTTCATGAAGAACAGCCCTTTATTTCCCATAATGAGTATTTTAAATAGTAACAGGCTTAGCAAGAGAGAGAGAGAGAGAGTGCAATAGAGAGAGGGAGAGAGAGAGAGAGAGAGAGAGAGGCAAGTAATTTCCATTGTCACGCAACTTGACTTGCTTATACTAAGACACTCAGGCGATTTCTTGAACTTTATTCAGTACTTTGATTATGCCAACTACATGGAGTATCTGCATAGCAAACTATTGATTGTCACAAAGAACTCATTGAGCGACACAGCTAGAGAAACGCGAATAGATATATTGACAGCGCCAGCACAATCCACTGTCTTCTAATCTGACTACCAATAGCAATAGGTAAAGTTTATATACTCTGCTACTAGAAATATACGAAGTAGCGTCTGGTAGGTAAACCTTAGAGTAAAGTATTAGACTCTGATTGCTCTGATTGTTATGTAAACTAGATATTCCCACAGTCAAAGAACTCATTGAGCGATACAGCTACAGATACGAGAATAGATATATAGACAGCGCCAGCACAATCTGCTCGCTTCTAATCTGAGTACCAATAGCAATAGGTACAGATTACATAAAGTACTCGAAATATATGCAGTAGCGTCTGGTGGTTATAACTTATAATAGAACAGAGTATTAGACTCTGATTACTCTGATTGTTACTGTTGGGAATGTCACAATCATTAAAGTATTTAGTTTGTCGGGCAATTGGCTTTTGTCTGATAATTATTGACTGTCTCGCAGGCAATTCAGCAATTGAGTTACTCATTTAACTAACTTTCTGCTATTAGTTAATTCATTTGCTGCTGCACTAAAGCTCTCTCGACTCGCATATGCTATGCACGTGCATATTTCACTCAGAGAACACGAAAAACTGCATTCAAAAAGTTACTCATAAGTATATGGAAACATGCTTAAAAAGACAAAAAAAAAAATGAATGAATGGAGAAAAGCTTTAACATAGCCGTTGCTCAGCATCGTAAGTTTCCATTGCGAAATATTGCCAACGCTATGCAAATTCTTTGACAATGGTGAATAAATAAAGAAAGAAGAAGAAGATCTTAACTTTAAATTGTGCCATAATATATTATCCATTTGGAACCGCAAACAATTTGGAAACTCTTTTGACACACACACACACACACAGAGACAGAGAGAGAGAGAGAGGGAGAGAGACACATAGAGAGAGGGAGAGACACAGAGCCCGACACAGTTGTGGTGCATAAGTGTGATCGCCTATCGACTATTACACACACATTATTCACATGCTGTCCCTGGCTGGCAGCCCCAACTGGCAGTCGCCGGGCCCTCGGGGGAGTAGCTAAATTGTTGCACTTGTGAATGCCGAAAAATAAATAAAAAGCGTAACGAAATGAAACCAAACTCGAAATGCCAAAGTAAAATACCAACTGCAAAAGTACTGAAGAAGAACTCGAGCACAATGAATGGGCCTCCATATTCAAGCACAGACAAGGAGAGCGATAGATGGAGGCAGAGATAGAGACAGAGATAGAGAGGGAGAGGGAGAGGGAGAAGGCGAGCCCTAAAGGTCCAACTTTTAATGGCAAGAGCAAAGAGACAAGCGTGTGCATGGAACACATGTCGTGGCTGCGGGCCATAGGGAAACGGAGGGAACGGCAAAGGGTACGCTGTGCAAAAAAGGGATAGCGCGGAGATGGTGGGGGGTGGGAGGGGGCGTGGCAGCACAGTTAAGTGCATGTTACCCAACAATTTAGCAGCGTAAGTTGGGAAAATTTGAAATGGCCGCAGCAGGAGCAGAGAAGCCAAAGGACGCCCAAATGAAAAGTGGTAGAAAATAAGTGGTAAGAAGAAGAAGCAGAAGAAGCAGAAGAAGCAGCAGCAGCAGCAGCAGCAGCAGCATAAAATGAGATGAAATGCAAAAAGCGAATGCAGAATGCACAAGGTACGAGCAAAGTTAAAGAAAGCCCGCAAAAAGTTGAAATGAAGATTTATTTGCCTATTTGTTTATTTATCTTTAGCCCAACTAGCAAAGACAGAGAGAGAGAGAGAGAAAGAGTGTGTGTGTGAGAGAGGGAGCGAGAGAGAGGCGTCATTTTATGAGCTGCTTGAGCAACTTGCAACACTCACTTACAGAGCGTGGACAAAGTCTGCTGCAGTTGGCTGCGAAAATTCGTTAAGTTGCAACAGCTGAAATGCGGCCAGTGCCGTCGCCTGAGCAGCCTGAGCAGCCTGAGCAGCCTGAGCAGCAATGCATTTAGTGTCCTTTGCGTTGCGTATCTTGTGTCCTGTTGCGGGTAACTTATTGTAGGTAGTTAGCACGAATTTTATATGACACGCACACACAGTGGCAAAGTGTGAGCGAGATGGACAGTTATGCCACACGCTTTATATCCGCTCAAAGCGAAAAAGTTTGTGTTTAGTTTTTTTTTTTTTTTTTTTTTTTTTTTTTTTTTTTTTTTTTGCCGCTTCCGGCAAGGCTTGAGCCAAATAGCAACTACACCCAGCTAATGGGCCATTTAATTATACGGAAATCATACAAAATGCATCTAATTAGTTTAGCTTTTTAATTGCCAGGACACTTGAGCCGGCTCAGCCTCGAGACAGCGTGGAGTGGGGCTTACCCAGATTTCCTTCAACCAGCCCAACCACCCACACACACACACACACACACACACACAAATTTATATACATATATATATATATTTATACGCATTTAACGTTAATCTGTAGCAACTGCTCCTTTGCATTTCATATCGGTTGCCATGCAGTTTACCTTGCAAATACTTCAATATACGCTCTCCCTCTCTCTCTCTCTCTCTCTCTCTCTCTGTGCAATTGCATCGGTTGTTGCTTGTGTTGGTGCAACAGCAACAATCCCTGACAATTGTCTCGCGAATTGACTCTTGAGCCGCTGAGTCGCATCCTTTGCCTTTATCCATGATAATTGGTCCGTGCATAAAGCATTGAGCATAGCAACGGAAGAGTTCACGACTTGCGGCTGCCCTCGACACAACCTGCTCAACTATAACTTAATGAATAGAAAACTAAGTGTGCCACTTCAATTACCCGCTCGGACGAGTAGACACAACATCTCGGCTCAACCGCTGATCAGCTTAACTGATGTTCAGTCACGCCTGCTTCTGGGCAATGGACAACACTCAATACTCTTCGTACAGGGTATACGCGGAGAGAAAGAATTTGTAAAATAAGCCAAGTCAATATGGCGAAAAAGAAATCTATTAAAAAAAACAGCCAATTATTAATAACGAACTGCGGGAATTTCGCATGGAAATGAAACTCTCAAAGAGTCTGAAACTGAATCCATAGCAAACAGCAGCCCGCGAGCCCCAGCGAGTCTGACCAAGCGATTATGGTGCTGCAGTCTCAAAGAGACGTCTCAATTGTGAGGAAACTTAATACTGTGAGGCGTAGGGCTGCAGAAAATCATGGATATATACATAATATACATGCACAGCTGTGTTCATGAAAATAGTAGCAAAGTTTTAAAACAATTTGAAACGATTATTAAGATTACTATATGTATATATTCAAATTGTTTGGCAAATATTGTGTTTATCCAACGATTCAAACTGCACTACTATTTTTATGAATATATTTGTTTATATCTCAGCTGCCAGACTTTAACAGATATTATGTTCATCTATATATATATATATGGCCACGCCCCCACATGTGAGTCAGAGAAGGTGAACAGTAATTGTCTATATATATATATATATATATATATATATATCTATAACTCTATCTATATCTATATCTATCATTATCTATAACTATATCTATATCTATATCTACATCTATATATGTAACTCTTTCTATATCTATATCTATCTTTATCTATAACTATATCTATATCTATATCTATATCTATATCTATATCTATATCTATATCTATATCTATATCTATATCTATATCTATATCTATATCTATATCTATATCTATATCTATATCTATATCTATATCTATATCTATATCTATATCTATATCTATATCTATATCTATATCTATATCTATATCTATATCTATATCTATATCTATATCTATATCTATATCTATATCTATATCTATATCTACATCTATATCTATATTTCTATCTATATCTACATCTAGATCTACATATACATCTATATCTATATCTATCTATATCATCTATATCTATATTTCTATCTATATCTATATCTATAGCTCTATCTATATCTATATCTTTATCCATATCTATATAGAATGTGAACTGTAACTGGCATTCACTTGATAAACGAGTCTAACAAATGTGTCCATTGCTTTCGATATATGGAATGAGTAAGATATCGATGAGAATTTGAACATTTCAGTAAATGCACAAGAATTTCCAAATTTCATAATATATATAGATATATATATATATATATGCTTATGTACGCAGCCATATAGGTACTCACGTTTATATAGTATTTATGTATATATATATATATGCACTACAGTTTTATGTGCAGAAGGCATAAAGGCAGCGCCATCAAATTGGGATACGACGCGACGTTAAAGGCTAAAGCGAAGCAGCGAACGCACAAAAACACGCTGCGATGGGAGTTGAGCATTTTTCCATTTGATGTGTGTTAAGTAAAAGGTGCTTTTAATATTTTAGGCGCCCACACACACACACACAGAGAGATGGATAGAGAGAGAGAGAGAGTGAGTGAGAGACGATAGTAACTGAAGTGAGCGTGTGCCTGCACACACTGGAGAATGGTTAGGATGTAGCCACTTGAAAGTGCTGATGCCCAGCCAAGGTTAGTTAAAAGTTAGGCATTCGCCACTTGACGTGCCAAATTTCACGCCACTTGAAGCGATGTGGAGCAAGCAGCAACCAGCAAGCAGCAACCAGCAAGTAGCAAGCAGCATGCATCTGCTGAGCAGCAGCAACAACATCCGTTTCAGCCATCAGGCGAAGCACCTGGAAAGTTTTGTAGCTGCCATCTGGCTGCCACCTGCCACCTGCCAGCTGCCAGCTGCCATCACACAGAGGAACGTTTTAATCCTTTTGCATATCGCATGCAGCGTAAAAAGCATCGTTAAATAAACATAAGAATATGAATGCAGGATTTCGTTGCGACTCGTGCGAAACGCTTTCAAACCCATCCCCAACATAAATTGCCCATAAACTTGATGGCTCGAACAAGCAGCTGACTACCAGTCTCAGGCTCCATTCATTTCCGACCTGTCTCATTTTTTTCTCTCTGGTTTCACTTGACTTCAGATTTTGGTTTGCAAAAACTTTCAATCAATTAAAATCGCATTGGAATATACTCAATTTAATTTGTTTGCTTTCGACTCATTTTGGCAAGTCGGCGGAAAAACAAGCTGAAAATTGATTTATAGTCGAACCGGTCGCAGCGCAACCAAGCTCGTGCCCAGCTCGTGCCCGAGCCAAACGAATGGCACAGCGATCGAATTAACATATTTTTACAATAATTCCTAGTTGCCGCTACCAATTTATGCTCTTTGCATATCCGTTTATAACTCGGATGCCGCCAAAAACATATCGTATCCTTTTGTAGCCCCACCGATAAGGGCTAGAGGCGGCAAATTTATGTGCCCAAAGAGAGAAATCGATAAACAAATATCAGAAATCACTTTTCTTTCATGCGGCAAAAGTTTTGTGGCCCCAACAGAAGCGAGATAAATAAAGAGAGAGAGAGCTCAGAGTGCACCCTAAAACTGAGAATAACTGAAGAGCGAACTAAAGTACAGCTGTAGACTTAAGCTATGCGTGAGTTTTATTGAAAGACAAACTATGCTGGAAGACAGCTGAAGTTATCAGATTCAGCTCAAAGTCTGTTTGAAGCTAACTGTTATCATCTCGATAGACAGCTAGATAATCAGCTCTTGTCTTGAGCTGAGTCTTATTTGAAGTCAAACTATGCTTGAAGATAGCTGCAGTTATCAGCTTGCTATACAGCTAGAAGACCAACTCTTATCTTGATATCTTCAGATATCAGCTACATAGTCAATACTCCAATTGAGCTAGTTATAGCTACGAACTTGACAGCTGAACTGTTATAGGTTATATGAGGATAAGCCATAGGATAATACTGCTTAGTGATATGAACTAGAAGTTCACAGCTAAAGCTTTAGCAATTAACACATCCCTGTAGCTTGAATGGAGTTGGAGCTGAGCTGGAGCTGGAAGTGAACTGATGCAATCCTCTATATCCAATACCAATATCTCTTTAATTTATATGTATATATATATATATATAATATAAGGATCAGAAAAGAACTACTCATGATATTCAAAGACCAACAGAATTCGAATCCAAATGCCTCTGGTTAAAGCTTGAGCGAGTCTGCTTAGCTTAGGCTTCATCTTGCCATTTGCAGTGTATTAAACAAATTGTGGCAAGGGGAAGAAGAAGAACAGGCAGCAGAAGGCACTGTGCGGCAGCAGGAACTGTGTGGCAGCTACACGTATTCGTAGCAGGCCGCAGCTTCCATATGCGCTGCGCCTCAAAGATGTCCCAACATTGTTGCCCCACTACTTTGTCTTTGGTTGCTTTTGGTTGCTTTTGCTGCCCCACCAACCAACTGGAGTGGTGTGCGCGAGTGTGTGCGTGTGTGTGTTTTATTTATGGTCTAGGACTTTGAAGCTAAAATTTCGTAGCTCTATTCACTGTTCACTGTTCACTGTTCACTGTTCACTGTGCGCTCAGCTCCGGCTGCTATATTAAATCGCAGGCCATAGTTTTCAATAAGATGCCATCGCTCCGGCCAACGATGCCTTCCATTTATTTTCTCCTTCTACTACTTCCACCATTTTTTTTTTTTTTTTGAGTAAGAGGGGCGTGCCCCTAATTTATGTACTTGGGGGTAAGTTCGCAATAGTTTTGAACATGAATGGGAGCAAGAGAAGAAGAAGAAAAAAATAAAGAGCCAAAAATTCGGCGGATACCTTCGACTGTGCTTGGCCAACAATTAGCGGCGGAGCAGGACGAGTGGGCGGGTTAGGCATGTCTGGCGTCTAGGCGGCGGCTACCACCGACTATTCGACTAGCGCGTCGAGTCGCCTGTTGTTGTTGCTGTTGTTGCTGTTGTTGCTGTTGTTGTAGGCGCGACAATTTTAGCCATTTGCCAAGCAATGCCTTTTCCATGTCCTTGTCGACAGTCGACTGCCGGCTGCGGCGCTGGCTGCCGCTGTAACTCGAGCCATCGTGATGTCTTATTTTATTCGCTGTGCTGTTCTATTCTGTTCTGTTCTGGTTGGCCCTGCGGTGTCTAGCGACGTCCCTGCGCCTTGGGCCGCCTCGGGCCGCCTCGGGCCGCCTGCTGGCCGATATTTTATTTTTATTTTTATTTTTATTTGCAAAAATCAATTTATGGCTTCTTTGGCAATAAACGATTTCTCTCTTTTAGTTGCCTTTTTCTTTTCTTTATGGCCGCATATCTTAGTAATATTTTCTATCATTGTCATCGCTTGAGTTGTGCCCTACAGAATTCCCAATGCTCTATCTAGCCCGCTCTCTCTCTCTCTCTCTCTCTCTCTCTCTCTCTCTCTCCCAGCGTGTGTCTCTCTATCAGGCAACGCTGGCGACGTCATCTCCTTTCTTTCTTTCATTTTTTTCTTGCGTCTTCCTTATTTTTATTGTATTGTTAGCAGTCCGTTGTCGCACCGCCCACCCAGTCCCAATTTGACCAACCGCACGCCCATTATTCATTGTACACTTTGGACCTGCTTCCTTTTTGGCCTCACAATGTCTATCTGTGTGTGAGCGTGTGAGTGTGTGAGTGTGTGAGTGTGTGAGCGTGTGTGATTGTGTCTTGGCTCAATAATGGTGCGATAATAATGCTCGCCAAGAATTTCATCCAAACACTATGCCGTTGCAGGCGCCACTTGAACGAAAGGATGCACGTATATGGCCAGGCCCAAATATGGTCATGGTGTCAACTCAAGTCAACTCAACTCAAGTCCAAGTCCAAGTCCAAGTCAAGTCAAGTCATTTCCTTGAGCGGCAAATGAGCGTCGTACACGCATTGCATTCTAGTTGCGCAACAGGGCGTATGATTGACGAGTAAGGCTTGAGCAGCAGCTTAGGAGCTTGCACACAGCTAGAATGATCCCGATGCAGGGAGAGACAGAAAGAGAAAGAGAGAGAGAGAGAGAGAGAGAGAGAGCGACCTAAAGGCTCATTTGATAGGAAAATCTAGGCAAATATATATATTTGTACACATTATAGTATATAATAAAACACTTTCTTTATGAGAAAAATCCATCAATTGAATAGACAGACAGAGATCAAAGTAGTTTCAGTATGCAAAAGAGAAGCCAAACAAAAGAGAGAGAGAGAGAGAGAGAGAGAGAGCAGTTGAATAGGAATTGAGTAGGAACAAGTAAGACTGCCCGACTGCCGACTACTCCTTCTTTGTAAAGAAGTCAGGAAGCAGTCTGCTTGGACTCAACTATCCCACTGCGAAGCGCCAGCTCAAAGCATAGTTTTTTTCTGCTTTGCCACGCCCCCAGTAGGCATATTTATATTAAGCAGATCTATACAGAAGGTCAACAGTAAGTTCAAGTTACTAGCTCTAAGACCTTACAAGATATAAGCTGATGCAGTTCGCCACGCGCCCCAATAGTCGTGTATATATCCGCCATATCTTTTTAATATTGCCTTATCAACGCAAGGGTACTCAGGTGTGAGTATGCCAAGTTTCTAGTATGCAAGTCTCTAGCTGCAACAACTGCGAAATAGTCGACGTTCATACGGACAGACGGACGAGCGGACGGATGGACGGACGGACGGACGGACAGCAAAACCAATATACTTTTTCTACGAAACAAAACAGAAGTGAAACGCGAATGGAAGAGTGAGTTCAAGAGAAACCTATTAACCGCATGTCAAGCGACAAATAATAATATTATAAATAAAAACAATTTTCAAACAATTTTTCCTTTTGCGATGCATTTTATGCAATTTAATTGATATGAGCAGCAAAGCAGCAAAGTCAGACTGCGGCTGCATGCTGCAAGCTGCAAGCTGCTTTCATCTTTGATGCAAAATGATTGCAAATAATTGTTGCAGCTGCATCGGAATTGGAATCGGAATCGGTCAGCTATAATGCTTCATATTAACCTTTAGTCGGAGCAATAAAAATGCAAAATTAATTAAGCAGCCATTGATGACAAATCAAACATGCACGCACGCACAGTCTTTATGGCAGATATGTTGGCTTTGCCTTTGACCAGCGTGGAGGATGCGAGTTTTTTCACAGTTCACTCACACACTCACACACACACACACACTCACACACACACCACTCTGTGCAATGTCCATAAAATACTTGATGCTCTTTTTCTTTTTTGAAATGACAAATAGAAAGAGCGTGCGGCTGGCTGCAGGGAGGGGGCGTGGGCCCGGTGCGCCTTTGTTGGGCTCGTTCGTTCAGCCATCCATAAAGTTAAGTTTTTTGCCAGTATTTTTTTTTGCCACTCACACAATAAATAAAGCTGTTTTATTATTGTATTTTGCTGCAGAGACGCATGAATAAATTTCGCCTGGCCAAATAAAATAGCGATTCACAATGAGCGCGCACATGCCGAGCGACGCGTTTGACAAGTTTATAAATTATCGACTGTGGGATGCCGAAGAAAAAGCGGGAAATGTGCAACCGATTGTTAAATCTCATTGAATGCCATTAGTGCGGCCAAAGAATGCCAACTTTAAATATCAGATATCTTAAGACATGCATGCAAATAACGAAAGAGACGAGAGCAGCTCAAACACCATTACATTAGCTCTACATCAAATCGCACGAAGCCACAACTGAAAGAGCGATCAGAGTTGACCACAATCTTGACATGGGCAACGCAAAAGTAAAAGACTTAACGATTATATACTAAGACTTCTTCGAAGCAGACTCCCTATAGCTGGCTCAAGCATGAACATGGCACTTAGGACCAACTCCAACGATCGAGTGCGCTGGATAGTGGAGGCGAGCACTTGTGTTCTATGGCCATGGCAACAGGAATAAGATATAAGATAAGTAAAACAGCTTAGCACAGATCACTGCAGCTCATTCAATAGTTACTTCAAACCCATTTCAATGCCAACCAAATCTCTGCTCGGACTTATCCGAGCAATTGGTGTTTAGGCAATGGCAGCATTGATGTGTTCATAAAAATAGTAGTGCGAGTCAAATGCTGAACATGCTGAACATTAGGGGAATCAACATAACATTTTGAGAACAACTTGAAGCTGCAATGATGCCATACAAATATATTTAATATTTATTATTAACTAATAATTAATTAATAGTTTTCAAATTATTTTGAAAGCAACAATTGTTGTTGCTAACTTTTCCCAATACAATTTTCAGTTTGAATAATTCTACTTGAAATTTCAATTCATTGTTGTAAATCTTCTGCTCAAGACTTCTCAAGCCAAGGCAATTGTGAACTACATTTAATTTCTATATTTATTGTATTATTAAATCTCTTCCTAATCAGCTTACATAACCGTTTGCATTGAGTCGCATATTTCTGTTTGAAATGCAGCTGAATGCCATCGGGCCACAGCTGCTTCCCTTGCACTGTCTTTGCCTAGAAATTGCAGCTAACGAACTCTCAACTGGCTTTAGCATAGCCATCCAAGGCAGTTAATGAATCTAAACAACATGTAAGCCTCTTACTGATTTTTATTATAATTATTATAATACTCAGCGCAGATTTGTTGGCTTTGGTTGGCTCGCCTTGGCTTGTCGCTCAGCCAACAGTCTTTAGGCAAATACATTTTCGCTTCATATCCGGTCAATCACTTATCACGCACTCATTTCTTTTGAGCCGTTTGGATTTGCAATTATTTGTTATATTCCCAGTGGATGTTTCAACTAAAACTAGCTGCTGCTCCGGCTGCGGCTGCTGCTGCTTCTCTTTAGCTTTGCAGTTTGATCAAAACTAATCGGACGATGAAAAGGCAATTCCATCAACGCCAGAGCCGGCTGGCCATTGCCTATTGGCTGCATTCATCAATCAATCAAGCATTCATTATGGCAGCTACCAAATTAGCAAAAACAGCCAGAGTTGCTGAACGAACGTCAAATAACAAGCCCATTGGGTCTATTGTTCGATTCGATGCAGCCAGGCCACAGCCGCCGCCACAGCCGCAATTCGAATTAAAATTAATTGGCAAAATAATACACTCTGCACACACACACATATGAATAACAATGGCCACATTGTGTAGTAGGCGGCCAAAAATGCGTAACATGAGCAATATGTTGAGAGAGAGAGAGAGAGAGAGAGAGAGAGAGAGAGAGCAATATGTATGAGAGCCTTGCTACAGCGCAAGGGGCGTATACGCAATGGCAATGGCTAAAGGCAGCAAGAGCTGAAGCTCGACGCTTTACAACCCCTTGGGCAAGCTAGATATATAAAAATATATATGCTATATATATGTGAGCAATATCACTCATTTCTTGATCATTTCGAACACCTCAAAGATCTCTCTCTCTCTCTCTCTCTCTCTCTCTCTCTTACTCTTTCTCTTGCTGCCTAACAGCCAAATAAATCTCAACAATTGGTGACCCAACTCTAGTTGTGATGTGACAAATTCTCTAGCTGTGTGATATGTTCTATTATTTGATTTGATTTGATTTGATTTGATCTGATCTGATTTGATTTGTTTCGTTTCGTTTCGTTTCGATTTGTTTCGATTTGATTTCATTCGATTTGATTTGATTTCAGTTTTACTTGGCCCATTCATGGTTTCTGTGGCCATAAGTAACTATATATTTTCGCAACGCAAACGCTTGTTGGAGCCGACATGGCGCTGACTGATATCCAGCAACAATAACAATAATAAAAAATAAAGAAAAACCAACAGCAGCAGCAGCAGCACAAATGTGTGTGTATATATATATATATATATATATATATATATATATATATATATATATATATATATGTATGTATATATATAAATAAGAGCCAACAACACATCTCTAGACATGTTTGCTTGTTTATAAACGAACTTTTTATTGCTACAAAGTGGCAGGCGACAAGCCAGAAATGTTCGACGCACACACAGCCAGTGCCGGGTGGGTGGATGATCTATATATACATACACACGCGCACACACACACACACACACACACGCACACACACATACACATACATTGTATGCTGTTGTTGTTGTGGTAGGAAGTACACAGAAAGTTTTATGTGCGGCACGACCGAAAACTCGAATGCATTTCTTGTGCCCCGCAACAAATTCAATTGACAAGTTAAAAACTTCGATGCGCTTCAAGTGCATTGGAAAATATTTTACTTTAGCTCTGGCACACTCACACACTCACTCACTCACTCACACACTCACTCTCACACTCACTCACACACTCACTCACTCACTCACACGCTCACTCACTCACTCACACACACACACTCACCTGTCTCGCTGTCTCTGCCTCTCACTGCTTTCTATGAAAATTGTTTTCATAAAATTTCTAATGTCTAACGAAACAAACGAGTTTTTTTTTTCTTCATTTTTGTTTGTAATTCTTAAATAACAAAATCTGTGCAGATTAAAGAGTTTTCCTTTTCGATTGATTAGTTGATTGACTGGCCGACTGATTGCAGTTGCAATTGGGTTCGCAATCGAACATCAAAATTTGGTTCTGGCAACTTCGTTTTCAATAACAATAAATTCAAAATTCAAAATGAATTTAAATGAAATATTGAACGTCTTCTTGACTTGCGTGTACTAACAAGGCAGTCTAACTAGTTAGCAATGCGAATTCATTACGCATTCGAGATTTGAATCAACAGCCCAGTCGACTTAGTCTGTCTGCCTGTCGAACACTTAACTAACATCGATATGCATACTAAATCAAGCGTTTCAAGGCAGCGATAACTTTTTCAAGCCTATCAAAAGCGATTAAAATCGATAACAAACTTCTGTGTTCTCTGTGCTCGCCTTTAAGCTAACGAACTTCTACCTTCTCCTATCGTCATTTTGTAGCCAATTGAAATCGATTGAAATCGATAACAATCGACAGTCTGCTGAGCTCTTTTCTAAGCAACCTTCCAACTCCGTTTTAAAAACAATTGAAACTCGATTGAAATTAATAACAACGTTCAGTTTCCTGTGCTCTTTCATCAGTTGCTTCGTACTTCTAGTCTAGTCGATAAAAATCGATAACAATTATTAGTTTTCTGTGCTGTCTCTTAAGCAGCCGCCAGCCTCTTCCAGACACCATTTGAAAATCTATTAAAATCGATTTAAATCTATGACAGACTTCAGTCTTAAGCTACCTTCCATACACCTCTCAAAGCGAAAGAGTCTCTAAATTTGTCAATATTAAAACTTTCCCCGATTCATATACATTCAAAATGTCTGGCAAGAAGAAGCATATACGAAAATATATAGTTATTTCAGTTAGCATCTTGAAACTGAACTTTAAGAAATGGCTGAGAATTTACTAAGAACTGCGGCCAGTGCGCGCGGAAGAAGAAGTTGAATAAGATTTGCTTATCAAAGAATTTCATTTCGGTTCACTCTTTTACTTTGAGATACTAAATATTTCACTTAAATTAAAAAGAAAACAAAAAGAAAAACTAAAGTTTTCTTATCATCAATGCAAATTGCCAAAGAGCTGAAAAGATTCGGCGCTACGAATAGAAACTTGGATAAAAATCAATAAATTTGTTCTTGAGTTTAGTTTTTTGTTTGCCTAATTTAAGAGCTAATCACATAAAAAGAAAAATGGAAATGGAAATGGAAATGGAAAGGGAAATGAAAATGGAAAGGGAAACAAGAACAAGTCGATGGCATTGTGTTTTCTTAAAATTAGATACGGGCAATGCCGGGTAATTTGTGCTACTGTATAAATAAACATGCCTATGTATGTGTGTGTGTGTGTGCGTGTGTGTGTGTGTGTGTTGTTTATACAATTTATGTATAATTAATTTAATTTTGAAACTGTTTGGCAATGGGCACGCCCCTGCCATGCGACGCCCCCTCCCCCCCCCGCGCCTGGGCAATCGTCAGCGTTTCCTGCAAACAGTTCGTAGTTCGTTTGCCCCGTTTCGGGCAACATATTGAAGCGGAAGTGTTTGTGACTTTTATGATTTGGCAAGTCTTTGATTTGATTAAGCCTCAAAGTGACACACACACACACACACATACACACACATGTGTGTGTGTGTGTGACTGATTGGCATTGCCCGGGACTAGCTGCTCGATTGCTCAATGAATGAATCCCATGAATGGCCAATGAATTTTCCCCCACATTGCGATTCTCACGATTCGCACACAGCTCCGTAATGTATTTGGGGCTTTTCCCTTTTGCTCAGCTATTTGTTGTTTTCTTTTTCTTTTTTTTTCTATTTACTTTTTCGTTTTTCTATCACTGCAATTGATTTGGTTGAGCATCAAGCGCCACTGGCTTAGAAATTAACTCTCATTTTCGAACGGGCGAAATAATGTTTTTCATTTTATTTGATGTGGTTCCATTTGACTTCCTAAGTTGCCTTAGCTAGCTATCGCCGCACAGCTCTCAATGCAAGCACTTGTGACATCGGCGAAACGATTATCACGATGATCATCTTTAGCTCGAACAGATTTATCTGCTGCACAAGCCACACACGACCAGATTGCGTGCCGGCAAGACTAGAGAGCTGACAAGGTTGACTGAAAAAATATTCAACTCAATTCATAATTTTAAATATCTAAAAAATACTTAAAAAAAAAAAAAAAAGAATTTTCAATTTTCTTTGAGTTAAAATATTTTGAAAAAATATTTGTTGAATATATTTCTCTTATATATTTTCCGAGAGCTGAAGCAAAACAGTTTTATGCTGAGCTAAATATGAGCAATGAATGTGAATACTGATTATGAATATTGAATGTGAGAAAAGAATATGAATACTACGTATGAATACTGAATATGAAAACTGAATATGAAAACTGAATATGAATACTGAATACGAATATCGAGACTGAATATGAATACTGATTATGAATATTGAATGTGAGAAAAGAATATGAATACTACGTATGAATACTGATTATGAAAACTGAATATGAATATTGAATGTGAGAAAATAATATGAATACTACATATGAAAACTGAATATGAAAACTGAATATGAAAACTGAATATGAAAACTGAATATGAATATTGAATATGAATATCGACACTGCATATTCAATATGAATATTGAATGTGAGAAAAGAATATGAATACTACACATGAAAACTGAATATGAAAACTGAATATGAAAACTGAATATGAAAACTGAATATGAATATTGAATGTGAGAAAAGCACATGAATACTACTAATGAATACTGAATATAAATAAAGAATCTGAACATTGAAAGTGATTAGTGAATATGAATACTGAATATAAATTAAAGAAAATGATTACGAATATAATATATATGAATATTGAATATGAAAACTGATTATTAAAACTGAATATGAATACTGAATATGAATATCGAGACAGAATATGAACACTGAACACTGTCAATGAAAACTTAATGTGAATATTGAATATGAGTACTGAATAAAAACATTGAATATCAATACTGAATATTAATACTGAATATGAATTTGAATTTGAATACTGACTATGAATTTTGACTGTAAATACTGAATATGAATACTGAGCATGAATATAAATCTAAATACACTTGTGGTCAATAAAATAGTAGTGCTGCACTGCACAAAGCAAAAAAAGCAAATGAAAAGCTAATTTTTCCGATGGAAAATGCAAAGAGAGAGAATAGAGTGCAAAGAAGAGAATTACAAAAAGGTCCCGTTACTTTCGGTCATAATTAAATTGCTTTGGACGATTTTAGAGCATAAAGCTGTAGGTGGACACATATGCTTCATCCGGAATTCTTGCCTTTGATACTTTGTTCAACACCTGATCAGTAATCCGTCTGGCTTATCCAGAATGTTTCCACTTAACCGTTTTTCTAGCTCACATTTACCACCAAAACTCAAACTCAATGACCTTTGGGCCCTATCTCATCAGATATAAACTGGAATACCTAAATGTTTTTTTTTTTTTTTATATATAAACAAATTCATTCATCAAATTCTAGCAACAAATGTGAAAAGTTGAATACAAATATTGTTAGTCGACTGTTTATATATATATATATTCATATATATATATATATATATATATATATATATATATATACATTTATATCTACAGACAGTTTGTGTTCTTGAGAAAATTACATTAATGTTAAACGAGTATTTTATGAGATTCCAATTGATGGAATGAATAGCTCAAATGCTTCAGCTGCAATACAATTTCCTTTCACACAACCCAACCACCCAGCCACCCAGCCACACAGCCACCCACTCGCACACTCGCACACACGCAGACAATTTCCCTTGCTGTCAATGAGCGTGAAAAAAATTTTTGGAATCTCGCAGTGGCAGGCAAATTTTTGTTCTCCCGCTCTTCTTCTTCTTCTATTTATTTATTTTTTTTTTTTATTTTATTTTTTCTTCTTCACTCAAATATTGTGGAATATCAATCAACGGCAGTTTTATGCCTTCGCCTCGCAACTTACCTGGCTGATGTTTGCTTTGATTTGTTGTTGTTGTTGTTGTTTAAATTATTATTGTCGTCGTTGTTGTTGTTGTTGCTGCTGCTGCTGCTGCTGTTGCTGCTGCTGCTGCTGCTGCTGCTGTTGCTCCCTTTTTATTTTTGTGCTGTTGCTTTAGGCGCGTAAAGTTTTCTTTTGCATTTGCTTGAACGAATTAAATGTTGTTTGTTTGGCGTCGCATGTCGCTGCCTAATGCCGTTGCCGTTGCTGTTGTTGTTGTTGTTGTTGTTGTTAACATATTTTAATTGCTGTTACTTTAGTTGTCGTTGTGTGTCGAGCAGTCACATGACGCCCGTGCGCCGCTTGCAACAAACAAATTTCGTTGATTTTTCTTTTGTTTTTGTTTTTGTTTTTGTTTTTGTTTTGTTCTTTGTCACTTTTTTGTCACTTTTGTATCGCGTGTTGTTCTTGTTGTTGTTATTAGTTATATAAAAAGAAAAACACCGAATTGCAGTTGTTGTTGTTTGTTTGTTGTTTGTTTGTTGCAGTTGCAATTGGCTTTTGGCTATGGATTTTTTTCTTATTTGTTGTTGTTTGTTGCTGTTGTTGTCGTTGTTGTTTTCTATTTGTTTATATCAATAGCTTAAATGCAATTGCTAATTATTTTATGATATGTATAATTAATTGCATTTACTTTCGTAATATATTTGGACTCTATTTCAGTCTATTTGAGCTTCATGTATTTATTATGTATTCAATTAAATAATTTAAGAATTATTTGTATTACTTTAGTGTATTTGAAATAAGTTAATGATTAAATATTTGAGTACTTAACGCATTCCGTTTTATTTAATTTAATTTAGTTTTACTTTATTTTATGTTTTTTTTTTTTTTTTTTTTTTATTTTAGTTTATTTCTTGTCTGTTTTGTCTTTGATCTGTTTTTGTTTTTGTTTTTGTTCTTGTTCTTTTTTTTTTTGTTCTTTCTTTCTTTCAAGTCTTTAACTGTTTTAATACTTCATCTTTTCTTCATATTCGCTTCGCTATCAAATCGCTCAATCCGACATCTTTGTGTGCTACAACGAGAGAAGAGTTTGAAAAAATATTTTTTATATTAGAATCGAGCATTGAAATCGAGCATGAAATATCATAAGAAAACTATAGCCAAAAATCAATTATTGAATTTGCTTCTTTCTCATGTTTTAAGTTATAATAATATATAATATATAATATATAATATATAATATATAATATATATATATATATATATTATAATATTTTTTTGTTTATCAATTTATAAACTTTGTTTTTTTTTTTGATTTCTAAGTCAAATATATTCAACAACTTTTTTTAATATATTTTAAATCATATTAATATAATAATATAATATTTTTTTTCTATCAATTTATTTTTAAATAACTTTTCATGTGATTTCTTATTCAAAAATAGTTTTTATAAAAAATTTTATATATTTTATAAATTTATATATATATTTTTTTTATTTTTCTATCAATTTTTTTAATTTTTTTTTTACTTTTTATTTGATTTATTATTGGAAAATATTTTTTAAAATTTTTTATATATTTTAAATTATTTTTCATATTATTTTTTTATCAATTTATTTTTGAATAAATTTTTCTAAAGTATTTTATTTGATATAATAAAAAATATAAAATATACTTAAAAAGGAAAATTTAATTAAATTTTATTTAATTTATTATATTTGTGGATTATATTTTTTCATATTTTATATTATTTTTTATCAATTAATTTTTGAATAAATTTATTCAAATATATATATTTTATTAATATTTTATATATTTTGAATCATATTTTTTATTAATTTTTACCAATTTATTTTTGAATAAATTTATTCAAATATATTTGTATATTTTTATTCATATTTTATATATTTTGAATCATATTTTATATTATTTTTTATCAATTTATTTTTGAATAAATTTATTCAAATATATTTTATTTTACTTATATTCATATTTTATATATTTTATTCCATTTTCTAATTTAGGTATATTTTGAATAATTTGAACGTACTTCGCGTATTCTCTAGAGCACCTAATTGCACTTTCAAGCCTAATCAGCTTTCTCCTATTATGGTATAAATTCTCATCTAACAACTTTCGCAACATGTCGACCCGGAAACACTAAAAACTTTGCCCTAAGAATGAAGCAGGCAGGCATGGAGAGAGCGAGGGAGAGACAGAGAGGAGAGAGTGGGAGGCAGAGAGAGAGAGAGAGATAGAGAGAGAGAGAGAGAGAGACAGAGAAAGACGGGCAGAGTTATGCTGCAATAAATTTCACCTCATAAGCCAATAATAACGAAACTTTTGTGTTGCACATTTTATGCCCCAAACCATGGCACAGCAAACTGCCTACCTGCAGCAGAGTGTCCTACTTTTGCAACAAATACAAGTGCAGCAATAAGAATGCTATTTAACAGCGACTCACACACACACACACACACACACACACACACACAGACACACACAGACAATGAAAATGAGAAAATTGCATAAAATGTAACGAAAAGAAGAAGCCGAAAAAAATTGATTGAGTCTTGGCAAGAGCGAGCGAGCGAACGAGCGAAATGAGGTAACAAATGGAAAACACTTTAATGAGGCAACGGCCACGAGGTGAAACTCTCAGACAAACCTAGTTACAACACACACACACACACACACACACACACACACGTACAGAGAGAGACACACTCACACACACACCTTTGTGGATTCAGTTGGGGCCAAAGAGCTTATATGCATAATGAGGCACACCTCGCGCTCATAGAAACCGAGCCAAACCAATATATGGGGCAATACACGGAGCCAGCATTTCCGGGCTGCTTTCGTTTTCGCGACAAACACAAAGACGACAGCGATGACGATGACGATGACGAAGTTCTAGTCAATGGGAATGTCGGTCAGTATGTTGTTGGCCCCGCCGACTCGACTTTAGCTATATATATATATATAAAAAAAAGTCATGTCTTGCCATAAAAAACTTATATAAGGCACAGCATGACCCCAAGGCAGACGTGTCCCGGCCCTAGCACAGTTTCGAAGCGCTGAGTCTGGCAGCTATCGAACCAGCCAGACCTCTAGATAGATCTAGTCTAGGTGCTGCCAGCTTGGGATCTATGGAAAATCTAATCAAATCTTATAATAAAGCAATTCTCTAAGCTCCTGCGCCTTCAGAGATATGCCGAATAGGCAATGGCCAGGCGAGTTCACAATGGCTGGCACACGAGTGCGTTCGAGTCAAGCTCATTGTGAACTCGAGAATCACAAATTATTATTATTGCGTGTTGCGCTGCTGGGGCAACGCCTCTGTGTGGGAGTCGATGGGGGGGGGGGGGGGGGGTTGGAGTTGGTCGTAGACTCCGCCACATTCATGTTGCTACATGCCACGGCTCGGAGCAACATCTGCAACATGGGGCTACGACAAACAAACGACAAACGGCTAACGCCTGTTCCCATCGTGGCCTCGTGACTAGACAAGTTTTGTTTGCCTGTGCCACCGCCCACCGCCCACCGCCCACCGCCTAGTACGGCTCGTACGCCCCTCGATGTGTTGCCAATCTTTGCGATGTTCCAAGTGCATTGAATGCATTTTAAGTAAGTTCACGCCGCGCTATTAAGCACAGTCGAACACGCCCCACGCCCCACGCCCTACGCCCCAATGCAAGCGCATCGTGTTTGTTTGTTTGTTTGTTTGTTTGTTCGTTCGTTCGTTCGTTCGTTTGTTGCTGTTGTCGTCCTGCATCCTTTATTTGATCATAATTTTGTCGTATAATGTTTTTTATTTTGGTGCATTTCCGATGCGCTGGCAAAGGCAAAGACGTAGCTCCATCGCATATGCATAACGCGCGAGAGCGACAGACTGACTGGAGCGAGTGGGACAGAGCATATGTAATTGCTATTTAGTCTGTCTCCATACAGCTGTGTGCGAGCGAGAGTGCATGTGTATGTGTGTGTGTGGCGTCTCTGTCTGATTTAATGGCAATAGCTGCGGCAAGCAAGCAAAGCCTCGCTAACAAACACAAACACAAACAGCAACAGCAACAGCAACAGCAACAGCAACACCAACACATGCACAACAATGCAAATAAATGAGGAACAGAGACAGAGCGAGAGAGCGAGAGAGCATGATATGCATAGGCAGACATGCATGAAGTGCAAGTGTATTAAAGAGAGTTTAATGCGTGCTCTCTAGCCTGGGGCGACCCAAAGACCATTCAAACTAGGGCAACGGGGGGGAGGGGGGCCAAACAAACAGCGAAACAACGAAACAACCAAAAAAAAAAAAAAAAACGGAATTCCAACACAATGAAAGGATGTGTCGCAGATAATAAAGGAAGCCATGTCACTTTTGTTTTAAGCCCGCATTATATGCCGACTAGGCCGACCCAACACACAGCCGACACCAACAACAGCAGCCACTCGATGCATGCACACACACACACACACACACACACACACACACACACACACACACACACACATATGTATATAGCAAGCATATAGCATATATATTAGGTCAAAAAAATCTATGCATATAAATAATAATTGATGCGTGCAGACAAGTGCAGCAGCAGCAGCAGCAGCAGCAGTAGCCGCAGCTAAAATACCCTAACCAAAAGCTGCTGTTTGCTTGCCTATTTCATGCGATAGTTCCAATTAGCTATAGGTTAATCTCCTCATTTAAATACTCTCTTGAAACTGCAACACATATCATGCACAAGTCAATTAAGCTTAGCAGAAAAGGCAAAATAATGAAATAAATGAATAAATAATAAATAAAATATATGAAAATAACAGAGAATTAGCTAAATTTCTTTAAAAATTATATAGCTTTAACTAGATAGCGTTGAAGCTGACTTCTTGAACTAGTTTCTGGCTTGCTATGGGCACGACTGGCTTGGGTGCCAGGCAAAGCTAGCTTTCAGAAGCGAATTTGCCTTGAAAGAGTTGAATGTATTCATGAATATATATATATATATGATTGCCATCATTATATATAGATATAGATATATATATATATATATATATATATTATATTGCTATATACATATATATATATATACATATATATTCACATTCTAAGACATGCAACCTCGTAGCGTGAAATTGCTAAAACTGCCAGAGCTGAACAGGAATAATAATCAGGAATATATATATATATATATATATATATATATATAGTTCCATATACTATATTCTATATTCTGCGTCATTCGCGCTGCCTGCCACAGCTCAGGCTCAAACCGAAACTGCACGCACTCAATTCCCACTTTCAACTGTTTCAGGCCAAAAAAAAAAAAAAAAAAAAAGGTTTTTGCAGCTGTTGTCCTCTCGGCATATTTGAGATATCAATTTAAAGCCGCGTTTTATAATTTATATTTGTTGCAATTGCAATTTTTTCGCTCTCAATTTTTTGTTTTTCTTTCTTTTTTAGCACACAGCAAATATGCAGTTTATGGTTATGATTTCCTCTCCGCTCACTATCTCCAGCGCTATCTCTGCCCACTCTCAGCCTCTCTCCCTCTCCCTCTCTCACTCTCACTCTACACCTTGGCACAAATTAAAATAAAATTGAAATTAAATTTCACATGTCATGTTATTCGTTTTATTTTGTGTTTTTTGTTAGTGCTGCATGCTGTTAAAATACTATAAAGATAAAGATATATATACAAATATATAGATATATATACATATATATATATATATATATATATATGTACATATGTGTGTGCGTGTGTGTGCGTGTGTCTGTGTTAATGTCGCCAATTGCCACTTTTTCACTTATGCGCATAAAACAGAATTATTTAAAAGCATGAAAGGTTTCGCATTTCCAATTCCTTTTCAACTTTATCGACTCTCAAATGCCAAAAAAAAAAAAAACAAAAAAACGATATCCAAAGGGGAGCTACGCTAATATATCATATTAAAGTCTGCAACAGATGCGCAAACAATTTTAAATCAAAAACGAAAGAAAAAAAGTAAACATAAAACACGCACTTTAAGATTAAAGAAGACGATTGCATTGACCGTAGCAAACCTCAATAGAAAATGCTGAAAATATACAAAAAAAAAAATAAAACGATTTAACAAACAAAAATCAAGAAAAGGAATCAAAATTCTTTTCTATATGCCAAATCTGTTCTCTCTGAAATGCTTCAGGTCACAACGAAGGCCAGGCCTCTGGCTAAAATGACACCAAAAGCAGTTAGCATATCTTTGTAATCGTATCCCTCAGTGCGTCGCAGAGTTCACTTCCTCAATTTAGTTTAAGAATCAGCGATCGAATAAGTTTACTAACTATAACCCAGACTAACTAACCAGACACTGAACAACATGCGAAATACTTGGAAGTCACCCGCATTGCTGGTCTTCGAGCTACATCGATTTTGATCGTTAGTTAGCCAATGGGCCAAGATGTTGTTAAAGAAAAGATGATAAACGAAATATATATATATATATCAAACAATCTATATATACATATATATATATATATATATATATATGTATCGATAATTTAACACTTTACACTCTCAGTAACACACACAAACTTTCACAACACTTTATACATTTTTACAATCTCAATTCGAATTGGTTCAGGTTCAGCTGCAGCTGCAGGTTCAGGTTCAGGTTCAGGCTGACATGATTATTTAGACTGCGCAAAGTCCCCCCCAAGGAATATGTCGAGAGTCTGTCAAAAGCTGAAAGAGATTTCTAATTAGCTCGAAGATGGCCGGCCCATCCACTGAACAGAAATGGGAGCTCAGCTGAGGCGTTTATTCAATGAACAAAGACGCCGACCGACCCCGCGCTGACCGGAGCTGACGTTGGGCGCAATGCATCAAATTATTAATAGATCCATGTGAAGCCCAAAACGATGGCCCCATTCACAGTTGCTGTGCGCAGCGGAATGGCCGGAATTTCAAATACTAAAATACTAAAAAAAAAAAAAAAAAACTAACTAAGAGCGCTCCAGGCGGCAGTATACGACTGGCAGATACCTATTCCAATGCTATAAGGGGTATTCCAGAGAGAGAGAGAGAGAGAGAGAGACAACAAATGCAAAACCGATAAATGTTTATCGATTGTTTGAAACCAATTTGAACTGCAGCTGCTCGACATTCGCTCTCTCACTCTCTGGACAAGCCGTCGGAAGTTTCTAGATCAACTCTACGCAAATATAGATGCATCTATGTATGTGTGTATGTATACTCTGTGCGATATGCCCTATTCGAGCGGCGCAGGCGTTAAAAATCATTTCGAGCTCAAGATTTATTTGATTTCGACAAGTTCAGCGAAACGCGCGCGCACCAACAGCAATAATTATACGCAAGAGAATAATAGTATTTCTCTGTGTCTCTGTGTGTCTCTCTCTCTCTCTCTCCCTCTCCCTCTTATTGCTTCTTATTAATTCTTTTTGTTATTTTTCCCTAATTTCATTGTTTATATTTTGCAGCGCAGCTGACGCCATAATTTTTGTCCAAAAAAACAACAACAACAACAACAACAACAGCAACGAGAGCAGCAGCAGCAACAAGAATGCATACGACTGCGTAATACTCGCTCGCATATAGTATATATATATATATATATATATATATATATATATATGTGTAGTATGTATATCTCGATTCGCATGCTTCTTGGGCTCTAAAGTCTTTGGCATATTTCGTCTTTCACACGCGCCGCACATAGTCGGAGCACCTGCAATACACCTGGCTAGACGACGCCGCTCTAAGTGCTCAAGCATATTCTCAGACAAACTAATATGCCCGTTCACTCTATGCGCACGAGCATCAAAATCTAGCACAATTAATTATTTTGATTAATAATATTTTTGGTTTTTTTTTTCGCTTCGCTTGCCCTTTGAAGTGCGCAGAAATTCAAAAAGTTTATTGCACTGAGTCATTGATGAGCGCACAAATAATATGCGTGAAAGAGTATGAATAATTATAAATTTATCTAGATTTATGAATTCCTAGTGAAATCCATTGCAAATATTTCTATACCAAATATTAAAAATAAAATTTTAGTTTCCCACTTTCTTTGCACGCAAATTCAATTCATTTACGAGATAAATTAATAAAAAAAAAAATATAAATTAATAATAAAATAATAATAGTAAAACATAAGTAAAAATAAAAATAAAAAGAATAAATAAATAAATAAATATAAAAATAATAGTTTTTTTATCGAACATATTTATAATATTTATCATATTTTTAGCACACTTCAATTTTTAATAAAAATTAATAAAAATAAAAAAAAATTAATAAAAAAAATATATTTTTTATTTTTGGAACTATTTATATATTCAATAAAAATAAATATTATTAATTTAAATTTTTATTAAAAATATATATATTAATTATTTTTAGCACACTTCAAATTTTTAATACAAATAAATATTATTAATTCAAATTTTAAATGATTAAAATAAAATATATTTTTTATTTTTGGAACTATTTATATATTCAACACAAATAAATATTATTAATTCAAATTTTCATTAAAAAAAATATATATTAATTATTTTTAGCACACTTCACATTTTTAATACAAATAAATATTATTAATTCAAATTTTAAATGATTAAAAAAATATATATTTTTTATTTTTTTTTTTTTACTTTAATATATATTCAATAAAAATATAATATTATTTATTAAAATTTTAAATGATGAAGAAATATATAAATTGTTTTTGAAACACTTCAAATTTTCAATAAAAATAAATATTATTAATTCAAATTTTCATTTAAAAAAAATATATATATATATATATATATATATTAATTATTTCAAGCACACTTCAAATTTTGAATGATAAAAAATATATATATTAATTATTTTTTAAAACACTTCAAATTTTTAATAAAAATATAACGTTTATAATTCAAATTTTTATTAAAAATTCACTTCAAATTAAAAAAAAAAAAAACAATAATAATATTAATTCAAATTTTAAATGATTAAAAAAATATATTTTTTATTTTTGGAACTATTTATATATTCAATAAAAATATATTATTTATTAAAATTTTAAATGATAAAGAAATATATTAATTGTTTTTAGCACACTTCAAATATTCGAGAAAAATATAATATTTTTTCAAATTTTATTCAAATTTTAAATGATAAAAAAAATATATTTTTTATTTTTAACGCACTTCACATTTTTAATAAAAATATAATATTATTAATTCAAATTTTAAACGATAAAGAAATATATTAATTGTTTTTGAAACACTTCAAATTTTCAAACAAAAAAAAAATATTTTTAATTCAAATTTTAAATGATAAAAAAAAATATATTTTTTATTTTTGGAACTATTTATATATTCAATAAAAATATAATATTATTAATTCAAATTTTAAATGATAAAAAAAAATATATTTTTTATTTTTAACGCACTTCACATTTTCTTTAATAAAAAACTTGTCTGTTCAAATTATAAATGCAAAAAAAAAACTTATTTGAATTATTTGTGGCACACAGAAAACTAAATAAATTTAATTATTTTTTGCACACTTCAATTTGAGTTCAATTTTTCTATATCTAAATTTGAGAATTTCAAACACAAAAAATCAACTATGAAAAAAAATATATATTTTTAGCAAATTTTCTATATTGAAAAACTGATTTCTATATTTTACATATTTATTTATATAAATGTATGCAAGTTTATATATTTATGTAAAATATACAAATCAATTTTTTGAGTTGCAAATTTATTAATTAAATATAGTTAAAAAGCCTTTTTTATATATTTTAAATAAACTATATACAATTTTATATATTTATCTCTGTGCAAATTGTTCACTTAAAAAAAAGTTTGCAAAAAAGTTTTGGCACGTTTTTCGCTGCAATCGGTCGATCGCAGACAGACAGACAGACAGAGAGAGAGAGAGAGAGAGAGAGAGAGAGAGAGAGTGAGGGACTAGCAAATACACACACACACACACACACTCGCACACACACAAAGCTCTTACACATTTCATTAACTAAATTTTGTTTGATAACTATTGTTGTTGTTGTTGTTGTTGTTGTTGTTGTTGTTGTTTGTGTGTTGATTTTGTTGTTCATTTTGCTTATTTGGTTTAATTACACTTTTGTTACAGCTTGCGAGTTGTTGTTGCTGTTGCAGTTGCAGTTGCAGTTGTTGTCGTGGCTGTTGGGCCAGTTGATGTTGTTGTCGTTGTTGCTGCTGCTGCGGCTGCTGCTGCTGTTGTTGCTGTTGTTACGCTTGTGTTTCATTTGTTTTATGCACTGCATTTCTCATAGATTTCGAACGTTTGCCAGCTGACAACATCGCGAATTGTTGTTGCTGCTATTTCATATATTTTTGTGTGGATCACATTAAAAAAAATTGTGAAAAAAATTGTGCGAAGATTGGCAAAAAAAAAAAAAAAAAACAAACAAACAACGAACGAAAAAAAAACCAGAAAACAAAGACGAAATTAAATTAGATGATTTAGTGTAAATTCGGCTCTCGGACAAGTCCTGGGTCTGTGCGTTTGCGCACAGCACAGCAAAGTCCTCAATTTACTAAGCACCGATGATGCGCTGCTGCTGGCGCTGCTGCTGGCGCCGCTGCTGCTGTGTGGCAAGTGTGCGCTTGTTAACAGTTCTTGGAGCTTCCGTTTCCGCAGCCGCTTTGAACACTGCACTTCCGCGCGTGGCTCCGATCTCGACACGACTCACGACGCGCTGTCCATGGCGCTCAGCGTTAAGCTGCAACTCCGCCTTCGCTGCTGGCAGCAGCTTCGGCCGCCGCCAGGCACGAGCGCTCGGCCAGCCGAAGCCGCGCTGCTGCAGCAGTCGAACTTCAAATCAAAATCAAAAAAACAAAAAAAAAAGACCAACAAAAAACACCAAATTCGAATTCGAAATTCGAAAATGAAAACAAAAATCGAGATAAACTAAAGATTTTGAAAAAAAAAAATAAATAAATAAATATCTATATAGATATCTGAATAGATATACATATATATATATATATATATATATATATATATATAACGAGTCGGTCGGGGGGTAATGGGGTTTTGGGGCTTACTGGTTGTGCTGGTGTTGCCGTTAGCTGATCTAATGCTGCGGCTCTGGCTGTTGCCGATGCAGTTGCCGTTGCAGTTGCAGTTGCAGCGACCGGACCAGGCCAGTAACTGGAGCAAGCTCGAGTGCTTTTAGTTCGGCCATGCAACTCCGGTCAGTCTGTGGCAACTCCGGGTCGGCACTCACTCACTCACACACACACACACACATATATATATATATATATATATATATATATATAAATATATATATATATAAACATATATGTATATACAAAAAAAACACACACACACAAAGACAGACACACAGACAGACAGACAAAGCTCGCTCGCTCAGTCGCAGACCGTGTCAGTCAACGTGTGCGAGCACGCGGAAAAACAAATGTAAACTGTTTTTGCTGCATGGCCAGCGAACGTTTGGAAGCAGCAGCACCAGCAGCGGCAAGCATTAGCAGCCGCTACCGCAGCCGCAGCCGCAGCAGCAGCAGCAACGACGACCCCAAACGAATCGTACGAACGAACGAACGAACAAATGTGGAAAAACGAACAAATTGCCGAACTATAACGATGCGCACGAACGACAAGCCGAAGGCAACCGAAACGATACTCAGGCGAAAGCACACACACACACACACACACACAGACACAGTCAGTCAGTCTAACACTAACACACACACGCACACACTCACACATACATACGCTTTGTATAGACGTCGTGAAGCAGCAGCAGTGTAGGCAGCGAAATATATTTCAGACGTCGCTTAGCGGTGAAGCGCCGCACACGAATAAGACCGAGATGCGACTGCGACTGCGATGAGACCCAACTACACAACAAGAACAACAGCAACAACAGCAGCAGCAGCAGCAGCAGCAGCAGCAGCAGTAGCAGCAGCGGCGGCAGCGGCGGTAGCATCGGCAGCAGCGGCAGCAGCGAATTCTGCCAACGCTAACGCTGACGACGGCTGTTGCGCTGCTCTTTGTCGTTGGTGTTTGTGCTTTTGTCTTTTGGCCATTGCCAATTTGGCAGGCCAAACAACATTTGCATTTGGCTGGCGTTGCTCCTGCTCTCAGCTAACTGTTAACAGCGCCAGAGAACTAAGAGCCGAAAGCTTTTGTGCACTTCGTGCAACTTCCGGCAACTAACGGAAGCAGCAAGCAAGCAAGCAACAACAACAAAAACTGCAAGCAACAACAACAGCAACGCCGACGGCAAAGCGCCGAGAACAGAGCCAAAGCCGGCATTGCGAGCCAAAGAGAACAGAAACAATTTGCAGTTGCAACTGTTGTTGTTGTTGTTATTGTTGTATGTTGTATGTTGCAGGTTGTTGCACAAGTTTTTTTGTTTTTTATGCACATAAGAAAAATAAGATAAGTTTTAGGAATTGTTCTTCCTCTACCTAGCGTAATATTTGTGATATTTAATAAAAAAAAAAAAAATTTTCCCTTGAGTTAAACTAATTCAATTTAATTAATTTTCTTTATAAGCCTTTGATAATCTGATATTTATCATCTTATCAAACTTTCACGCTTCGAATCTAACATCAATTCTCAGCGCTGCGCCGCGATCTCATATAACAGTTTTTTGCTTGTGCCTTAGCGTATGCAACAACAAATGCGATTACCGTAGACAGCAGCTGTTAGTTAACAGCGAGGCGCCATTTTACAGGCGTCTGTGCAGCTGTTAAGCTGTTAACAGCGGCGAGCGAATAGGAATTGCAACAATCAAAAGAGGAATAACAAAATGGAAAAAAGAAACGCAGCAGCGCTAACGTTCACGTCGACTGCGATGCCGCGCGACGTCAGCTGCAACGCTGACAGCCGAAAAACCACGTTTTTGTGCAGAAGGCATTCACACCGAAAAAGTTCTTGTCCGCCTGCCCGTCCCGTCTGCATGCTGCACGTGTGCACGTTTTTCGTGTTCGGCATTTGTCGGCAATCGGCAATCGGCGAGCTTCGGCAGCGACTGCGTCAGCGGCATCCGCAGCGCTCTCCCTATCGCACACACACACACACACACATACATATACACAGCCCAAGCTGACCTGCTCGCTCTCTTGCTTAACATTTATGTGTAGCCGGTTTTTAGGTTTTTCGGCTGCGTTTTTGCCGCAACCAAATGAGAAACGCGAATTTGCGAATTGAGAATGGCGAATTGCGAAATGAAACGGCAGCGGCACATCAATGGGGGATCTACGTCATTCGTTTGCTCATTTTAAGGCTGCAAAATGCAAAAAATCAAAAAAAAAATAAATAAATTGATGACACACGCACACAAAAACACGCACGAACACGCACACAGTCGCCCGCAAGCGACGTCACAGATGACGTCGAAGTCACGTCGCTGCCTGTGCCTAATCCGTTAGGTTAAAAGTTAAGACTGCAGTTGACTATATTTTGGTGATGCAATCGGCGGGAGTTGCGCGAAAACAAATGCAAAGCGCACACCGCACACACCGCACACACTCACACACACACACACACACACACACGAAGACACACATATTAATATACAGCTATAATAATAATAATAAAATAAAAGAAAAAAAAACACTTAGGGCTCGCGCACTTTTTCTTTAAACTTCTCCTGATGTGATTTGTTTTTGTTCTTTTTTTCATTTCTTATTTTATTTTAATTTACTTATTTTTTTGCTTTTGTTGCTTGCCAATTTGTTATTGTTGTTATTATTATCAATTGAAATGACGCGCTCTTTTGGGGCCCGGGCCAGTTGAAGTTTTGGGCGACGTCGTCGTCGTCATCAGCTGCGGTGCGTGTTAATGCACCACTTCCTGTTACGCTACTGTACCGGAGCGATATACCTTTGCCATTATTAGTGCAACGGCAGCTTACGATGTCTGTTTATTTGGACGCTCTCGCACACACTCTCTCGCTCTTTCGCTCTCTGTCTATGTCTATGTCTGTCTTGCTGTGTTGGACTGTCTGTCGCGCTCGCGCTCGTGCTCGCGTTCGCTCTCTCTCCCGCTCTCTTCACACTCTTACTCTGTTTCTTCTACTCGTTTCTTTTACTTTTTTTTTTGTGCGATTGTTTTTGGGAAGCCAACTGCAACTCCGGGCATGCGATTTGAAAATTGTGTCGTCAGCTTGACACAATTTTCCAGAATGCGCCTGGAACACACGAAGCTAGTTCTCTGGAACGGGAATGAGAACGGGAACGAGAACGAGAACGAGAACGGGACCGGGAACGGGAACGGGCACAGATTTTCGGGAACATTGCGTTGCTGGGCTTAAGGGGGCCGCTTTGCAGATGCGTTCGTTCAAGCAGCCGCCGCTGCCTTCGCTGCCGTCGCTGCCGCAGTCTCTGCCGCCGCCGCTGCTGCTGCTTTAGATTGTTCGTGTAGGTCTGGATTTTCAGAACACGTGTCTTTCACAGCGCACTGTGAATGCATTTATTCACGGTTTCGCAATTACATAAATAATCTGACAGTGGCTCAATAAGCCATTCGCTGTTAACTGTCGATGTTTTTGTTATTGTTTTTGATGTTGCATTTTCCATTTTGGACTCACATTTTATGTTTTCCTAAGATGACAGCCAACTCGAGCTAATCAAATTAGCTGCCTCCCGAATGCCGGCAACAATTTCATGCATTATGCATTCTGCAGCAACAGCAGCAGTTGCCAAAATGCTAAGCACCCCATACACACATACATATATACACATGTGTGTGTGTATGTGTGTGTGTGTGTGTGTGCGAGTTCAATAGCATTCTGCCCGGCATTAAAAAATAAATAAAGCCGCCGCTAACTGCACTTCGCTGTTGAGAGCAACAGCGACGCCAACCGCACGCAGCAGAGAACAAGAGAAAAGAGAACGCCAGTTTAACATTCGCTTAACAGTAGCTAACATTTGCAGTGCACGAACGAAAGCTTTTGCGCTGTTAAAGCGCAGCCACTAACATAGGAGGCCACGGGCCACAGCTGAATATGTCTCCAGCAAGATCACTTTTTAGCAACTTGAGGAATGAAAGCATTTGTGAATAAATAGTTAAGCAGTTTCATATAATGCTAATCAGCTGCTTCAATTGCAATGTAAACTTAGCTTGTGCCAACTGTGCTTGTCTCGCTCACACTCATACAGCTGCAAAGGCAGCTGAGGGTAACTGTTGTGAGGTTTGGTTTGCTCAACTTGGACTATATAGCTGAGCTCTTCTTACGACTAGTTCATATCTTTTACTCTAAGCTACTCTAGCTATAATAAACAAACAATTGAAGAACTTGAGCATAAAGAGCATTCAGACAAGGGAGGCACGATGAAATGGGCGAAGCGACAGACGGAAGGAGAGTCGGAAGAACAGTAGAAAGGGCTGACGGAGGGACAGACGGAGCGACAAGCGGAGGGACGGACAGAGAGCAGCAAGCAAAAGGAAGGAGAGATGGGCTACGAGACGAACGGACAAAAACCAAGAAGGAAGGCTGGAGAAGAGTACGAAGAGATGCATAGAGTGAAGTGACGGAGATGTGCAATGTTAGAGTAAAGAAGGAATGTACCGAAAAACAGATAAGAGACAATACAGAGACGTACGAAGAGATGGAGGAGTAAGTAGACAAAGCAACAGCAGCAGCTCAAGCTCTTCACATATCTCTCTCACGAGAAGAACAAATATGAAATGAATATAAAAATAAAAACGCAGAGAATTAAAAAGCTTAACAAAAATTTCTCGATCGTTTTATTAAAATTCGAATTGTTCATTGAGTGTTGTGTGGGTTGTGATTGACCAGCCACTGCGGTGGCTGCATATTTTTTTTCAGTTAGTGTCTTGATTAAAACTTGCATTAGCGAAATTTGACTTGAAGTCGATCATAATTGACTTTGGGTGTTGGCCAAAAATAGATAGAATAGAATGAATAGATAGAAGTATTTGGTAGCTAAAACATTTGTATAAATTTGGGTCATCAGATCTTGGGGCATGGAAGACAGCGAGAGCTTCGCTGTGCGACAATTCTGTTCGTTCGATTTTGGTTTTCCTTTGGTTTTTTTTTTTTTTTTTTTTTTTTTTTTTTGCTGAAGTTGGCGCGTGCTTAGCGCAGCTTAGCGAGTTTGTCGCGAGCGGTGGGATGTGCATAGTCCTGAACGGAGAGCTCCATGTAGATGGGCTCCGTGTAGTTGTTGGTTAGCACGCGCAAGTCCTGGCCGGTTAGCCGCAAATAGTTTTTGCTTTTCGTCATAAACTTGTCGCAGTCGTGGCACTTGTTCAGGCCGCGCACCTGCATGATGCAGCTGCGACTGATGTCGATGCGACGATTGAAGACGGTCATTTGAACGTGCACGGGCCTGATCGGCTCAACGCTGACCAGCCACAGAGCCATAACGCTCTCGCGCATGCCATACCGGCCGGCCATCGCGAAGCCTCGATTGCTTGACGGACAGCCGCCAATGTTGTCCTTGGGGCGCAAACGCGTGCGACAGGCCATCACAAAGATCGGCATGTGGCCGGTGAATTTGCTGTATTTGCTGGGCAAGCCCACATTGTAGACGGACATGTAATGCGAGATGGGCATATTCTGGGACTTGCTTCGATCGCCGGCGAACACGATCATCGATAGGCAGACGTTGCGCGACAGCTTGAAGGAGCGCGGCTGAAACATGATCAGCACCTGATCGCGTTCGTACAGTTCGTTCAGGGCCAGGCCGGGTTCGCTGAAGTGGACGTGGAGAAAGTGCGCCAGCATCGATTCGTTGAGCAGGCGCACACAGCTGGGCTTGTTCAGCGGACAGGAGAAGAGTCGGGGAATCGTATGGCCATAGCTGTGCCGATGGCCGTGCCGTGCTTTGTTCGCCTGCATCATGCTGATATAGTCGCAGCTGGCCTTCTCCTGGAAGAGGCGCAACTGCTGCAGGCGCACTGCAATATCCTTGGCACGCTGCTCGCGGCTCAGCTGGTCGAACTCTCTGGACAGATAGGCGCATCGCTCAAGGGCTGCACGGGCGGCCTGCTCGCCGAGTATCGGTGCGCCCACATAGCCGACGGCCAACGTATCGATGGACAGATACTTTTTATGCACACGCGGGCTGTACGATGTGCACGACTTGAGATAGCTGCCCGGATCACACCACACCTCGTTGAGTGTGTCCGAGGAGCCGTGCCGCATGCCGCCCGACTCGAAGGACAGTCGCTGCGCCTGCAAAATGCTACGCGTCGAGTCCAATTGTAGCTGCGACGAGGATTCCGTCAGCTCAATGCTCTTCGTACGCATCTGAGCGGCCATTTCCGTTGAGTTGAATAGCAGCCGTGGCGTATTCGGTGCCAGCAGCACCTCCACCTTGGGCGACGAGTTCGAATCGTAATCATCGAACAGCTCCCGCTCGGTGCTCAGCTGGGCCGCCACCTTGCCGGGCAGATCGACGAGCTTGGGCGAGCGACGCAGCGGATACGGCAGCTCGACATTGCCAACGTTCAACTCCGTGCACTGTGTCCGCGCCTTGCCCCTGTCCTTGGCCTTGTACTGCAGTGGAAACTGCATTCTATGCGAACTCTGATTCGGGCCCGCTCCCCTATCGAGATCGAGCAGCAATTGCTCGCGCCGCTTGCGCCATCGGCGCAGATCGCGACTCATGCGATGCCCCAGGCGACTTGGCAGCGGCAGCGGCGGCGGCAGCGGCGGCGTCGGCGGTGGTGGCAATAGTATTTCTGGCAGCTTCGCTCGCGTGGGATGGGCCTTACAGACGCGAGCGTCCGGGGCGCTAGGCTTGCACGAAAGCGCCTCGAAATACTGACTCGACGCTGTCAGCAGTTGCGTATTCATATTGCTCGCCAGATCGACGGGCTCACAGAGCAGCTTCGTGTCTTGCTGGTCATAGATTTCCGTGCCGAGTAGGCACTTTCGCACCGTGCCGTCCGCAAAGCCGCACGGACAGACATTGCCGCCGTGCAGGCGCTGAGCCGTTAGGTCGCCGAGTTCGCCATCCCTTTGGGTGAAGCTGTCCTGGCACCGGTGCTCACGGAACATATACTGCTCCTGCCTGCGCCGCTGCCGGCGCCACGCACGCTCATTGTCCCCCATATAGAGCAGCTCCAAGGATGTCAACGGTATGCCCAGGCGCTCGTAGTGCATGCGCTGACGATACAGCTCCACAAACCCAACCCGATAGCTGTTGTGATCGTCCGGCAGATCGCCCGGCTCACTGCACCTATCGGAGCTCCTTAATAGCAATTGGTTTCCTTCGTCCGGCAAATGCCACTCGATATTTCGCACCAGTTTTTGATACTCGCCGGTTAAGCCGTGCAGTATACAGCGACGGTCACTGTCAGCTGTAAAGAGGGCGCTGTTAATGCTTAGCTAATTGTCTCTTGGCTTCGCTGCGCTACTCACTTAAGGCTGCGGACTTTGAGCTATGGAGCTCAAGGCCGGACGATGCTAGCACCAGCTCGTCAGAGGTATAAAAACGTTCCGATTCTGTTTCTGTGTGTTGTTGTTGTTGTTGTTGTTGTTGTCGCTGTTGTTGCTGTTGTTGTTGTTGTTGCTTGTTTGTGGTCGTTTGCCCATGCCACGGTGCTGTTGCTGCCACGTGTGCGAAATGTTTTTGTTCCGAGTAGTTAAACTTATTTTCCATATCTTACTTAACTATTTTGATTTTCGATTCAGTCAATCGGCCGTGACATGAACGAAATCTCTACGACTGAAAAATCGACGTCTACTGCGACTACTTAAGTTCGATATATGCCAATTGTCACAACTTGATCTGGCTCAAAGCGAGTTACCGATTGTATGGCGGATGTAGCTATAAATTGAAGAAGGGTAGCTCAAGGTAAACCAGTTTAGTTGGGGGCCTAGAAAAAGTCGAAAAAGACAGCAGTATGGGAAAAGCTTAAGTCTTATACGCAGATCTCATGCATGCCAAAGAAACTCCGTTGAAAGACAATGGACATTAGTAACTGCTGTACCTACTGTACCTACTTCATTTGCCGCAAACTCTGAGCTGTACCTATGAGATATATGTATACTGATTCTCGCACTGACTTTACAGAGTAACTACTGTACTTACTATACTTACTGTAGCTACCGTACACGCTGTGCATAGATTTATTAAGCCATAGAGTACATACTGTACCCACTGTACGTACTTTATGGACTGTACCTACTGTACCAGCTGCAGCTACTGTAAATGCAAACTCTATACATGAAATTTAACGATTTTCGCTATGGAACTTAACCAAGGAATACCTAATATACTTGCTACAACTGCTGTACCTACAATGTTTGTAAACTGTAGCATAGTGTACCTACTGTACCTACTCTAAATGTAACTTCTAAGTGTAAGATATGCAGACTATCACAAATTCAGTATAATTTAGAGTGCCTTCCATACCATGAAGCACTGGGCAGACTCATGTGTAGAGCACTGACTACCGTACCTACTGTAGCTACGCTACCTACTGCACCTACTCTAGCCCCTGCCTAACTCTTACTATGTGCACTACGTGCATTTCTTCTATTGCTTCGATTAGTAGCTGAGATCATTTCTAATTCAAATTTGAATTGAGATTCAATGGAAATCGAACAATATAAAATGGAAATGGAAAAGCGATAAGGTATGATACGATTATAGTTAGCTGAGCCGCAGTACGATTGACATCTGCACCTGTCAGCAAATTAATATCTCGCATTAGATAAGAATTTCGTAAGATATAGATATTGAGAGATAAGTTAATTCCTAGCCCTAAGCTAATGGTGGTGCTCGATAAGCGGAAATACAAGTGGCTTGGATATGGCTTATCAGCGGTTTTTCGGCACACACCTGCTTTGGTCTATTGAGGTATGCATTGGCAGCGATCTGTCGATGAGTGGTTTAGCAGCTGCTTGCGATAAGTGCAAATCGCTATAAAATGATTTGCCTTTCAGCTGAACCGTCGTTAGCTGTCGATTTCTCAAGTGAACACCTGTTAGGGTCATTTCAGATAAGCGACAGTTGCCAGAGTCTTAAAATTATTGAACCACTTGTACACCATAAAAACTATAAAGCGCCCACTGCCAATACGACAAGGTAACAAAAGGCTGTGTTCAAACAACAACAGTAACAACAAGTGACTCACATAACCAAAAACCCAATGGAAGCATTCAATGTACGAGCTTCGTCTATTTCGATCTATTGTGTACTATATAAAGGTACTCAGGCTGAAAGACTGGAAGCTAAATGCTTAACAATATAATTGGCAGTTGAGTAACTTGGCCATTTCCCGTAGGCAAAACGGCTGGAAAGTCTTGTCTAAGACTTCGTTAGAATGAAGTCAGTTTGTTTCTGTTCTTCTGTCTCTCTCTCTCTCTCTCTCTCTCTCTCTCTCTCTCTCTCTGTATCTCTGTGGCAAACTCATTCTCTCATTCTTTTTCTCTCTTTCTTTCACTTAACCGTTCACTCTCTCTCTCTCTCTCTCCGTCTCTATATCTCTTTCTGGATTACTCTTCGACATTCTCTTTTATCCTCTCTTTTTCTCTCTCTCTATCATTCTCTTTCTCTTGCTCAGTCCCTCTCTCTATATACACATAAATATACATATATCTCTGACTCTGACGCTAACTCTTTTTCTCTGTCTCTCTCTCTCTCTCTTTAACCTCTCTCTCTCTCTCTCTCTCTCTCTCTCTCTCTCTCTCCCTTTGTCTCTCTCTCTCTCTTCATCTCCATCGTCTCTCTCTCTCTCACTCCCACTATCTTTATCTCACTTTCTCTTCCTCTATTTCTCTTTCTCTATTTCTCTCTCTCTCTCTCTCTCTCTCTCTCTCTCTCTCTCTCTCTCTCTCTAGCTCTCTGACTCTCTCGAATCCTCTCTATCTCTATCTACAGCAATATAATTAGATATTTATTCATGGATATACATAGATCATATAATATATGATATATATATATATATATATATATAGGCGTAAATATGTTAGATCACAAACTTCCATATACCTGATCTTTATATGAGCTATCTGTGATCTATTCCTGCAAACTTTCATTCCATTCCATTTTGTTCTTTTGTTTTCTCTGCGTTAAGTAGTCACTACTATTTTCATGAACAGCAAAAATTTGTTCATTTTTTTTTATCCAAGCACCTTGATTATCATAATTGGCATTGTTGCTAATCCAATAAAAAATAATAGATGAAAATAAAACAAAAAGGAAAAAAAACCCCGCACACTATGACAATCGAATCGCTGTTACCGTCGAAGCGGCTAGAGATAAGCCGCGGCTAGTTGTTAATGGAGCTCAGAGCTAATCGGCAAATCAGTCTCTAAAATCTTATCAATGGCACGCAGAGAGCACTTTGCTGCGATAATGGTAATGCCCACACACTTTGCTGGTTGGTGGTTTCAATTTCAATTGATTAAACAGTTGTTAACGAGCCAACGAGCTGGTCGGCTGGTGCGCTTCAAGTGGCTGCTGGTCAACTGTGCTGCGAGTCAAATTCTTAAGCTTTTATTCGTGTCGATTCGATTCGATACGATTCGTTTTGTTTGCGTTCCTTTCTCCTTCTATTATTGTTGTTTTTTTTTTTTGTGTGTGTGTGTGTGTGTGTGTGTGTGTTTGGTGAAATGGAAATGAAATTTCAGCTGGTTGCGCTGCTATTGTTGACGGCTGTGCAGCTGGGCGCAAAGGCCGATTGCATTTGGTACGGCCACAGCCATATGATTGGTGAGCACTGGCAGAACCTGAAGTATGACGGGCCGCCGCTGCCGCTGAACAATCCGCAGGCGGAGGCCACCTTCGCCAGGCGCTGTCCCACCCTCTATGCGGAGTACATGGCCGCCAGTGGCAGTGAGGAGCTGCAGCTCTGCTGCGATGCCAATCAAATACAAACGTTGGACTCGGGCCTCACCCAGGCCGATGGTGTCTTCTCCAGATGTCCGACATGCACGCTGAACATGGCGCTCACAGTCTGCATGATGTCTTGCGCCCAAAATCATTCGCTCTTCCTGACGGCCTACACGGAGAAGAATCCGGCGAACGTGGACTTTGTGGAGCACATCGACTATCGCCTACAGGACGAGAGTGTTCAGAAAATTTACAACAGCTGCAGCAGCATACAGCATCCGCAGACGGGTCGGCCCTCGTTCGATCTGGCGTGCGGTGCGTACAATGCTAAAACCTGCAACTATCGGCGCTGGTACGCGTTCATGGGCGATGGCGACAGCGACCATGTGCCCTTCGACATCAACTATTTGTGGAGTGACGATGCGGCGGCGGGCTCGCAGGATATCTATTTGTCGGTGCATCCGCTCGAGTGCGCACAGAGTTATGAGGGCAGCTATGCCTGCGCGTGTATCGATTGCGATGAGTCCTGTCCGCTGACCGAGCCGCCCACTGGCTACGAGAATCCCTGGCAGATAGCCGGACTGTATGGCATTACCTTCATAATTGCTTTGGTGGTCGCTGTGCTAATGGCCGGCTTCATTTGCTACGGTGCCATTGGCGATCGTCAGGCACCCAACATCCGCATGCCGACATTATATGGTGAATTTCTGTATCGCGGCTGTCGCGCGTGGGGCACGTTCTGTGCCAAACATCCGGTGCTCGTGCTGGCCTTGTGCTCCTGGGTCATTGGTGGACTGGCCTATGGCATACGCTACATGAACGTGACCACCGATCCCGTCGAGCTCTGGGCCAGCGAGGAGAGCAATACGCGCATTGAGAAGAACTATTTCGATCAGCACTTCGGACCCTTCTATCGCACCAATCAGCTGTTCGTCAAACCCGTCAACAAAAGCACTGTAAGCACTCGCCTCTAGTCTTCAATTGAGTCTCTCAGTCATCTCTCTCTCTCTCTCTCTCTCTCTGTATCTCAGTTTACACACGAAACAGCTAGCGGTACGCTCACTTTCGGGCCGGCCTTTGAGCAAAATTTCCTGCAACAGGTATTCGACTTGCAGGAGCAAATTATGCAGCTGGGTGTGGCGGAGGGCGTGAGCCTGGACAAAATCTGCTATGCACCCGTCCTGTATCCGGGACTAACGCCCACCGTGGACGACTGTCTCATACAGTCCATCTATGGCTATTTCCAGAATGACATGGACAAATTCCATAACTCCTACGTGGACAGCAACAACTATACCATCAACTATCTCAATCAATTGGAGGATTGCTTGCGGTAAGTCGACAAGTCCCTGAGGACCATGAGACATAGAGATCGAATGACTTCATAGAGTTGATATAGAACAGAACAGTTCCTGTTATACAAATCATGATAAGACTTATCGAACATATAATAAATATATATATATATTCCATTCTAATCTCTCTCACTCAAACAGCGTTCCCATGATGGAGGACTGTTTCAGCAACTTTGGCGGACCCATCGAGCCGGGCATTGCTGTGGGCGGCATGCCGCCAACGGAACATGGTGAGGATCCCGACTATATGCTGGCCACGGGCTTGGTGCTGACATTTTTGGGCAAAAACCAGCTGGACGAGGCGAAGCTGGAGATCAGTCTGCAGTGGGAGAAACTTTACGTGGACTTCATGAGGGACTATCGTAACGAATATCTAGATATTGCCTACTCGGCGGAACGCTCCATACAGGATGCCATTGTTGAGCTGTCCGAGGGCGAGGTGAGCACCGTTGTCATCAGCTACGTGGTGATGTTCGTCTATGTGGCAATCGCCCTGGGACGCATAAGCAGCTGCTTGGGCTTTCTGCGCAAATCACGCATCATGTTGGCGGTGTGCGGCATTGTCATTGTGATGGCCTCGGTCGTCTGCAGTCTGGGCTTTTGGGGCTATGTGGGCGTGACCACCACCATGCTGGCCATCGAGGTAATACCATTCCTGGTGCTGGCCATTGGCGTCGACAACATCTTCATCATGGTGCACACGTATCAGCGCATCGATCGCAATCGCTTTGCCAGCACACACGAGGCCATCGGTGAGGCCGTCGGCCAGGTGGGTCCCTCCATTCTGCAGACGGCCTGCAGCGAGTTCGCCTGCTTTGCGATTGGCACCATCTCCGAAATGCCGGCGGTGAAAACGTTCGCCATGTACGCAGCGATCGCCATTCTGCTCGACTTTCTGCTGCAGATCACCGCCTTCGTTGCGCTGATGGCCATTGACGAGCGGCGCTACAACAGCGGACGTCTCGATATGCTGTGCTGTGTGCGCAGCAGCGAGAAGCCGCCAAGCTCTCATGATGTTGGCTTTCTCGAGAAACTCTTCACGAACTTCTATGCGCCCTTTCTGCTCTCCAAGTGAGTTGTGTGTGCATGTTATGCTGCTGTTGGATTTTAATGCATTCGTATACCGTTCTAGACCCGTTAAGATTGTTGTTATGCTTGTTTTCACGGTGGTCACGGCGCTGTCGTTGATGGTCATGCCCTCGATCGAGGCGGGCCTGGATCAGGAGACGTCTATGCCCCAGGACTCGCACGTGGTCAAGTATTTCCGCTACATGGACGAGCTGCTGGCGATGGGCGCGCCCGTCTATTGGGTGCTCAAGCCCGGCCTCGACTACCGAAATCCTGAACATCAGAATATTATTTGCGGCGGTGTCGAGTGCAACGACGATTCGCTTTCCGTTCAGCTCTACATACAATCACGCTATCCGCAGATTACATCCCTGGCACGGCCGGCCTCCTCGTGGATCGACGACTACATCGATTGGCTCAGCATTGCCGATTGCTGTAAGATTAATGCCACGACGGGCGGCTTCTGTCCGAGCAGTAAGTGTTCGCTGACTGACTTAACGGAGGTATGCGCATGCTACAGCTGGTCTTTTGCCTTTCACAGACTCCAAGAGCGACAATTGCTATCCGTGCGAGCGCGAGTTCACCGAAAACGGTCTGCGACCCACACCCGAAACGTTCGACAAATATGTGCCGCTGTTTCTCTCCGATCTGCCCGATGCTGAGTGCGCCAAGGCGGGTCGAGCCGCTTATGCGGACGTAAGTAGAGCCCGTTCAGCTGGGCGAGCTCGAATCTAACTAAAGTCTCGCTTGACCTTTGCAGGCCGTCATTTATACGCTGGATGATGAGGGTATGGCAACTATTCTGGACACACACTTCATGCAGTATTCGACAACGTCGACCACATCGGACAAGTTTGTGGCGGCGCTGCGTGAGGCGCGTCGCGTTCAGTCCGAAATCAATGCAATGTTTGACGCCAAAGGCATCGACACAGAGGTCTTTCCCTACTGTATCTTCTTCATATTCTACGAGCAATATTTAACCATTTGGGATGATGCCCTATTATCGCTGGGCGTTTCGCTGGCGGCCATATTCGCTGTGACGCTGCTGCTAACCGGCCTGGACATCACCTCGGCGGTCATCGTTCTATTCATGGTGCTCTGCATTGTGATTAATATGGGCGGCATGATGTGGGCCTGGGACATATCGCTCAATGCCATCTCGCTGGTCAATCTGGTCGTCTGCGTGGGCATCGGCGTTGAGTTCGTATCGCATATTGTGCGCTCGTTCAAACAGGCCAACGGCAATGCTCAGCAGCGTGCGCTCCACTCGCTCAGCGTCACCGGCAGCAGTGTCCTGTCCGGCATAACGCTGACCAAATTCGCTGGCATCATTGTGCTAGCCTTTTCCAAATCGCAGGTCTTCCAGATCTTCTATTTCCGCATGTATCTGGGCATTGTGCTCATTGGTGCGGCGCATGGCCTAATTCTGTTGCCAGTGCTGCTCAGTCTGCTCGGCCCGCTCAGAAGCCTGAACAAAGGCGCCAGCAGCGAGTCGCTCAGCTCGGACCTACACTGACCCAGCTATGCATTCAAAATAGTAACTAAGACCTTAGCTGTTAGCTTACATTTTTTATTTTTTTTTTTTTTACCCTTCCCAGTAAGACTGTGTGCCAGCGAGTGTGTTAAATATGTATAAAATATATATATATACAGCTGTGTTCACAAAAATAGTAGTGTGTTCACAAAAATAGTAGTGTGTTCACAAAAATAGTAGTGTGTTCACAAAAATAGTAGTGATATGTTGGACAGCAAAATTTGATGATAATCATAATAGCGAGTATTAAGACCAATATATATATATATGCATGTATATATATTCCAATTGTTTTTTTGAAATGTGTTCAACATTTGAGTCGCACTACTATTTTTATGAACACAGCTGTATATATATTCCATTTGTCTTGTATATATTTATATGCACATCTTTTTTTGTTTCAAGTGCAAAACACTTGCTATTTAAAATTAATAATAAAATATGTATATATATATATATATATATATATATGTATATATATAAAAATAAAAAAATAAAGAAAAAAATTTGTGTTTAAGCCATAAATTTGCATAAAATGTTTGGCAGCGACCCCCATCTGTATCCTCTTTATTGTTTATCGCCATGGCACCTTTGTTTTTTATGGCATTAAGCGGCCAACTGCCGCGCACCGCCAAAACAATAAATAAGAAACTCGCAGTGGCGACCCCAACTTTCGACCACGCCACACCACACCACACCGCCCCACCCCACACCGCCCACACGCCGTCGCCTTGAGGCTGTTTTGAGTCGTCAGCCGTTGTGCGGTGGCCAGCCTTAGCTCAACCCGCCTCAATCCTCCCTTAAACGTCTTACGCCTTTTCAGCAAAAACTTTGGCCAGATTTTTCAGTTGCAGCTTCTTCATTATGATACACTAATTAATCGGGGCATAGCTCATGGCACAGCCAACGCTACAGCGCTATAGCCAAAGTGTGCGCCCAGTTGGTCAAATTATATTTTATATATATTCAAAATTAATTAATAATATTAAATATTAATTATTGATATCATATCAAGTAAACAGGAATTCTCTAATATTTTATTTGACTCAAAATTTAAAGTAAATAAAATATATATATAAATAAAATATTTTTTAAAAATTATATAAAATTTTAATAACAATTTGAATTGTTAACTAAGGCCAGGCCAGTTCTTTGGCTCCTCTTTAATAACTGCTAGCTGATGAGAGCATTCACAGTTCTGCTGGACATGCATGCGGACATTTTAGAGGGCTTTCCTGTTTTTAACAGCTCACCGCCTGCTGGCCAAAGGACGCGTTCTGCGGCTTACAACACGCAGCGAGACGCCAGCAAAGGAAACAAAAAAAAAAAAAAAAAGAACAAAAAACATTACCCCAATGGTCACGCACACAGGCAAGAGATGTGCACGGGAATTTAACTCTCAGAATGAGTGTAGTGTTTTTAATTAAAATTAATAAAGTTTATAGTGGTTTTTATGTGCGTCGTCGTGGCTGCTTGAAGCTAGCAGCTCGCAGCTCGCAGCTCGCAGCTCACAGCTCGCAGCTACTTGACTGCCCCTCGTGCAGCTTGTCTGTGCGCCAGCTACGCTTATTTTCGGTGCTTAGCTGCTTGGCTGTTGTGTGTGGCGCTAAGCGTCTTGGCTCTAACACAACAGGCAGCCAACTCAACCCACCACCCACCCAACCCATAACCACCCAACCGCCCAGACGCCCACTCGCAGTCGGCCCAACATGTTGTGCTAGCCAGATTCTGACTTGGGCCACTTCGAATGGCTCACAATTGAAAAGCATAATTATAAATGTATCAACTAATGCATATGGCCAAATCAATTTCCAATTACCAGCTGCGAGTGTGGAGCCCACCACACACACACACACACACACACACACACAGTTGAAGTGAAAGCTGAAGTGGCCGTTTATCGAGTGGCTGCGTTTTTGTGGCCCAAATGTTTTTCCAGCCAACACTTAATTGCCATTTCCAAGTACTTAGCTCTGACAGTGCCAAGTGCTAATGTTATATATCCAAAATTTTAATTAAAAGGAAAAAAAAAAGTAGATGTTGATGTAGAAGAAGCGGCAGAGCACAGAGCATTACGAACACCGACATTTGCATACGCTTCCAGTTTCTTCTCAGTCCTGTCTGCAATCAATAGGTGCAAGAGTATCTGACAGTATATATTATATATAGAAGCTCTATAATACGCTTTTAGATATGTATTCATAATCGGGTTGAGTAACAGCTCAGCCCGATCATAAATCTTTCGCTAACTCATTAATGTGGAATATTTTCATTTAATTTCGTTTCAGTTCTTATTTTTTTTTGTTTTTTTTTTTTTGTGAATTAAAACAATTTCATTTGGCCTGTCTCATATTTAAATTTCAATTAATTCTGACAGCCCATTCGGAATGCTGTCGGACGCGTATAGAAATAAAAATGCGAGAATAAAGAAACTAGTTGGCATGAGAGCTGACTGCAGAGCATACGCCATACGTAGCTGAGGTAAAGGTCATAGAGACAACTGCTGAGTGGCAGATAGAGATGAAGCAGAGCTGCAGAGTTTGCCATCAAATGCCATGAGGAAAATCCATTGAAGACTCTATGCGTGAGCTTGTGTGGGACTATGGGAACTGATAACACACTGAGAAATACTTTACTCTGCCAACTTCATCAAATGCACTTCAAAAGAGACAAAACAGAGCATAGCAAAAGTATGATTAAGTTAAATGTAGATATAGAAGAACTCAGCAGTTGGAATGCTCTGCAACTAACATATGTAACAATTAAGAGGAATTTTGTTGGCGGTAATCAACTAGAAGATATTCTTAACGCTTGCTTTAAGCACTCGGACTTACAGAGTATATAATACGCTCATCAATATGTCTAGTTCAGCCCATCTGACTGATTGTGCAGATGAATCTAAAGTAAATCGAAAGTGTTACGTCCACCTCGTCTGAGCTGGAGAAACTGAACTGGAGACTCTGAAGTGGACAGTATAAGCCGAAAAAAACTGAACTGAACTGAAAATTTAACTGGAGAAACTTAAGTGGGGAATCTGAAGTAGAAATCTGAAGTGGAGAATCTGAACTGAAGAATCTGAACTGAGGAATCTGAACTGTAGAATCACAAATGAAGGCTCTGAAGTAGAGAGTCTAAGCTGCAGAAATAAGTTCAGAGTTCAAATCTTTTTCCTTATTTATTTTATGCATAGAAACATATGGGAAGAATTGTTTTAAAATAAAATTGATTCATTTGTGTCTTCTGATATGCGCTTTTGCGTGTCAACTGTCAAAACTATATAAATATGACAGAAAAATACATATATTCCTTTTTAAATACCCTTGAAGAATCCAAGCTGGGAAATCTTAAGAAAGCTGGGAAAGTTGAAAATCTGAAGTGGAGACTCTGCCCGCCTTTGGTCGCGCCAACTATATATAAATATATGTTATATATGCTCTTCTATACATCATTTAATAAATAAAATAAAAAAAAATCAATTAAGTTTCAGTTTACAAAAAAAATCTATTGTGCTTGGCAGACGTTTCGTCTCTTTTTTTTAAGCCAACTCAAATTTCAATTTATTTAGCAAAAATTTGAAACGTTAAAAAAAACAGAAAAATAAAATTACAAATAAATTACTTGGACAATTTAATTTTTACAAAAATGAAGATTCAACGAGATGAACTCGGCGAGAGCTCCCTTTAAGCCAACAACAACAACAACAACAACAACAACAACAGTAGCAAAAAGCATTTATGAAATATTGCGCGAATGGGCAATAAATGTTGAAATTAATTGCGAAAATTTCTGCATAGAAATTTAAGTTAAGTTTAAAAGCGTGCGTAGCACACGGAATTTGTTTCTCTTTCTCGTTCTATATGTATATATATATATATATATATATATATTTATATATATTATTTTTTTTGCATTTCGGCAATTTTGCGCACGATTTGTGGCCAATTTTGCACACTCGCCGCGCGGCCATAAAAGATTCTGGACGGAATTTCCCGGTAATGCACGGCGCTTAAAGCGCAGGCATTTAAATTATATGTTAAGTGTCCATATATACTAAATATATATATATATATATGCATGGGTGTATGTATGTGCATATATATAATATATATATATATTTTATTAATCGGTTATTCGGTTCGCGCTTATGCCCATACACAATGCACAGCTCTGCGTGTGCGTGTGTGTCTTTATCTGTGTCTGCTATGGCCATAAATGTGTATCTCTCTCTATCTCTCTCCCTATCACTCTCTCTCTCTCTCTCTCTCTCTCTCTCTCTATCCATCTCGCTCTTAATTCGCCGTTGCTATTTAATTTCATTTCCATTTTATGCCAGTTTCAATTTGAAAATGTTATGATTTCTCATTTAAATTTGCATTAAAATCATTTTTGAATACCCTGCACGCATGCAACTTGCTTACGGGGTCTATCGACTGTTCAAACAGCTTTACAACAACTTCCGGCCTCAGATCTTTATCCATAATCAAACCAACGACCAACAAACGTGACACTGCGCTAACCTGCGCTCTCTTACAACTTCACGCTCTCGCCGCTCTCCTTTACTGCTCTCTCATACAACAGAAACGAATAGCTCGAGTCTGAGCAGTTTGCGAGACAAGCATCGGTAATGCAACTGCCTTAACAGTAGGCAAAGACTCACATTCTAGTGTTCCATCTAAGGGCAATTAGAATACAGGGTATCATGCACACGGAACTACGTTTTAGCAATTTCATGCAGCTATAAGCTTAATATAAGCTCCCATCTCACTAGAAGTTCTGTTTCATTTAACATTCCGCCTCGCACATCATTTTCTTCTGTCTGCTCCGTTACAGGGTATCCCTTTGCTGGCAGCTCTTGATGATGCTTTATCTCAACTCTTGCCACTGCCGCTTATTTCATCAAACACTTTCACATTCACTTATAATTGAATTCATATTATCTACTAATACCCTGTACTACATTGTAATATTAGCTTAAGCGCATGTTATGTAGGTCTTAGCTAAATATTTTCGCTATCATATACAATATACTTCATCTCTGCATCAGATTTTTATGATATTTCTGTTATATCTGCTCATGTCCAAGGCATATTTAAGCCGCGCAATTGCCATTGATTCGAACTCACTTCAGCCGCGCTTAACAAGTTCGCCAATAACAAGCACTAAGCCGCCATAATAGCCACTGCTTGATCAATTCAATTGGCCAATTGGTTGTAGTTGTTGGTGTTGGCCAATTGGTCAGTTGGTCAATTGGTCAAGGCCGCCAAATTACACGGCTTAATTTACTTAAATACACGGGCTTTGGCCAGTCATTAAGAGATACGAAATCGTAGGAGGAGGCACACGCTATGACACCCTTTCAAAGACATGAAAATAATATGCCAATATTGCTCAAATACTGAATTTAACAAGACTTATACAATATATAACAATAAATACATATATAGAAAATGTATATAGCTGTGTTCATTAAAATAGTAGTAGCAGTGTTCATTAAAATAGTAGTAGCTGTGTTCATTAAAATAGTAGTAGCTGTGTTCATTAAAATAGTAGTGCAACTGAGATGTTGAATCAAGACTTTCTGGATTCTACTGTATATACTTATATAACAATTATTGAGTATATAATTGTGTATTTATTGTTATCAGTATAAAGTATTGAGCTATACCTATTGAATTCAGTCTAAACAACTTTAGCCAACTTCTGATCATTGTGATTACTTAAGCGACTTTTAATCAGAAGCGTTTGGCTTCTCTCAATTGTTCTGCTCTACTTCTCTTCTTAGTTAGTCACGCCCCCCCCAATAAAGATCACCATGAGAGCTTACATACATAAATGTATATATGTATAGCAAGTCGAATCAGTTGATAGCCACGTCATTTTTTAGGCAATGAATCTCTTGATCCTCTGCTGAGCTATGATCAAACTCTAGACTCAATCGACTGTACTGTATAAAAGAAATCAATTCAGTCAAGTATTCCTATATGTAGACTGTCTACGCCGCATATAGCACCAAACTGTATTCAAAGAAAGAGTCAAGGCATGCCGAACCTGGCGCTACAACTGTGCAAGCTATAGGCTTATACCGATACCCCCAGCGGGCGTATACCAATAAACGTAGTATTCTATCAGATGAGCATATATTTCCAATTTCAAGTCTACAGCTGCCACTTGGGCTTGCGAATAGATGACTGGAGAATAAGTTGGCAAATGCTTCTGGCCAATATACTCCATTTTCACTTAGTATATAATATATTTGTATATATATGCCCAGTTACAAAAGTCTCTTCAGCTACTAAACTACAATTTCTACTCCGTGCATTAGTAATTGAAAAAAGACAAAAAAAAAGAGGGAGAAAAGCAGCAGCTAATCAGAGTTTAGCTGACTGACGGCAGCGAGTGTATACCTGCCAGCAGCTCGGCGATAATTTATTTTTTAATTAATTTATTTACTGACAAAACTCGTCGCTTACAGTTTTGTCCACGGCCCAGAGATGAATCAGTTATTTATAAATGTGCTTAGAAGCCGCAAATCCAAAAATTACAACTTTCAAAACATTTTCGCTGTGCAATTTTCAGCTAACTGGCAAACGAACGGAGGACGCAGCGACTGGCACAGGGACAGACGGATCGACGGACAGACAGACGGACAGACAGACGGACAGACAGGCAACTGCCGCTTTGTACTTGGCCCGCAATGTTTATTAGATGCAGTCCAACGCTTGGGAATTTGCAACGAGTCCTCAAATTGGATGCTTATTCCAAACAAAAACAACAACAACAACAACAAAAAAAGGAAAACCTGAAACCTGAAACCTGAAACCAGGCGAAAGCGCGTAAACGAATGTATTTGGTCTTTGCATTACACATACATATAATTGGGAGCATACATGGCACTTAACCCATCAAGGCACAAATTAACTGGGAGTAACTACAGATATATATGAACATTGGGTAGCTATCAGTGCCGATGATTAACTGATTAACTGATTAACTGCCTAACATAATCTATTCGGTTAGCTCTATGAGATAAGTTAAGCCGTTTCAGTTTTTTTTTTTTTGTTTTTAGTTTTAATTTTTGCATCTGCTTAGATTAGATTTATGAACATAGCAAATAAATAATTTTACTAAAAATATTTATGAAACCAGAAAGTTTTTCGATTATATTTTTAGTAGTCGATATAGTAAAGGCAAATAACAATTTATATAATAGTATAGCTAAAAGCATTATAAATTAACAAATGCAATTCCTTTAAGGTAGAACTAATTGTTTATTATAACTAATTATTTGTTATAAATAATATATATATTTATTAATAATGCTAGTTTATTTACTATGGAAAATATGAATAAAATTATATAAATTTATTCTTATTTATTATTTAATTATATTAATATTAATGCCATACATTTTCTTCTACTGCATTTACTACTAAACAGCCTGTCAAAGTCAAAGCAGACACTACAACAAAGCAAAGGTGCACAGAGAAAGATGCTTGGCCAAGAGTCTGTGAACCTGTGAGCCCAGCGCTCCAATGGAGCACTTTGAAGGGCGCCACCTTGCGAGCTAATGCCTAATAAAGCCCAGCTCCAAGCTGGAAGGCAGGTCAAGGAAGTGAAGCTATAGCAAATGCAGTTCGATGGCAGCGCTCAGGTTGAAGAACTGACTGAAGATGCTTAAGACATTTGCAACTACCTCAAATACGGGAAAGAAATAATTGAAATACCTAAATTATTTATTTTATTTCAGATTTTATTATTTAGTATTTCTCTTATTATTATTGCCATTAATATCTTTATTATTTATTCAATATATTTATTCTAATTTATTTACATTTATTTATTATGTTAGATGCCAGCTGCCAGGCAGAAAAGCATTTTACATAAGGAAACACTTAACAATATTTATATATATATATATATATATATATATATATATATATACATACATATATATATATATATATATATATATATATATATATATATATATATATATATATATATATATATATATATATATATATATATATATATATATATATATATATATATATATATATATATATATATATATATATATATATATATATATATATATATATATATATATATATATATTTATATAATTATGTATTATTTTCATGCAGATTAAAAGCCTGTCATTCGTCTTTGAGCATATGTCATCTAGAATTGGACATCTAATGCCAATGGGTTAAAAGGCTGAACGATGCGATATACCTTTTCGCATATGCTATGACATGTGTGTGTGTGTGTGTGTGTGTGTGTGTGTGTGTGTGTGTGTGTGTGTGTGTGTGTGGCCGTATGCAACAACAATTTTCAACTAAATTATAACAGCAACCTCAACGAATGTACACTCACACACACACTCACACACACACTCACACACACACTCACACACACACTCACACACACACTCACACACACACTCACACACACACTCACACACACACTCACACACACACTCACACACTCACTCAATTTAGAGAAATGTCATGCAAAATACAAATGCAAAAGCCGTTTTTGCTCCCAGCCACCGCAGAGTCGCAGTAGCCCCAAAACAACAAAAACAACAATAGCAGCAGCAGCAGCGGCAGCAGCGGCGAAAATAGCTGAAGTATTAAATGGCGCACGTATCCTAGGCGAAAAACATAACGAAAATGTCAAACACACATTTGACCAAACACAAGCGAGCCCAGCGTGAAATGAACAGTGCCAACCAAAATTTTGTGTACGTCAGTGCAGCAGTCCGGCTGTCCGTCCGTCCGGCTGTCCGTCCGTCCGGCTGTCCGTCCGTCCGGCTGTCCAAATGCATTTGGACTGTTTTTTTTTTGAAGGGGGCGTAAGTGCACGATATGACTAGTGGCGGGCGTGACGCTGCATTGCACTGAACTAATGCGTAGAAGCAGCCAAGATGTCGGACATTGATCGATGGACGGCCTGATTGATGCTCGCTCACAATTTTAAATTATTCATTAATGCGTTTTTCCATTTACATTTACGTGTTTCTGCTACCCTACCGCCCAGCCAACAGCAACAACAGCAGCAAACAGCATTTAGCCATGCAACAGCACCTGCAGCGGCGCAAATGAACTGAGTGCGACTGAAACAAGTTGAAACCGTTGGCTCAACTGGCAGATATCCTAAGAAGCTTAACTTAACGATGATGTCGCAGACTGTTTAAACTCGAATTTGGTCAGCAATTGGGCGAGGCAACAAGAGCAGCTGCAAATTTCATATGAAACCCGAATTTTATCGGGTCATTTTTTATTTATTTTTTTTTTTTTGAGAGCCGCCAGCAAACGCTTCCTAAACAGCAAAACCAGCTGTTAAGTAGTATGAATCTTTAAGTTAAATAATTTTTTGTAAGAGCAGCATATGAAGTTGTAGCTGTAAGAGCGACAACATCACTCTCTGTTCGCTCACCGACTGAATAAAGGCATTGTTCAATTGAATAATGGCATTGTTGTAATATTTGTGAATTCCTCTTGATACAGGTACTCATAAATAGCATCACAAAATATCCTCTGATGAGGTAGAAAGTCGCAAGTTGCACTGTTGCTCGAATACCAACATTTGCCAGGCTCTGGGCTGGTCCCAAACTTTCTCTACGGAATACCACTATAGGGCACTACGACGCACTCTCAAACAAACACAATTCAAATTGTGCAATAGAAAGCGCTGCGAAGATGGTCAGGCCAAGTGATTCATGTGAGACTCTAGGCTATTTATATAAGAATCTAGCGAATGCTCAATATGTTTGCTTCACTTTCATCAAATGTACGATATTTGAATTCTGGAGCTCAGATAAATTCTCTATAGCTTTGCTCTTTGGCAGAACTGATTGCGCAATGCAGCTGTAGAAACGTGAATCGACAGCAAACGAAGGCTGAAAAGATGGCAGCAGCTGGATCGCAGAGGAATCTGATGAGCTTGAAATATTGCTGAATAGAATAAGACATAAATGGGTTTAGCAGAAAACTATGTAATATTTAGCTTAGTCACTTCGTTACCTTCAGTCTCATATGCAGTCATCATAGCCTCTTCAAAAACTGCTTGGCTTTAAAACCTGTGCAATATTTAGCTCTGTTAGACTATATAGTTCAACTCGGTTGCACTCCTTGGCAGTCAGCATAGCCTCTTCAAATCACATTCACTGGGTGCACGTTATTATAATTATATTCAATTTTTTGTTGCTGCTGCTGCTGCTGCTGCCGTGGCTGACGCTGCCGCTGCCGCTGACGCTGCTGCTGCTGCTGCTGCTGCTGTAGTCATAAAATATTATTTTCAGTGTACTGATTACTAGATAATCCAATTAATGGCTTGGTCAACACACAATGCACGCGCGTACCTACGTGCATAAATTGTGGATACAAATAATAATAGTAAAAATAATAATAATGAAAAGAGAGAGAATTAAGCAAACATTGTTCCAAATGCCCTGCACCGCGCGCGACGGACACTAATTGCAGGCAACGAGAGACAATGCAATTGAGTTCATATAAATTTCATTTCATTTCATCTCGTCTCGTCTCGTCTTTTTTTTTTTTTTTTTTGATCTCAAGTTGAGATGAATTATTATATTTGGTATTGCCGTTATTGATCCACATTTTTTTTTCATTTTTATTTATTTTTTTCGTTTTTCTTTTGATTTTCGCTGCGAATTTTTCTGCTGTTTGCCCGCCTGTCGCTCGGTCACTTTAATCGCGCAATTGTTGTTGGATTGGTTTTGTGGAACACACATGCGTTAATTGTGCTGGTTTATTACCAGCCAGAGTTTAATTTAAACAATGCGCCAGCAATATTAATTAAAATCACAGCGTCCTGATTGATTCAGCCCACTGGTTTGACCATCGCCAGTCCCAACCCAAGCCAAACACTATACTCTGTTTGCGCTCTCTTTCACTCATTCTCATATTATTCCGATTTATTTGCTGAGTGGCAGCAGCCGCCGTCGGAGCCGACTAACAGATGCACTTGAAAGTTGCTTCAAGCATGGCTCTATGGCAGTTGATACTTTCTCTCTCTCTCTCTCTCTCTCTCTGATCTTAAAAGTGAGCTCAAACTAGCCAAAGAGGCCAAGATGTGGCTAGCTACATGCCTGATTGTATACCTGCAGCATCCTTCTGTCTGCCACAAACGCTCATTACACTCCACTTAATATGCGTTCATGGCTAGCATAGGACATGCTTCAAATTATAGACAGCGAGAGAGAGAGAGAGAAAGAGAATGAGAGTGAGAGAGTGGGAGAAAGACTAGCATAGACGAACGTTGAAAAACAACATTTCGCAGCTAATATAATCAGAGGCAACACACACACACACACACACACACATATATATATATATATATATATATATATATATATATATATATACTCACACACACACACACATAAAAAAGCTTAAAAACTGTTGGTAGCATCCCAAAGCTCAAGGCTTATCATGAGCCAGAGCCAAAAGCCTTAATAACTTTCTGTTGCATACTTTGCGGCGCATCCACAGCGCATTCTACTATTGATGGCGCTGCTGCTGCTGCTGTTGCTGCTGCTGCTGCTGCTGATGATGATGATGTTGTCAGAGCAACATAGCTGGAAATTTTCATTTCACAATTTCGTAACTAATATAAGTAGTGCCGCAGTTAGCCGACCAGAAGATACACTGCATATGCTGGTCTCTTAATGCTCGCTTTACCCATTCGCTTTCTACATGAAGACGAACTTCGATTAGTTCAATATATTCTAGTTCAATATATTACAAATTCAGTTAATCGCAATAATTTTAACTAAGAGAAGAACTGACGCTTGTTACTTCCAGCTCTTACACACTTTTGCTCCGACTTCCATATTGAGTCCAAAACATTTCCTAATGAACGCACATTAACTAAGCTCTGAAGTTGGTCCAAAATGTTAGACTCACCAAGCTGTAACTCTCAGACGGCAAGAGAGCAGCAATAGCTGCATAAGATGCTTGCGGCTAGTGTATGTTGTGTGCATGTGAAGTGGCAAGCTCTTACGGTAACTTAGCGCCAGGTATAAGAAGTCTTAAAGTCAAGCGCTGTCAATCAGTTTTCATATACGCACATACATACATTCATAAGTGTAATAAGTCTATATGCAAAAGACATGTATGCGCTGATACACATAAATGTGTATTTTGTTGGCCTTCTCTGCGATTCTCGTTGACTACTCTGATTAGTTCAATGTTAACAGTTTTTTCTTAAATATTCTTTATTTAGTTATGCTAGCTTAAGCTGACTCTCTATCTCTCTCGCGATGACTCCTTGTCCGAGGGACAATTTTCACTGTTTTCACTAGCTAACGGTGCCAACTTCATTTCTAAAAACTCTAATACAACATAGTCGCGCAATCTTTTAAGCCTAACGTAAGGTCATCAACTTTTTACAACTTCAAGTTTCAATCGCAGCTGTCTCTTTGGCCATAGCACAATGGCTATTTGGGGAGAGTCGGCTGTGCCGTGCTGACAGCTTGTCTCTGTGATGGTTATCGCTGTAATGAAGTTTCGTGCTACATACATATTTATGCTGTGAGATACGCGGCCATAGCGATGCTATCGCCGATCGTCAACTGCAAAGGAATTTCGTGCCAAACTTGTCGCTGATGCGACACAGCCCTGCGCACGCCCCAACCCTACGCCCAGCTGCGGCGTGTGGCGTAGGCGACAAGCTGTTATGGTAGGTATTTGCGGCGCTATTGATGCGCGTCTCTTCACTCTATTACTATCAGCAGTTTTTTACACTTTTCACTTTGGCGCATTTTGTTTTCAGTTTATTTTTTTTTGTTTTTTTTTTTTCTTTGTCATTTTTCAGTTAACAGTTTATTGACTCTCAACACAACTTGTCGCCGTTATAATGTCAGCAAATTGTTAAAATGCTTTGTTTGGAATTTCAAACAATTTTTTGGCGGCAGCGATGCAGCGCATAATATCCATCTACAGAGCTAGTCGCCTTTGGAGCGTGGACCAGAACGAAGCACAACAACTGCAGGCGCTCAGCTACGATGTATGTGTGTGTGTGTGTGTGTGTGTGTCTGTTTGTTGTTGCTCACAAAATAGTTGGCTGCTCTTGGGCTTGTGGGTAATTTACCAGTAAAAATAACAACAACAACAACAACTAGTAGCAGCAGCAGCAGCAGCAGCATGTTCGGGTCACATTTAAGCGTTTGAACTACATAGTCATAAAATATTTGTTAAACATTTTGCACTCGGTTTCTCCTTTTTAACCATTTTGGCTAGAGGTCCAGCTTAGTCTTACCCCCCCGGCTTCAGTCACTTGCCACTCTGCATGCTGCTCAATATAATAACCAATTCGTAAGCACGATAACTTTACCCTACAAACCAGCAACAGTCGCCTTTTGGCCTGACCACGAAACTCTAAGCCCAGAGCATGTTCCAGTTAGTTCTGGTTGAGCTGGATGCCATGGCATTGGTACAGCACTTGCATGACTCTGAACAGGGTGACCAGATATGAACGAAAAATATATAGCAATGCAATATAACATTGCTTCTATATATGTATTTTCAGCAATGAAAGACAACATCAATCGATCGAGTGATTTGTAAACAACAACTGAGCTGGAGTTACAAAAGAGCTTTTCAATTACTTTCAAATGTTTGACAACTATAAAACTATTTATACTTAAATGGCAAATCTTATTTTATATTTACATGCCAACATGTTTACAATAGTTAAAAAAAAACTCTTGAGAAATAGCTATCTGAAATAGTATTACTCTTGCTTGGTCAGCCTAGTATTTGGGTTTTTTTTTTATTTCTCATATACAAAAGTGAGCATTCAATTGACTTAAGCCTACTTTTTTGCCACATACTTATAGCCAGTTAAGAATTTTATAGAAAAAAAATGTCTTTTTGTTATTCTTGAATTTTAATTTTTAAAAGTACATTAAGTTTTGAGACGCCTTCGATGCTTGAATACATAAATATTTGAGCTGGAGTTTTTTCTTCTTTTTTTTTTATTATTTTTAATTCATTCTGCTGTTGTTGTTGTCGTTCGCATTGTCGGGCTATTTCAGCAGAAATGACAAGCAAACCAATTATGTTTTTGTTTGCTTAGCGTCGGTTCAGCCAAAACATCAACAACAACAACAGCAACAACAACAGCAACAACAACAAAGCAAAAGCATCAGCTTGAAGCAGCTTGGCAAATGTTTGTCGCCAAACACCTAGTCAGGTGTTTTTGGTGACAAACCGTCTTATAATAAACACGCAGCGGCTAACGTTTCCATTGAAAGCAATTCAGTCGAGCAGCCACCAAAAGCTGTTCAACGCAGTGTAGGAGTCGAGGCGAGCAATAGATTAAAAATTTAGTTGTTTAGACAGAAAGCAAAAATTGATTTTTCTTCACATTTCCCAAATGAATTAAATTTTAATTATGCTAAAAATTAATAAACGAAAATATGATATAAAAATATATATATTTTTGAACTAAACTTTAGCATATATTTTTTTAGCAGAAATAAAATTTGAAATTTCTTTTAAGGCAATAATTAATATTAATTTAATTTGAATTTTCATAATTTAATTAATTAAATTTGGAATTTTTCATAATTACTCTAAAGGCAAATTAAATTAAATTATTAAATTTGCAAAGGAAAATATATTATAAAATATAATTAAAACCGAAAATATTATTTAATTATTAAACAAAATTAAAATATTTATTCAAAACTTTATAAGCAATAATGCATAATTAGTTAAAAATTAATTAGAAATTAATAAATTAATTAATTAGTTAAAAATTAATTAGGAATCAATAAATTAATTAATTAGTTATAAATAAAATAAAAACCAATAAAATCTTTACGAGTTAGACAAACATTGTTTTCATTAAATATAAATTCATTTAGAGCTAATATTTAGCAATTAATATTATTAGTTAGTTTTGCGATATATATTTTAAAATTAGGTTTATTCGTATGGCTTAAGAACTTTCCAGTCAGGAGCAGCAGAAGGCCAACAATAGTTATTTTTTTTTTTGTACTAATTTATAATTGATTTTACAACATATTGAGATAAATTTAAATAAAATTTAACTAATTTTTTTATATATATAAAAAAAATCCGAAATTACCGAAAAAATAAATTTTGTTATCACTGAATTTTCAATTAATATTTTATAAAAAAAAAAATATAATATTTTCAAAATTATTTAGTCGCATAAACATTTAATATTTTTCAATTTAACATTCAAAAAATATTTTTCTTTTTACATTAAATTTTTTAATTTATATTTAAACATAAAATTACAATATACAAAATATTAAAGGCTAATTAATATTTGAGTCAATTCATTTCTGTTTTTAGTTCTTTTCCAACTTTATGAACATTTTTTTTTTTTGCTAAGTAAATGAATTCTGATGGCTGTGTATATGGCAGGTTTCAGTGCCTATTTGCAGCTCAAGCTCAACTCCAAAGACGATAAAGATCTCCAACTCAACAGCCAGCAGGGCTGCTGCCTTCTTATATCTATGTGTGTATATATGTATATATATGTATGTATATAGTGTGCTATATAGAATATATATGTGTGTATATATACTTTATATATATATATATATATATATATATATATATATATATATATATATATATATATATATATATATATATATATATATATATATATATATATATATATATATATATATATATATATATATATATATATATATATATATTCGTATTGCTTATCTGACCGCAGCAAGCGTCGCTGTTGCGTTGGCTGTTAAGTTGTTTGGTTTTTGCTTTAGTTTACTTTCGAGCCTGCCAAAATGGAAATGGCAAAAAACTGACAGAGTGGCAAAAAAGGCAGCAGCAACAACAAAGTTTTAGCTGAAAACCAAACAAAAAGTAAACAATGCAAAGTTGCAAAAGCAGCGGCGGCGACACCGCAATGCAAATATGCCAACAACAACAACAACAATAGCAACAACAACAGCAACAGCAACAACAGCAACAGCTACAACAATAACAATCCGAGGAGCGCTGAAACAAAACGTGGATAACGCAAAGTGACAAGCCGCATACAGCGCCAACGCTTGAGGCACTTCCTAGAAAGATGGGACGTTGCGAACGGCAGCTGGACGCTTCATCCAGGACAACACACAGAACAACAGGACAGACGGACAGCTGGACAAGGGGACAAGGAGACAAGGGGACAAGGGGACAACGGGATAACGGGTGAGCGGACGAACGAAGGTAGCGGGACTATAGCAGAGGTTGCTGCCAGGGCATGCCCGGCCAGTGCCAGGCGGCTGCCACTGCCGCGCCCATTTACGTGTGACCCAAAAAATGGCAGCCATAACAAATTAAGAAGGTTACCTTTATAGACATGGCCAGCACACGCCAGCATAGACGGCCATTGTGGCTGCTGCAACAAACACAAATGCAAGATAAAAGTACGTGTATTTTAATGAAGCATTTTATGCACCTTCACATCCTGTTGGTCCACAGTTAATTAAACATGCCAAACACTAAGTCGCAAGTCTTCGGGTAATATCAGATCAGATCTCCTCGATAGAATAGATGCAACAGCGACCATCGACCAACACCAGCCAAGTGCCGTAGTACTAACCAAATGGTCAAATGGTTAAAGCTGACAGGTGGCCAGCTGGATATGCCAGGGTCCACTCGGCAAGTAGTCCTGCTCAGGAGTATATATATTTTTATGGATTATACCTTCATATCCCTAACTTCCATATTTATATTATACAAATTAAGAAAATTAATCTTCGGAAACCTAAATATTTTCAATAAGCGATTTTCAAGTATTTAGTTGCTTGCTCCACAAGAGTCCTCCAATATGCACAAGAGCTGTCTATGCTGTGTGCTTTGCAGCTTACCCATGCAACTCAATCAGCCAATTAGACTTATCCATTATCAATACCTTAAGCGAGTTAACACAGCAATGAACAGCATAGAACGACTTCAAGTAATTTGAATTGACAAAATAATATCAATTATGCAATTCAGGTAGCCCGTCTTCAGTTCACAGCTTTCAGATATTTTTGAGAATAAGTTGAAATAATTCATAATTCAATTGTGAATCGAAAAGTGCAACGATAAATGTGCCAGCTGAACGTTAGCCGGACAGCCGGACAGCCGCACAGACGGAAAGAAATATGAGGAGGGCGTCGGGCGGCGGGCGGGGCTCAGGCCGGGGGGGGGGGGGGGGGCGCAGAGGGTCAGGTGCTTTAAGCTATTCAAATTGCATTGCCCACTTGAGGGGCGTGGCGGGGTATGGGCTCGGGCCTGAGCCTGGGCATGTGCATGGGCATGAGCATGGACATTGCCGCTTGTTTAATTTGTGGCCGCAACGGCTCAGTTCGGTTCGGTTCGGTTCGGATACGGTTCGGTTGCTCTGGACAGCGGGGAAAACATTGTCTGGGCCACGCCCACAGCATGCCAGACATTTATTGAATTTTTGACTTGAAGCATTTAAAATTTAAACGTAAAAGTGTCGCACGCATCCGTAATAATACCCCGTTAGCTGCACAACCGTAGACTCTGCGTAGCTGCGTGCCCATGGCTACGGCTACGGCTATGGCTACGGCTACGGCTATGGCTATGGCTATGGCTATGGCTATGGCTATGGCTATGGCTATGGCGACTGCAACACATCTTCCGTTCCCGCTGTCGTGCCGTCGCCCCTTTCGATATTTTCGGCACATAAATTGCCGGGCTGCCCCAGGCCTGCTGTTTGTTGTAGTTTTGCTTGTTTTATATGTGTTGTCGTTGTTGCTGTTGTTGTTACTGTTGTTGTTGCTACCGCTGTTGTCTTCCATTTAGGCGCAGGCTGTTGTTGTTTTTTTTTGTGTATATATATACATATACATATACACACACACATATATATGTATATATATATATATATATATATATATTTATATCTATATGTATATTTGACATTTATATATATATATATATATAATAGCATGTAGGTGCGTATGCCTCGGCTTCTGTGTGTGCTGAAAAGTGTTGGTTGGAGGCGTGTGCGTATGCACAACGGAAATGAATTGAAATTTTAAAACCCACAGCTGCGACCGCTTCCTGCGGCAAAAGTAGCATCCCACACTGCTCAGTGCGAATGCGAGTACGCTCATGCATACGTATGAGTAAGTGAATATACATGCGAATCTGCACATGTGTGGGTGTGTGCGTGTGCGTGTGCGTGTGCGTGTGCGTATGTCCGATTGTGATTGCTCTAGCTGCATGTTCTCCAAAAAAAATTCAACGGCGAAATAATAAATATGACAAATTGAAAGCTAGACAAATGTATAAAGTCGAAAGCAAGCCATTTGCCATTTACCATTTACCATTTGCCTTTTCCCCTCTTCTCTCTCTCTCTCTCTCTCTCTCTCTCTCTGCCTCTGTGGTCTTTTCTTGTTGCAGACGAACCCAACTTTTTTAGCATATTAGTTTAAGCATTTTACAGCTCGCAAATTGTAATAAACTCCATTGACTGGCAGCTGTTAAAATGAAGCAAGTAAATAGAGCTCGTAGCTGCTTCAATGTTTATAAACTCAATTTTAAGTATAGCTTACATCATTCCACGAGAGCTCATGCAATACTCTGTTAATGGCGCACTGTTAAGCTTGTAATGTACATCATTTACAGCTACTGTTAGCTGTATGAAAACTATGTATAAGTTAATGTATACATATTGCTGTAATCATTACTAACGCTCTGTTAATAGCGCAATGTAAATGTTCAGTTTACAATGTTGATCAACTACATATATACTAACAAATATATATTTAAGCTATTTTGTATACTTTTATGTTATTACATACTATATATATATATATATATATATATATATATATGCTCTGACAAAGCTTTCATTGTGTCAAACGCCATGCTCCTAATGTCTATGTCTCTGCTCTGTTAATGTAGCACTGTAAGGCTTGTACTCTTACAGCTACTGTTAATTGGACCTGTGTATATTATGTGTTCATATCTATAAACTTATGTATCGATGCAGATCACATGCTTTCGCTCTATCTAAGTTCATGTTCATAATATCTGATTACTAGCAAATGCTCTCTTAAAGGCGCACTCTGAATGTTATCCTATTACAGCTGCTGTTAGCTGTACAACATTTAAGTATATTGTCTGTTTCTTTCTATACACTTTTATTTTCTCACATACTTTTTAAACTTTCAATTCATAAAACTTTCATTTTGTCTATGCTGTTAATATCTCTGTTAAGTGCGCACTGTTATTGGCCAACTAGCTTACAGCTACTGTTAGCTATGCCTAACACATATCAATTGTTTATTAATTTAATATTGAAAATTTCGTGCATACAAAAGTTCACATTAAAATTCATTTATATGAAAGCTTATTCAATCAAGGGCTGTAATTTCGCTAGAGAAACTGATTTGTGGAATGCCACGCTGATGGTCTGATATACACAAGTGAATATTTCGAGCGTATTTATTTATGTATATTTACATCTACATACAGAACGAGAGTTAATATCATCTATACACTTGGACGCATTCTTTTCATACGTGTGTGCCTGTGTGTGTGTGTGTGTAAGCACACACGTTCAACTTTATTTAACATATATGTGCGATCCTTCAAATTGTAAACACCTTATCTCAACAACTGAGAGATGTTTGCCAAATGTTTGTTATTTAAACTAGCCAAGTTTAATTGGAAATTGTCCAAAATAAAATTGAAGAAAAGACTTTTGAATTGAAATTCATAGATTGAACTTTAACTTCAATTTGGTTCATTGCAAGCATCAACCATATTTCAGTTTATTTATCAAAATGAAAAGTGAATTGGAGATTTAGGCAGGCGCTCGCATAGAAATGCAATGCTTTACTGAAGCAGATAGATATATATATATATATATATATATATATATATATATATATATATATATATATATATATATATATATATATATATATATATATATATATATATATATATATATATATATATATATATATATATATATATATATATATATATATATATATTGATTGTCTACATAACATGTATTGAAATATAGAGATTCAGTAGACCGAAAGTTCCTATTTATGATTTAATTATTGTTTTCAAACTATTGTGTTTAGCACAAAATTTTGCTGTCCAACATTTCAGTCGCACTACTATTTTTATGAACACAGTTGAGTGTGTCGTATCGTTAATATATTATGATGTGATACTGTGCAACTTATAGCAGAGTCATCTAACTAAGTTTGAGGCCAGTCGAACAGAGTCGTTATGATTGTCAGTGGACGAACAGAGGGCGACTATAAATTATCATTCTGCAAAATTACATTGTGAACGAAAATTGTATAAGATATGAGACCACAATGGAAGTTGACCAAATTGTATATATATATAAATATAAATATTAAGTATACGCACATATCTTGCTTGGAAATCGTTTGAAGACACTTTTGTTGTACGGCAAAAATAAAAAAAAATGGGCAATTATCAATGACACAATTTGAAAGAGTCAACAAACTGTTTTATGTACAATCAAAGGCAATGATAAGAGAAACATTGGACCGTCGATCATCGTAAATCTTGTAGTTTAATCATTAGCAGATAGCTTATCTGAGCGAGCGAAATATTGATAAACTCTGGCCTTATAAATAATCATGGCTTACAGATGTTGGCCGCGTCTATAAAAGACTTGCGCTGGCTTTCGCAGCGCCTCAGTTGCTCGCTAAGATGTTTATCAATTTGCCAGGCGTTGTTGGCTCAGTTCTGCTGTTGGCAGCCGCGTGTCAGGCAGCAGCTGTGCCCGGCGGACGTGTTGTGGGCGGCAAGGATGCAGCCAAGGCGCAATTTCCGTATCAGGTGTCGCTGCGCAGGCATGGCTTGCATAGCTGCGGCGGCTCGATTATCTCACGCAACTATGTGCTAACGGCGGCGCACTGCGTCGTCTACGAGGACGCCAACGGAGACGTCCAGCTCTATCCAGCCAGCCAGTTCAATGTGCGCGTTGGCTCCAACGATTGCTTCAGCGGCGGCGTCTTGCACAACATTGTGGAGATCGTTGCCCACGAAGGCTATGGTGCTCTCATGAACGATGTGGCTGTGATGCGTGTCGAATCGCCGTTCATCTACTCGGCCAACATACAGCCGATCGCGCTGCCCACCAGAAATACGCCAGGCGGCGTCGATATTATAATCTCGGGCTGGGGCCTCATCAAGCATGACGGCGATGTGCCACGCTACTTGCAATGGAACACGCTTAAATCGCTGACGTCGGACGAGTGCAAAGAGTCGATTGGTTGGGGTAGTCCAGCTAGCCTCTGTCTGATGCATGAGGTGGACAATGGCGCCTGCACTGGCGACTCCGGCGGCCCGGCGCTCTACAATGGCGAGCTGGTGGGCGTGGCCGGTTTCGTTGTGGAAAGCTGTGGCAACATCTATCCCGATGGCTATGCACGTGTCCACTATCACCTCGACTGGATCAAGCAGCACACGGACGTGGAATAAACTCGAAATGTTCAGTTAACATTTAATTGATTTACAATTATTTTATTTCTTTTTCTTGTTTTTTTTTTTTCTTTTTTTTTGATGAAATTATATAAAAAGTTGAATTTGATTTTCAATTTAAATATTATTTGTTTTATTTATTATTTAAGCGCTTATATTGATGCGCCAATATCTGCGGGTTATCGAAGGGGTTTTTTATGGAGGGGTGCTGGTGGTGCTGGTGGTGCTGGGCTATGCTGGGCTATGCTGGGGTCGCGCCTCGTATTTTGCATATTTATCAGGCAATTTCACTCTAAATTTGCCAATTATGCGCATTTTTTTTAACAGCATGACCCGAATAGACACCAATACACATTCACACACACACACACACACACACACACACGTAGGCGTATGTATGTATATGCAGAATTGCTTTTTATGGATTCGCTACATTGTCTCATAGCCATTATTGTTGTGTTTATGTTTATAAAATGGCGAGAGTCGCTCATAGCTTAAATATATATATAAAAGAACTATATATTTTATTAAATTAATAATTTATATATATATATATACATATATATTATATTTGTTTGATTTTTATTATTCAAATTTAATTTTAGGCATCAAAAATATTTATGTAAATATTTTATATTTTTAAGCTGATTTTATTTAGTACATGAATTTGTATTTTATTTTTATTTAAAATAATTGCTAAATTTGTATCATCTGAATTAAAATTTTGGTACACAAAATATTTATATAAATATTTTATATTTTTAATTAGGCAATAAATTTTTAATTTTATTTCAATAAATTGTTAAACTTTTATTATTCAAATTTAATTCTGTGCATAAAACATGTTTAGATAAATATTTTATTTTTTCTTTTTGACTTTTTTCTATTTATATAAATGTTTTATTTTTTATTTGATTTTTAGTTACAATTTTTTAATATTATTTTTGTATTTCTTTGATTTTATTTTTGTTTATCTTTGAAAATGTTTGGTTAGCAGCAACCCTCGCTGCCTGTCCATGCTTTTTTCTGTGTTTCGGCTTTTCATATTGGCATAATTTATACTTTAGCAGCATTTTTATCGCTGCGCTCGGCACGAAATACAAAATACAAAAAAACAATGAGCCCTGAACAACAATCGAGCGCACAGCACAGTTGAGTTCAATGTTAGTCAACAACACGCCCTTACCAGCTACCCTCATCTACCTACACCCCCCGTCCGACCCTATCGAACCCTAACGCCATCCATATAGATACAGAGAGCTGGCTGGCTGGCTGGCTGGCTGGCTGGCTGGCTGGCTTCACTGCATTTCTGTGTCGCACTTTGTGTCACTTTTCGGCTCTGCATTATTATATATATACATATATATATACATATATATATATATATTTTTTTGATTGTTTTTTCTTTTTTTTCTTTGAGTGCGCCGCGTATTTTTTTATGATTTAATTTTTATTTGTATTTTTTATTTATCCATATATAATAATGCAAAGCGGCAGTCGCGGCGTATACATAATGCCAATTGCAGCAACTGCCGCTGCTGCTGCTGCGCTTGATCTTTGCCTGACGTTGAGTAGTTTTTTTTTATTTTTTTTTTTGCTCTAGATAACGGGTAATACGCTGGCACGCCCCCCGCCTATGCGTCCGCCCACCGCCCACCGCCGACCCTGTTCAGCTCGCCAATGTCATCATTCATTTTCAGACACATTGTTCATTGTCAGCGAGTAATTAAAATAGAAAGTAATCATCGACAATGATTTTTATCGCCGTTTGATGCAGCATTTTTAGCTCGCTTCAGCTATGGCAAATAAATTTAAGCACTTTTCGGGTAATGGCTAATGGGTGTATATTTTTTTTTCACAAGATGAAGTAGACACATTTGAGAACGAATCATGTGAGCTGGTTCCGGCCAACACTTGCCCCACGTATTCTGCTGTAACAATCAGGGTTCATTTTTCTTTGTATATGGGAAGTTCGCTTGAACCTTACCCTAACTAGTTCAGTATTGAGTGAGCAATCTGAAGCTCATTCATCAGCTCACTATGAACTATGATTAGAGATATTGATCAGATTCTATTGAACAGCAGACAATCATAAGCTACTCAGCTGATCAACTCGAATCTTTCATATGATGAAATTTAAGGAACTGAACTAGTACAAAACATGAACAAGTTCATATTCAGCAAAATTTCAATAGAGTTTTATACTTCATTAGAGATTTGTATGTGTGAAGACCAATTGTTCAATTGCCTTCATGAATATCGCCCTGCTATGCGATTCTCATTACTAAGCCTTGAAATCTCTTTATTTCAAATATTTATTTTACTTTTTAAAGCATTCGCCAATTACTGAATATGTTTGCCCCCGCTTTCTGGTAAAGTTCTGCAGCTGTTTAAAGTCAAGTCAGAAATTAAAAAACGAAAAAGAAAAGGGTAAAAAATATTTGGGTAACTTGAAGAAGATTCCGCATGCAGCGCTTCGGGTTAAGCGCTTTTAAATTTCGTTAGACTTCAAGTTGTTGTTTGTTTGTGTGAGATGAATATGTATACAGATACATACATATTCCAGTTGATGTGAGTGTGTGCATGTAGAGTAGTAGTAGTAGGAGTACATGCAAAAATGGCGCCTGACGTGAACGTGAACGTGGACGTCTCCATTGCTGGCGTTGCCTGTGTGGTTTATCTTTCATCTTTGGCAAAGTGTTTCACAACTATTTCACTGCACTTGAGTGCGGTCCGTCGGCTGGAGTGGGTTCAATGTGGGGGCGTGGCTGCGATTCACTCGCGTAGCAAAAATCTTCGGGAGCAACGCTTACCCGTTGCCCCCGTATCGAATTAAATACAAATAGGATGTAATGTAGAAGCGTATACCGATGCCGATGCCGATGACGTTGGTGTTGCCACTGCCACTGCCGTTGCCGTTGCCGTTGCCGTTGCCATTGCCGTTGCCGATCCCGACAACACAGCGACCCGGTCGTCCGCTCAGCATTTCGCCTCCACCCGCCGCTAGCTGAGGAGGGCGACTCAATGTGCAAATTTATGAAGCGGACGACGACCGGCCGAGCCGACTGGAGGCTGCCAACAATTTTGGCAGCCAAGCACGTGAATTGAGTCCAAAATTTTGCGCACTTGTGCAATGATAGCGGCACAGAGCTCCAGTCGAAATCAGCCAGCCAGGTATCTAAGTACACACACACACACACACACACACACACACACACACATACATACACAAGTGCACATATACATAGCATATATGTCGTACTATATGCATTGGGATTACACATAAATATGTGCATATATGTATGTGTATGTGTGTGTGTGTGTATGTGTATGTGTGTATGTGTGTGAGTTGGTGCATAAAGTGGCCAAGCTGAAGAAGGCTAACGGATACAGCAGTCGGGGGCGTTGGCCATTTGGCACCGGTGATAGCCAAAAATATTAGTCATTGCCTTTAAGTTTGGCTTTTGATGCATGTGCCCAGAATTTGCTCACGCTTCAAGTCTATTGAACTCTTTAAAGCGTTCAAAGTATTCAACAAAAAATCATTTTTTTTTTTATGTATTAAATTTAATGTTCTGTGAATAGACTTTAACTGGAGTTTTTATAAACTTAAATTCGATGTTCTGTATGCTATGACAAATGCTGCATTTAGAAAGATCTAGAAATATGTAAGCAGTGCATCGTCTGCTCGTATTTACAGCTGCGAAAAATATAATAGCACCAGCATAGCGGCACAGCACTTACATGTGTGTGGCTGGAGTTTATTTAAATATTTTTTAAAATTATTTATTTATCTATGTTTATTTGTATATTATATATATTTATTTTTATATTAAGTTTTTTACAGGCATGCTGGTGCTATTATTTTTTTCCCGCTCATTATTATGATGTAGCTTGAGATATAAATGAGATATAAATAAAAAATGTAAAACTTATAAAAATTCAATTTTAAGTTGACCTTTTGGTGCTATTATTGTTTTCCCTCACCTTTTTTTTAGAGTTATTATGATTAAATATAAATATTTATTATAATTACATCTTAGTTTAAATGAAAATGATATCACAGCTGAGTTAGTTTATAGGTAAAGCCCATCTTCATTCTGTTTCAAAACAAATGTCGCATTGGAAAAGCTGCGGTGAGACGAGTGAGCACTGTCTGAACCATTTAATTGAGCTAACATCTCATTGTGTGTACTTGGCTCGGTTCTAATAATTATATTTTGATCTCACATAGATAAGGAGCAGGCATCAAAAACTGCCTGAATGGCAATGCCAAAAAGTTATTGAACTGTTGCCCATTACGCTTCAATTGGCCAAAGTTGGTTGACTCTGCCAGGCCAATTACGAGCCGAGCCGAGCGGAGCAGAGCAGAGCAGAGCAGAGCAGAGCAGAGTAGAGCAGCATAAAGTGAAGCGGAGAGCACGCCATTGCCGCCACACTCTCTTATCGCCATTGCACATTGCTCACGTCCATGTCATGCCCAAAGTGCGATAGCGAAGGAGCAACCGCCAGACTGGGCCGAGACGGAGCGCATCTGCCACGTGCAGCGCTTGATTTAGTTACGCGACAGTCGGGTGGAGTCAACGACCAGGCCAGCAGCTATCGCTGGCCACCGAGAATTGAAATTAACATCGTTGGGGGAGCCAACTCGACCGGACTCTGACCAGGCCACTGACACAGATGTCACTCGTCAGCCGTTGACAAACAGCTCATTTCACTTTCTCAAACTGATCGAATGCACACACACACACACACACACACTCACACACACACACACGCGGGCGTGCACATACTAATGAAGAGAGAACTGGCCACGTCTGGCATTTTGCGTCCAATTGGGATTTCCTGTTTGCAGTTTGCCCAAAAATTAATTTCCATTTCGTAAGTTTAATGGATTTAACTTGTAGCGCATCAAGAAGCAACGCTCTGCAATTGTCCTGCCAACAACAGGACTCGCGATGTCAATCAACGGCCCTGTCTGCGCAAATACTCTGAAACACTGCGCTTTTCACTCCACACTATCAAAGTGCCCTTAAAGCCCAACTAGTTTAGCCAGCTGTATATATATATATATACATATACATATACATATACACATGTATATGTGGCCCATAAACACTTTCAGTTTGAGTGGAGGAAAGCCAATTTAAGCTGTAACTTCTGATTCCCTTAATGAAGAAAAGGTTAAGTGCGGAAGCGAAAGGCATAGAAGAAGCAAACAATAAACATTTATATACTATACACATCTGTACATAGGTATATAGATATAGAGGCATGCATACTTATCTATCTCAAGTAACCGAATAAGTCAGCTCCATAAAGGTCTCAAGCAAGCCTTATCTAATCGATAAGGTGTGCTTATGAGCTGCAGCTCAGACCGGGAACAAGTTCCATAGCTCGATGTTAAACGCTCGATCTCTGACTTTCTAACTGCAGAACAGAAGGTATTCAACGCATACTCATAGATTGTAAATATTTTCTGATAGTTTTTTTTACCAGCTAAAGTTGTTGTTTGATATTCATATGAATTGTAAGTTGCTATTGATTATCCATAATATGAAGACAACTGATCTGCGAGTGTATAAAAGGGCAAGTGCAAGGATAGACAGACGGACGAATAGACCAGACGGACTGAGGAACGGACGAACAGACAGACGAAGGAATAGACAGACGAACGAATGAACAGATGGACGAGTGGACAGAGTGACGAATAGACAGACGGACGAATAGACTAGACGGATGAAGAGATTGACGGACGGACAGACAGACGAAGGAATAGACAGACGAAAGAATGAACAGATGGACGAGTGGACAGAGTCACGAATAGACAGACGGACGAATAGACTAGACGGATGAAGAGACTGGGGGACGGACAGACAGACAGACGAAGGAATTGACAGACGGACGAGTAGACTAGACGGATGAAGAGACTGACGGACGGACAGATAGACGAAGGAATAGACAGACTGACGAATAGACCAGATGGACAGACAGATAGACGAAGGAATAGACAGACGGACGAATAGACTAGACGGATGAAGAGACTGACGGACGGACAGACAGACAGGCGAAGGAATAGACAGACGGACGAATAGACCAGACGGACTGAGGAACGGACGAACAGACAGACGAAGGAATAGACAGACGAACGAATAAACAGATGGACGAGTGGACAGAGTGACGAATAGACAGGCGGACGGACAGACCGAGGGACGAATAGATAGACGAAACGAATAGACAGACCTACCAGCGGACTTGCAGACAGATGAATGAATAGACAAACGGATGGATAGACAAGCAGACAGACAGCCAAGCGGATAAATAGACAGACGGACGGACAGACAGGCAGAGTGACGGACGGACAGATAGACGAACACACAGACATATGTATGTAAAAAGCGGAATCGACCTGGCCATTGATTCTGATCAAAAAAACAAACAAATGAGCTTCGTAGTAGCGGCCACGCTTCCTGCTGAATATTGCAAACAATTTTATTATTTTTTTGTGCTCTCAGTTTGAAGCAGAACAAAACCAGATTAAATGCAAAAGCAATAAAAAAAAATATAGTCTTAACAAGCCGATGCTATGAACTGTCGATGGTATTTTGTATGATATTAAATAATTTACCCCGACAAATAGTTGAATTTCCCTTGAGTAAACTGAAAGGCTAAATGCAGCTTTGGCCTTAGCATATAGCTAAGATCGCACAGTTCTAATATGGAATTGAATTAATTCAAAAAAATAAATACACAATTTATGGGCGCAATAAATTTTGTTTGCTGGACACACAAAAGCGAGAGATGGAGAGAGGGAGAGAGGGAGAGTGGGAGCGAGGCAGATGCACGCACAGCCAAAGTGCACGCACATGAGCTCACAAAACTTCAAATTCAGATGCACAATTCGCCTCTCACTCGCACTAAGTCCCCCACATCTCTCTCTCTCTCTCTCTCACACTCTTTCTTTCGACTCGCACAATCGACTTGCACATATGCCCATGCATAATTTATGTTTTACTTTTTAATAAATATGCTCAAGTTTTGTGCTCGTGCAACTGAGCTTCTTCATAAATTAGCATCCGATGCCACATGCGTTGTGCGTTGAAAGCCTTTTGTCTGCCATTGTGTGTGGCCCATGGTCCATTGAGTGTGGACAATTTTACTACAATCTATTATCTATAAAGCTAAATAGTTTTTCAAACAGAAATGCCAAACTATATAAATGATAGTTGCGTAAGCGAACGTTTAGATGCAGCAGTTGTCATTTTATTTACGATGATTATTGTTCATAATATTCAATATTTAACAAACTAGTCGAATGTTCATGGTTGAAAGCTGTCAGCTCTGTTGGGGATTAGTCTGCACTCGGCTCGTGTGCATCTGGCTAATTGGCTGGCGTCGCCTGGACAACGGCTCAGGCGAGCCGAGTTAATTAACATAATTTGTTTAACCTGCAGCAGCCGCTGTCATCATTTTGCCATATTCCCCACAATAAGAACTAACAAAGATTTTAAGCAGCTTTCAAAATGTATGCCATGGCTGCGACGGCGACGGCGACGGCGACGGCAACGGTGACGGCGACCCGAATCCAATTCAACTTTTCAATTCAATTTCGCTCCGGTGGGCGGGAATCGGGCTTAATGGTGGGTGGGCTTTCGGCCAATATGTACGCGAAATGTAACTACAATGCATGGTGAGTGGCATACAAAAAGGAATACAAATATTTACTCCAATACACTAAACAAAATTGTGGCCACTAACCGAAATTGCATTGCGTGGCGGTGAATGCTAGAATTGCAGCTGTGCATAGGTGGTGCCAGGGCGGTGCCACGGTGGTGCCACGGTGGTGCCACAGTGGTGCTGCTAGCTGTCCCCATTCCAGGCAAGCACTTTAATACAACATAGTAGTAGTGTAGCCGCTGTGGCCGAGCATCTTCATTGCTCCTTTTATTGTTGAACGTCATAAATGATGTTGCTAAAAGACTCGGCCATAATCCGCTTTTGTGCGCATATTACAATCAACTGCTGCTGCTGCTTCTGCTGCTTCTGCTGCTGTTGCTGCTGCGGCTTCATTCACAGCCCACTTCCCACTTACTACGCGACACCAAACATCTAATGGCAGCCCAGCAACTGCAACTGCAGCAGCAGCAGCACCTGCCACAACAATCCACAATGCACAACAACAGCAACAAAATGTTAATCTGGACGTGAAAGTTTTACTCGGAATATATTCCGAGCCCACTCAAACAGTTCTCGTTTGGTTTTTTTTTTTCGCGTATATTCAGAAGATATATTTTAATTGTTAATGCATTTTTTATGACAGTCGCAAGAAAATCCTGCAGCAAAACAGCAATGTGAACTAACAAAATAAATAAAAATAACTAAAAAGTGTTCAAGTAGGCCGACAACGACTGCATAATACTCGTTCACAATGATATATCTAATATCTAGGTGTGTCTTAAGAGCGAGCTCTGCAGCAACTGAGTGGTCGGATTTTTTGTTGCGAATGCTTCATAACTTTGTAAGATATAGTTGTAAAGTTTTTAAAGATATATGTAGCTTTTTTTTAGATTTGCCACGCCCCCAATGTACGTATTTATACTTATTTATGATATGCCTAACATATGTTGGTTATATATATATTTATTATATCATCTTAGTCTAGACTAGGCTTGCGTGATCATATAAATTTCTGTCGATCTGTACAGGCTCTGAACAGTAACTCAAGTGAACAATTTTGGGGCTCCAGAGCTGTGGAAGGCACAGTTTTCTACGATATGCCACGCCCCTCAGGTCTGAGCTTATCTAGACGCATATATATTCTAAATTTCAAGTCTCTAGCACCTTTAATAATGGCTTTACTGCTAAAATTCCCTCTTGTCTCTCTTCAACGACGTAATGGATAGACAGACAAAACCAATATACCCCCTTTCGCTTCATGAACGAGTATTAAGTCTGATACATAATGATATATAGAGTACTTAGCTTGGGACTATAATCTTGAATTACGTAAATTTCAAGTCTCGGCAAAAAAGAGTCAAACCAATACACCCTTTATCACTCTGTAAACGAGTATTAAACTATCATCATAATGAAATATGAAGTACTTTGCTTGAGAATATAATCCCTAATAACCAAATTTCGAATGTCTCTCGCCTCTCTAGAGCCACCCAATATACCCCTTTTCGCTTCACTAACGAGCATTAAACCTGATACATAATGAAATATAAAGTACTTAGCTTGAGAATATAATCTATAATTCTCTTACGGCCGTCTCTCAGCATTATTATTAAGCTTAAACTCAGCTCGAAAACTTTTGTGTTTTCATGAAACAAATAATGGATTTGCATATTTTTTTTTCTTCTTTGTTTTTTTCTTTTTTGTTTGTTTTTTTTTTGTTTTTTTTTTTTTTGTAGCTAAGGTTAAGTACACCTGGCAAAAGTTGATTTTCATATTTTCCATTTTGCAATTTTTTTTTGTTTGTTTTTTTTTTGTAGCCAATCGATAAGTTTCAATCATTTGCGGGCTCCATCAGCTTTAATGCTGGAACAGCAACGAGCTTAGAGCTGAGAGTTGTCTATGTTTGGGGCTCTTTGATTGCAGGCCGTCGCCTTAATATGACTTGGCTGGAGTGCGGCTCGTTTGCGGCAAGCACAAGGGATTAGGCATTTACGGCTTCCAGAGCAACTGCAGAGCCAAGTTAAAATCTCACTACACTTGGCCATGTGTCAGGGCGAAACAAAAACATCGAACGCCACTAAAGGGTTGACTAACTAAGCCTGAAGCCTCCAGCAGATGCAGCTATGCATATGAGTATGTATGTGTGTGTGTGTGTGTGTGTGTGTGTGTGTGTGTGTATGTCTTCAAGTTTTCTCATTTGGCCAATAAGCGTTGCTGTAGTTATTGAGCTGCAGCAATGTTAACAAAAAACATGAAAATCACCTTAAGGACATTGAAGGCAAGAATAAATATTCAGAATCTGTTTCAGATTTTTAATTTCAGCTCAACAATGTTGCATGCAGCATACGCACACCTATGCAGCAGGCTACAAAAAAAGAAAAAGTAAAAAGAAAATTAAAAATTCAGAATTATATTGCAAGAGAATTGAAAGAGCTGGAAATGTTGTTGCTGCTGCTGCTGCTGCTGTTGCCGTTGCTGCTGCTGCTGCTGCTGCTGTGGTTACTCCTGCTGTTCCTGCTGCTGTTGTTGTTGTTGTTGTTGTTGCTGTTGCTATTTGTGTTGTTGCTGCTGCCATTGTAACCGCTGCTGCAATAGTCATAATCCTCGTACTCGTCATCGTCATCGTTATTGCCAGAAACGTTGCCGCGCTGCCAGCTCACATACGTCTCCAACTGTTACTGATCTTTTTCTTTTCAGAAATGCCATCAAAATTGCAGAGAAAAAGCAGCAGCAGCAACAGCAGCAGCAAACAGTCTGTAAAATATTGTAGCCAGCAGCTGCGCAGCAGTTGACACACACGAGCTAGGTGCTGGTCTGGTTGGATTGGGTTGGGTTGGCTTGGAGTCGGGCAGGGTGATGGGGTTACGTGGGTGTAGGCATTCAAGTGGTTTGTGCGTAACATGATATTGGGGCATGTACGCCCTGTACGGCCTGGCAGGGAGGCTGGTAAATAAGTGAGCCTCATAGAACAATGAAAACATCGTCGTCACAATCATCGCCATGCGGCGTATTCTTGCCATTTGTTTCTCTGCCCGAAAAACAACAAAAAAAATATAAGAAAACAGAGCACAAAACAACTCCCCGGCATGCATAAAGCACAAGAAATGTCCCTAGCTTCAGCATCAACAGCAACAGCTACAGCTACAGCTACAGCCACAACAGCAACAGCAACAGCAACACTAAAAACGTGGCCAACAAAACAAAATAATAGAAAAACAACTAAAAGCGGACTCCAGTTGAGCGTGCCCGACTAGCATATATCCTGCAAGCAACTTATTCTTAACTTCTCTTAACTCTAGATATATGAACAAACTCTCACATAAGTTATGCTTGGCTACAGCTCACTCACACAATGCTGTATTACTGGACGTTTTGATCTTCAAGCTATGATTTGAAGACCAAGTCAGGGTAGAATGATCTTTGGGTACTATATTCAAGTATGAGCTGCAATTATGATCTGTAAGCATTAAGATCATACTTGATGAGTATGATCTTCTGCTATGATCTTCTGCTATGATCTCCAGGTATGATCTTCAAGTATGACCTTCTAGTATGATCTTCAAGTATGATCTGTAAGCAATGCTGCAAGCCAAGTCAAAATACCGAATTTTCATCGACATTAACGGAATATTATAATTTATTTATTTATATATAATATATATATATACATATTGAATCACATATTTCAAACCTCAAATCTGTAAACAAACAGGCAGCAGAATATGCCTCGATCCTAGAACAATATACATATATCTATACACAAATACTTGTATATATCTTTATCTGAATACTGCTACATATATTCACGTTAAGCCCATATACCCAAATTACATTCAAAACTCGAATCCAGTGTATAAAGAACAGCAAAGAAACAAACAACAAACTCGCATACAAATAGCACACATAGGGCCAGCCCTAAAGACTACGCATGCCCTCCTCGAAACCATTTCGGCTGAAGCATATTGAAAATTCTTTTGATTTCCACTAGATTTTTGTCTACAGCTTGAAATCACGTCACTTGACAAGGCAGCTAAGCAGAGCTCAGAGTTACAGCTCGTAGAGAAATTGATAAAAAAATTCACTTCAATTTTTTTTTTATTTATTTTTTTAGTTTAGCACATGAAAAAATACAACAAAAATCATTTTTAATCAGGCGAATTTAATTTTTTTAAATATTTTTAAAATTAAAAATAAGAATTTCTTAAAAAAAATATTATTTATATTATTTATATATAAAATCCAATTTGTTGACAATCCAAAATGCCGATACGCGGGCTTTGTCTGAAGATTCGAGTCGCTGCAGTTGCCTGCCCGTTGACATGCATCTTACGGACTCACGCAGCACATGTACATTGTCTTTGATGTTGTTGTTGTTGTTGTTGTTGTCGCTGCTGTTGTTGCTGCACATCTTTTGCCATGTAGCAAGTGAAATGTTTCAGGCGTCAGCGGCAGCCGCTACATCCTGCTCGGATCCATCTACCGTTCAGCGATGCACAGTGTAAACACAAAAGCGTTGGCCAGACAATTAACCAACCATCAGTCATTTGATGCCCTGGAATACACACACACACACACACACTCACACACTCACACACTCACACACTCACACTGATACACACCAGGCGGGCATCATTCTCATGCTCTGCTCTGCCCCATTGTTCCTCTTTTGGGGTCACAAATAATTGTTGGGCCTCCCGCCAGGCAAGTCTGCCACATACAGAGCGGGAGCAAGACAGAGAGAAAGAGAGCTGGAGGGAGGAAGAGAGAGAGAGAGAGAGGGATGCACATGAGCAGCGCCCATGTTAACCAGTTAGACCCAGCTTCGATGTAAGAAACCAAACTAATTATAAAACGAAGTTAACTAAGCAACAGTGCAACAATTGATACCTCGGCAACCCAGCCCAGGCGTGGCAGTGCAGTGCAGATAATTCTAATTAATTGTATTGATTAACTAATTATGTAATTAGCTGGCAATTAGGTAGTCAATCAGTTGGCGCAAAGCGTTCATAGCTCGCCTCGACAGCTCTGGCTGCTGCCGCTCCCTATAGGCGTGTCTATGTGCGTGTGTAGGTATACGCGTGTGTGTGTGTGGGTGTAGTTAATTGTACTTTCTAGAATGTGCTTAAGTTTCTAAACTAATGTCTTTGAAGGGAAATTACTAAGTAGAAGGCACTAACATGTGACAAACAGCTGAATAAACTGTAAAGATGGAAAACATAAAAACTTTAGGTTTAACTTTTATATACTACAATTTATTTGATTTAAATCTAGATACTACATAAATGTGTGTGTTTTAAGTACCAAATTCAATAGAAGAAGTTTACATAAGACGAAAATCTATTCACAAGAAAGTTAACATGAACACGAGAGCGAAAAACTTCATAAATTTAATTAACTAAAAGCTAAGCTAATAATAAATGAATCAAAATGTTGTGTGTCTAGATAAATTGAACATATAAATTTATGTATAAAGCTAAGTTATTCGCGCTAAAGCTAGTTCAACTTTGGCTTCATTGTGTAACTCCGTCGTGGAGTATTGCCAGAGCAGATTGAATATCATTTTTAATCTTTTGCTTTACTTGACTCTCATACCTATGGAGGTTCGATTCTAGCGCTCACTGCAACTGCGAATGTCTTTTTGATTCATGAGAGAGTAGAGCGCGTATTATACAGTCCTTACCAGTAAAGTACCTCTAAAGTATATTAAAATTAAGTGGGAGACAAGCAAAATGAAAAGAAAATATTCAAAAATGTTGACAAAGTGTTTAGACCTTTTTTCACACACTTTTCATTGTAGGCCTACTATGTGTGCGTGTGTGTGTGTGATAGATTTTTGGCCAAGTTTTGAGGCAAGCTGCAGCGTCATCGTCATCGTCATCGTCATCGTCATCGTTGTTGTCGCTGTCGTCATCTGTGTCAGCAGCATCGTTAAGGCGTATCCATCATATAATCTATCAAGCAGGCAGTGCTGCTAGAATAATTCATTTATATTAATACTACATCCTGCACAAATAGAGAGAGCTAGAGAGCGAGAGAGAGAGAGAGAGGGAGATAGATAGACCTAACTATATAAGCTTGCAAGCATCTCTAGTTGTGTCTGCAGCTTAAGTCCTGTATCTTGTATCTGTATCTTGTTACTGAGCATCTGCAACTATATCTGCAACTGTTACTGCAACTCTAGCTGCTCGCAGTTGCAGCTTTCGACATGAGCAACGACAGCTTAAAGTTTGAATTGCTGTACAGTCATCAGAGAGAGATAGATAGAGAGAGAGTGAGAGAGAGAGGAGAAGGGCGGGGGGCACGACATCGGAAAGAATGGCAGCCAGCAAGTGGAGCGCACCTTTGGCTTCTGCAGCTGCTTTCATGTGTTCATGGCGCAAATAATCGCCGTCATCAACAACACAACACAACGCAACACAGACAGAAGCAGAGGCAGACACACAGGACACACATAAGACACGCACACACACACACTCACACACACACACACACAGAGGTAGGACACCGACACGACCATGATGAGTCGACGCTGACGCCATTAGCACTGAGTTTTGCAGCATCCGCGACAAACTTTAAATTGTTGTGTCATTACAATCCGAGTGGGGAGCAGAGCTCCGCAGCGCTGCGTCGCAGCAGAGCGCACAAAGCGGCCCGCCTTTACGGGGTGCAGAGGTCCTGCCACAGCCAAAAGAAAAGGCCACATGTGCACATTTCAGTCCGGCCCAGCAGCAACAGCAACAGCAGCAAAAGCAGCAACAGCAGCAACAGCAACAGCAGCAACTGAAACAGCATCAGCATCAGCATCAGCATCAGCTTCAGCTTCCAGCATCAGCGTCAGCGTCTTGTCCTCGTTACTGTCATGATTGATGTTGACTTCAAAGTAATGCCGGCCAAGCCTTGCCAGTCATTTTTAGTCCCAGCAAAAACACACACGTACACACACACACAAGCACACACACACACACGCACACAAGCGCACACAGAGCGAGTGAGCAGAGTAAATTCATGTATGTACCTGTACTTAAAATATAAAAAGAACAACATAAACTACTGACTTCACAGCTCAAGTCAAAACTCAGACCCATATGTCACGCCCACTTAAAACAATCTGAAATCGAAGTTAAAGCCACTGCAGCTGCCACCAGACGACAGGTAAACATTAGAGAAAATTCATCGAAATCGAGCAAAATTAAAGCATTTCATGATGCACATAAATGAAAAGCTGCTCGGTGCATACATATTCAAATTATTTCAATTCAAATTAGTTTATCAGAGAGAGAGAGAGAGAGAGAGAGAAAAGAGCAGACAAATCGCTCATTATTCTCTGTTGTTGATCCTCCCCAGGCGACGAAATGCCAAGCGTAAGCAACACGCAACGAAGGGCAGAACAAAGTCTCTTAGGAGAAGGGAATTTATTGGAGTAAATGGAATGGGAGCATTTTGTGCAGGCCAATGTCCCAAAGAGCATATTTTTTTCTATAACTTACAGCATTTAGTTTTAACAACTAATGAGCCACAGATGAAAGCGATGATGCCATGGGCTGCGCTCAAAGAAAGCACATTAAAAAAAAAAAAAAAAAAAAACAATTCAAATTCAGTTAATTTCGCTTAACATCTTTGTGGTAAAGTACCCAATTGAGTAGAAGAAAGTCCCAAATTGAGTGAAATGTTGTTCCAGAGATATTTTTTATGACATTATTTCCTCTGCTTGTTCATGAATATTGCTAAATTTGTCTAGAAACGAGTGGAAAAGCAATACCAAATTGAGAGTAATTTGTATGTTTTAAATATTCAATATTTGTTACAATTTCTATTACTCTCTCTCTCTCTCTCTCTCTCCCTCTCTCTCTCTTCATTCATAAATATTTTTATGTTTGCCTGCAACATGTGAAAGCTAATCCCCAATTGGTATAAATGTTTCTATTGAAGTATTTTTTTTATTAGTATTTTGCTTCTCTTGCTTCATTTTATTGCTATTAAATATTTAAATTTATTTTTTCATTTTTTTATTCTATTTGTAAAAATAAATTTTCAATTTGGAGAAAGTTTTCTTTCGCAGTTGTATTTTTTTTTTTAAATATTTCCTTCTGTCTTTGTTACAAGACGAATTTCATTGCTGCTAAATATTTTACCCGCTGCTAACTTTGTCGAGAATCGACTGAAAATTTATCCCAGATATCTTGCTTTCAAGGTGTTTTATAGTAATTATATTATATATAATTATTATAGATTATTTCCTCTCTTGCCTATTTCCAAGTTTAGCCAGAATCGAGTGAAAATAAGTACCAAATTGAGAGAAATGTTCCTTTCTAGGTCATTTTTTTATAATAGTTGCCATCTGTTTGCCAATTTTGAACGTTGCTGACTCTAACTGAAATTGAGTGAAAATAAGTTTCGAATTGAAAGAAATGTTGCTTTCGTACTTATTTATTTTTTTATTATTTATTTTTTATTTTATTAATATTTCCCCCTCTCTTTGTCACAAGATGAATTCAATTGCTGTGGCTAATTCTGCCCAAAATCGAGTGCAAATAAATCGCAAATCGCAAAGAAATGTTCCTTACGCTTATACGTTATATATACTTATAGAATGCCCTACCCTTAAGTTTTGTTAATGAGTGAATCGCATTGCAGTTAAATATGTTGTCCCAGGCGAACAGAGATAGAGTGTGTGTGTGTGTGTGTGTGTGTGTGTGTGTGTGTGTGGACAATGGGCAATGCGATATGTGTTAAGGGCAGCGGCGGTCGCTAACTGGCGAATGCCTTGCACTGTTTTACTTTGGCCGTGCTTTGTGGCTTTTTGCAATTAGGCAAAAAATTCAAATCAATAGCCCAGAAAAAGTTTTGCTGCAGCACGTTACGATGATGCGGCAAGTAGCAGGAATGCTGGGGAAGCGATGGGCGCGGGTCGGTGGATGGTGGAACAGCCAAATTGGCCAATGCCAGCGGCTGAGTACGTGTTCGGCCAAATAAGCCAGCAGCCGGGATCTTTGGTCCGTGTCGCAAACGGGGCCAGCCGGGGCCGCTGCAACAAGCGAAGATGTTGCACAATGAGTGAGGTCAAACTGAGCCAAGGCTGGGGCATGGGGCGCTGTTGCTGTTGTTGTTGCTGCTGCAGCTGCAGCTGCAACTGGAGCTGAAGCTGAAGCTGGAGCTAATGTGATTTCGTACGTTCAATTTGTGAATTGCCTGTGCACACACGTACGTAGGGGTCGCACACAGCACAACGACATATGCATAAATACGTGGCATCTGAATCTGGTTGCCCACCCTCCTTACTCCCATCTCAATCCCGATTCCAATGCATTTTTTGGCAGCCACTCATTGTCGTGCAACAATTTAGCATACAACGCGACACGACTGTAACTGAGGCAACAATGCTGTCAACAACATGATTACTTGCACAAGAAGACGGACAGAGACAGAGAGAGGGAGACGGAGACACAGAGAGAGAGAGAGAGAGGGTAACTCTAGGAGTATGAAAACGCGACTTGCACTTGCTGCAACTCCAGGAGCAGCCAGCATAAGCCAGTTGAGGCAGATGGACGACGACGACGTCTGTGTGGATAATGTGTGTGCATTATATGTAAGGCACTGTGCCAGCGACAGGCACACACAGACACACACAGAGACACACACAGACACAGCGCATGGCGACAGAATATTTTGAATTAATATTAAGGAAATTTATAATGAACCGAAATTGTCGCTCGTTCCAATGCAAGCAGCGTATTGTATACTACACTCTCTCACACACACACACACACACACATAAGTACATAATGTATCTATTAAATATATGTATGTATACACATATTTCATACACACATAATATATATATATATATATATATATATATATATATATATATATATATATATATATATATATATGTGTGTGTGTGTGTATGTGTGTGTGCATGTATATGTACATAGTCTGCACAATGGCATCCATGGCTACAGATTCTCGGCAGCTTGTCCAGCCTGCCACGCAGCCCCATTATGGGTAATTTATAATTTGTACATTTCAATGATTACAATGCGAGGCAGTCAACTGTCGGCAACATGCTCTTAAGAGCTGTGCATACCTTCTCCAACATATCGTAGCGTACACTCAGCCAACCTGCACAGCGAGCCAAAATTCCAACAAACCAAAAAAAAAGCAGCATTTATATTGAAAGCCTATTAATTGAAATGGACTTTAAAAGCAAAGCAGTAAATGCTTGGTTAAAGTCTATGAGAAACGCATAGCGAACTGACTCGGATAATGCTGTGAACGCAAAACTAATTCAAATTTATCTGATTGGACAAGTTGGCCCAAAGAGCAGCAGAGCGAGTGATAGAGAGAAATTTCTATGTGAATAAAGTTGTATTTTAATGAATTTTAATTTGACATTTTAAGATTACACAAAAGAAAAGAAACAACAGCTTAGACATAGCTTAGGTATTAAATAGCTCCAATAAGAATTCTCTTCGTTTACTGCAGCTGAGATCAAACTTTGTGTGAATGTTCCTAATTGAGTGTAAGAAAAAATAGCAAATTAAGAGAAACATCGGCAATTGAATATACGAAATTAGCTACAGCTACAGCTGCAGCTGAGGCGATAGCCACTAACCATAGAACACGCATGTAAGTTAGTTAAGACAGCCAGATCGAACTGCTTTGGCGCATGAAGTGCGTGCAGCAGGTTCCACCCAACTTGCTCGAGCTGCCTACTGTCAGGCGCGATCAGCAAAAGTATGCGACCTGAAAATCAGTGCACTTCGAGCGTTCAACCGAACTGGTCGTTTCTTTGTTTGCTCTCCACACTCTCACATCCGTGTTTACTTGTATATGTGTGTTATGGCTTGGTCAGTGCGGCAGCTCTAGCTACAGGCTATGGCTTGGGCATATCTGGGGGCACAGCTGCGACAGCTTAAGCTCCAATAAGACTTTCCATCGCTCTCCAACAAGAAATTAGTGGAAAAAAGCATCAAATTGAGAGCAGCGCTTCGAATTAAGCATACGAAATTAAATTAACGCAGCTGCAATGCAAAGCTTTCGCGTAAACCAAAAAAATAAAAATTTCTGTAAAATTTGATTAAAATCTAAATGTGAAATATTTTAAGTTAATTTTAACTTTATTGTTTGCTTTACTTATTCATTTCAGCAACATTTGTTCAATCACAGCAAATTTGTTTTAATTAAGTTGCAATTGATATATGCGAATGAAATAATAATTCAGGCAACTAGCAGCAATTTGTTGCTGAAATTCACTTTCGACATGCTATCAAATAGAATAAAAAAATATATAGATATATATATATATATATATATATATATATATATATATATATATATATATATATATATATATATATATAGAAATAAATTCGGTAAATTGTAAAACCTTTTGCTTGGCATCAAATGAATATTTGCAATTATATTATTATTTTTGTTGTGTTTATATTTTTTTTTGCTAACTGTAGTTGGGTATACAAAGCGCCTTAAATAGAATAACCAAATTGTCCCATGTAGCCGAACTCTCAGTTGGCTGTTTGTTGTTTGTTGTTCAGCTCAGTTATTACAGGATATCTCTTAGTCTTGCACTGCGGACAGCATTCAACTGTTATCTGCTCTCTCTCTCTCTCTCTCTCTCTCTCTCTCTCTGTGTGTGTGTGTGTGTGCGTGTGATAATTGCGAATGAGTTTTCTCAATTTTATTTATTTTTATATTCTTATTTTTTGTTGTATATTTATTTAGGACAAACATTTGATATTGTTTCCAAATGTTTTCGTGCTCATTTTTGTTTCGCATTTGCATTGAAAATATTTGCAATTGTTATTGTTCTGGCTGCGGCAGAGATACCCGTGCGATATGGGCAAATGTTCGATTGTTTGCATAGAGTTTTTGTTGCGTTGCGTTGCGTCCATTAGTTGAGCTCGCATTATGCAATGCACTCGCCTAATAAGAATGAAATGATGAAAAACGTCAATACAAATTGTATTTCACCTCGGCTCAAATAGTTTTCAAATTGATTTTACAAGTGGTTGCCAAACAACCGGCAGCTGTCGGCTAACTGGATGTATAAATGGGGCGGGCCGTGGGTGGCTCAGCTGGTTGCAACTTTATTGAAATGCTGCCGATGTCGTTGATAACAGACAGACAGACAGACGGATGGACAGACGGAGGCAAGCGTTGGCTGGGATGCGTTGAAGCCGACGCAACAAGGTAATCAAATGCAATTGAAAAGCAGCACAAAAAGTTGATCCTTGCATTTGACGACGCTGCATACTGCACGTTGCACGTTGTACGTTGTACGTTGTACGTTGAGCGCTGCACGCTGCACATTGCACGCCGTCCGATTTGCTGTTGCCATTGCAACGAATTTAATCAAAAGTTACAATTCCAATTGTCCGCAAGCGGGTCACTCGTGTTGCGTATTAAAAAAGTTGCGCTGCGGTAGCCAGATGGAGATGGTGATGGAGATGAAGATGGAGATGGTGATGGTGATGGAGACGGCGAATGGAGACGGCGGATGGAGATGGCGAACTGCAGTGCAACTGCAAAACAGAGCGATTCGGTACGATGCCACTTGGCATGCCTCGGCTATGTGGGTCATCAACTTTCTCTATTTCGAAAATGTTACGAACTTAAAGTAAAGATAACTAAATATATTCACACATTCAAGTGAACCAGGCCGGGCTTAAGCTACAGCAGTGTTCATAAAAATAGTAGTGCGACTGAAATGTTGCAAATAAATATATATAAATATATATATATCTACTCATATACATATATGTGTTCAAAAAGCTTTCAAAATATTATGTCTATCACAAAATATTGCTATTCTATATTTCAGTTGCACTACTATTTTTATGAACACTGCTACTACTATTTTTATGAACACTGCTACTACTATTTTTATGAACACAGCCGTTTATATCTACAATATAGTATATATATATATGTATATCAGACTCTCAGCATTTCTTCAGCTAGTGTATCTGATTAATCCTATATGTCATATGCGTATCTATGGCCTGGCGCGGCATCATCATCATCAGCGTTGGCTGCTGTTAGCCAAACAATTACTGTGAGCCATCAATACGCTCAATTGTCCTGGCCTGGGCCAGCCTGGCTGTTGCCACAGCCACAGGCAGCAGCTAACACTGGCGTTCTGCTAGACACGACCAATAGCTGCTGGTTGGCAACTGCTGCTTCTGGTTGCCCCAGCTGCTGCTGCTCCTGCTCCTGTCTATTTAGTCACTTCTTTGCTACGCATGTGTGTGTGTGTATGTGTGTGTGTGCGTGCGTGTGCGTGTGTGTGTGTGCGTGCGTGTGTGTGTGAGTGTGCTGCTGCTGCTGCTGCTGCTGCTGCTGCTGTTGACAGAGTTTTGGTTTTCGGTTTACCACTTGATTGCGCGACCACACGCAAACACGATTTGCCGTGTAGCCGCCTGTGGCCTGCGCAACTCAAGCCCCAAAAAAAAAAAAAAAAAAAAAACAAAAAAAAGTCCTTTAATGCTGAAAAGTTTTTAGTAACTTGCCCAAACACACATCCTGCCGCAGTTCGAGCTATTATTTTTGGCCCAGCTCATGCCCAAGCGTGGGCTGATATAATCATTTTAGAATGTGCCGCACAGCATCAGTGGAGCAGCCATCCATCCTAGATAGTTTTGCACTTTAAAGCACTTTTAATAAATGTTTCTAATTTTACTAAAAGAGAGCACTTGACCAACTAATTGACTCACGGACTAAATGACTGACTGAGTGAATGACTCACTCGGTTTCTGACGCTGACACTGACTCTGACTCTGACTCTGACTCTGACTCTGGCTCTGGCTTTGAAGCTTTCATTTCTCGCTAGATTAACTTTATTTTGTCTTAATCAATTTCGCCTTTTTATTTGATTCTTAGAAATTTGAGCCTTTTATATGCTTTAGTTATTAGTTTTATTATTGTTTTGTTGGTAATCCTGTTAGTTCAATCTCTGCTTCAGTTTTGACTCCAATCAATCTGAGCCTTTTGATGGATCGTGTGTAAACTGTTAGCTTTACCGAAACATATGTAACAGGCAGAAGAAGATATGCTCGACCACATTTAACTGACGAGTCCAGGGAGAGCCATAACTGCTCGATCTCTATATGTCATTCTCTCTCGCTCTATCTCTTAATTTAAGTTCTTTACTTTACAGGCTTACCCTAGCTATACTAGTCACATGAAAACCATTCAAATTAAAGGTTCGTATTTTGGCCAACATCTTGTTGACTTACAACAGAAGAGGCACAGCTACTTATGCAGCTTCTGAGTATTAGAGGTAATACTAGCTTCTGTTTATTGGAGGTAATTGCAGGCATATTCATATTGCTTTGTCACGATAGTTAGGCATAGAGTGCACTCTATGAAGTCTAACTGACATCATTATCATCGTCATCATCAGCAGCAGTAGCAGCACCATCATCATCATCATCATCATCATCATTATCATCGTTGTTAATGGCAGCTCCTTTTGACAATTGCAAGTTAATTAAGTTTCACTGAGCACTTGGCATTTTATTTGGCCAGCTTCCTTTGCTCGCTGCTCTGCCCAAAAATTGCCATTTACAAACAATTTTGCATACATTTTTATGCGGCAACTGTTGACATACCACTATAAATTTTCCTTCTCACGCAGCGTTGAACCTGCAGTTACAGCAGACCCTTTCCCCCGCACTCCCCCTTGCCCCTTATTCGAATGCCAAACATGAATGCGCCTCAGTATGGTGTTTCAGTCCATGCAAAAACTGCCTGACTGATGACTGACTAGATGGATGGCTGGCTGGCTGGCTGGCTGGCTGGATGGCTGGCTGGACGCTTATTGTTAGATGGACGGATGGATGATGTGTAGCTGTTGTTGCTTTGAGACAGCACCACCACCAGCACCAGCACCAGCACCAGCAACAGCAGCAACAGCCTCGCTGCAGTTGTTGTAATCTATCTCCACACACTCAACGCACACAACCGGCAAGAGTCACCGAGTCCAGGGCCGATAGAGTTGATGATTTGTGGCGCAAAATACGAAGCTGACAGCACGCTTCCGCTTAAAGGAAATTGAAATTCTTCTTTGCACAAAATTGTTGACGTATTTACACGCTTTCCACAATCCATTCTTTCTCTCTCTCTCTCTCTCTCTCTCTCTCCTTCTCCTCTTTCATTTTTGTTACCTTCACAATTGATACCATAATATGAAAAGCAATAATAAATCTAATGACAATCAGGTTTTTTTGCTACTCTGGCAGAGCATAAATGTGAGAGCCAATGGAAAGTATTTAGTTAATCAACAGTCGATATTAATATTAAAAACAATTTCTAAACATTTAAATTTGAGATGAATGAAAGTGTTTTATTGCTATAACGTTATGGCCGGTCAAAGCACTGCCCCAACTAGAGCCGAAAGGAAAGCCAGCGGGAACTGTTTTGATATGCATAGGTGTAGAGACAAATTGCTTACTATTTTGTTTTTATAGCTAGAAATGTTGTAGTTAAGAATAAAAGAGACTTGACCCTGAATGGACTCCAAATTGAAGTTATTTACGATGCACGATACTCAGTTCAGTTCAGTTCAGTTCAGTTCAGTTCAGTTCAGTTAAGTTTAGTTCTTGTTTCGCCTATAGCTTGCAGCTAATGAACTTAGCATCAACTGCCATTTGGCTAATGGTTGCATAGAGTAAACTTCGCTTGCTGTGCCCGCATTGCACAGACTCAGAGCTATCTATATAGAAGGTATTTGCCAGCTTTAAGCTGATTCGAAAGTCAGCTAATATTAGCTATTTCTACAGTCCAAGTTGATTAGCTGACTCGCTCTGTTATTGTGTGCCTGCTGCTGACTACTACAATAAAATTATAAAATAAAAATTATATTATAATATAAAAATATATAAAATTTATAATTTTATAATAATAAAAAAATATTAATATGTCAAAAAAAAAATATTAAATAAAAAATAAAATAAAATCAAATATAAAAGTGAATTCTAGTTTAAATATCAGCTAAGCCTGCGGATCTAGCGTGATAGTTTTCTAGTTTATGCTGCATATATAGCATATAGCTTACACTGGAGTATATATGTATATACATAGTATATATAGCTAATACCATCCTTACTCGATTCTTATTCTAATTACAATACACAAATACTAAATAATAATATAGAAATTCCTCTTCAATAGAGCTGTATTTACTGCTATTGCAATTTAGCTAGACTTACTTTGTGCAATAGCTTATCGATTGGTAATTGTGTGTGTGTGTGTGTAGCCAAGTTGGGGGCAGGGGCGGGGCTCAGCAGCAGAATTATGCCTTACGGTTCATGGGTCAATTGATTAGCTGTAAGCTTTTGGGCGCTCTTCGACATGCTGATAATGTGACTGCATTCATTAGCTGTCAAATGTTTGGTGGGCAAATGCTGTAACAACTAAAGTACCTGGCGGCTGGCTCATGCTGTTGTCGGTTAGTTCAAGTGCATGATAACAATGATAATGATGATGGTGATGATGCTGATGGTGATGGCGATGGCGATGATGATGATTATAATGTCAGCACACGTTACATGAGTCAGCTATGTAGAAATGTGCGTACAGCGACGGCCAGCGAGATGTAAAGCAAACGATGCGAAAAAATGCTATTTGCCATGGCATTTTAAGCTAAACGCAAATAGTAGCGAGTTGTGGCACACACACACACACACACGTGTATATATATGTATATAAATTTATATATATATATATGTATCTAACATACACAGGTGGAGGGGCACTGCGTGGCACACGGTCGCTGACATGCAGGTCATCTAATTGGTTGCATTGCACGCTAGACAGCATATGGCAATCAACAAATGTCCAGCGGCTTATGTGTCGTATTCCTCGTAGTTGTCGTGTCCATTTCCAATTGTGGTATTTCACTGTGCGAGTGTGTGTGTGTGTGCGTGTGTGTGTGTCTATGCATAAAGCCATATCTACATGTGTGTGTGTGTGTGTGCGTTTGTTAAAATTTTGCCTGTTTGGACGGAGATATGCAGCTGCCTGGCATCTTCAACGAATTTTGTGGCTTTTTATTTGACACTTTAAACGGCCTCTTCAATTCGTGCCTTTGTCTCTTTCTTCATGCAAATTAAAATAACATTTTACATAAATGTTACGAGGCATCAAAACAAAAGAAGAGAGTTTAACTCGATATGCTTGCCTTAGAGATTGGCGCATGCATGCGAGCAGATGGCTCGATTTGATCTACTCATGTACGTATATAATAGATATATATATATATAAATATATATACTAAAGATATTTATTTTAAGCTGCCAGCCACGTCTTCTTCCGCCTTTTCACAACAAGAACTCGTCCTGAAATGTCATTTTAAATAGTAAAAAATAAGAGATTAATTTCTAAATATTTTCTGCCAACAATTCTATAATTTTCCAGCAATATTTACTTTTTGTGCTTACTATTTTTTCTTTTTTAATTAAAACTTCCAGCTATTTTCTGCCCCCCAGCAGTTTTATAATTGTCAAGAAGTATTTAATTTGTTCAATTAAAATTCAGGTTCATTAACAATTGCATTGTTAAGTTGCAGCGACATCAGAATCCGTTTCTCGACCTCAGCAAACTTTGATGTTTTTCCCTTTGAACAAGTTGATTGTCATTCATTTGGCTTAATGCAGGCACAGACTCGGTCAGCGGCAACCTTCTAAATCCTCTTTGCTGAATATATATGTATATATATATATATATATGGATATATACAGATAAACCCGTGAATATTGAGCAGCTGAGAGCTAGACTCAGTTGCGTAGAGTTGCACAGGGGCTGTTCAGCTGAGCTGAGCTGAACTTTAAATATGAAATGCTGGCCAACAGAAAGGGAGCTGTATTAGCCAAGCAGTCCCATGGCTGGTGAGCCACTGATGCGGCACTGGCAGGAGCACAGTGAAGCTTTTCAAGTATCGCCATGGCATTGGCGACGTTTGTATCGGGCTAGCGTGTAGCATGATAGAACCAGCTGGCTGCATATCGATTTGATGCGATTTTCATTAAAAACTCAGCGCAGGTATCAAACAAACCATAAAAAAAGCGATACGAACAGAGCTGAAAGCCGGCCAGTGTACAAACCACATGAGTGGCTCGGCTTGGGTTCGGTTTCGCTTTGGCTTTGGGTTTGGGTTTGGCTTTGACTTTGGCTTTGGTGTCGCTGGAGCACAGACAGAAGCTGTGGGGTCAAAGGGATTTATGGCAAATCGCTGTAAAATCAGCTTTGCGCTCGTCTAAAACAAAACGAAAACACACAAAAATGGCCAACAACTAGCCAAATGCTGGATTGGCATTGAAACAAACGTCATATTAGGCAGCTGCCAGGGGCAGAGCACAGCAGAGCTCAAGGAAATTAAAAAGAAGCAAACAAATCGATTATTAGCACACTCCACACTCAAACTGAACGGGTTGGCCGCTCGCATACAAAGAAAAAGGCCACCAAAAAAACAAAAAAAAATAAAAAATAAAGCAAATCAATAAGAAAAATATATTAATATGATAATTTGCTCTCGAAACTGAGATACCCTTGATGCAATACGTCAGACACTTATCTAATAATTATAGTTGCCTTATGAACAGAGCGGAAACGAAATGCTTCATGTCAGCGTCTAATCAGAATATGAAGTCTAATTGGCAATCATATCAACTTCTTTTTCTATTTTCTAGAATTAAAATTAGGTTAAAAGCAGCTGCTGAAATTCTCTTCTTATACTTTTTTCTCACCTAAGTTTGCTGATCTGATCTATCCATATATATAAATTCAAATATTTCTTTATAGAATTTTAAAAAAAATTATGATTATTTTTAAGCATTTATAAGGATAATAATTTATATTAAGTTTCAGTAAAAATCTGCTGAAAGTCTCTTCTTATACCTTTCTCTCGCAGGTTTACGTTAGCTGATCTGACAGAGTTAATCACTATATGAACTCCAATTGGAATTTATATATAAATTTGAGTTATTTATTTTTTTTAGAATTTTTAAAAATTTAGAATCATTTCGAAAACATTTGTAACAATACTTTATAGTAATTTCAATTCAAATAAACATCTGCTGTTATTTTCTTCCTCTCTCACAAGTTAGCTGATCTGATCTACTCACGTTTGCGTATACTTAATATATCATGATAATATTAGATTGACCACAGGGTATAAATGGACATGAACAACAACAGCAGCAGCAACAGCAGCAACAGCAGCAACAGCAACAACAACAACAAGAAAAACAGAAAAATGAGAGAATAAAAAAAAGTATAAAAATACTGTCGCTGCATCTGGTTGTCGTTGGTGTTGTCTGTTGTCTGTTGTCTGTTGCCCATTGTTGTTGCTGGCTGCTGCTTGGAAATCTGTTTTCTGTTTTCCGTTCGATAAATTTACGCATGATTTATGATCCCGTTAACAAGTAAAAGTCTCAACGTGCGCCGCCCGGCGGCCGCCCAAGAAGATGAAAAATGAATTTCTCGTTTTAGCCCTGTCCCAAACGCCAAACCCCAAACCCCTAGCCCCATCCCCATCCCCATCCAGCAAAAACCAAAAACAAAAATGAAGTGGACGTCCAGCACGTAAGCCCACGCTGGCCCTAGAATCGTGTTAGGGTTCAGCCTTTAGATTTCTGGCTCGAGCCCTCCATTTAGAGGCGTTTCACATAAAGCTGCCGAAATCACGTCTAATTTAAAGGCAAACATTTGTGCAAACCAGCATAAACCAACACAAAGTGGAGCGCCCACCACGCCTACGCCTCCCAATAATACATTATCACTTTAACCCCAGAGATCCCGACTATATCGGAGATAACTGAACAGATAATTTGATAACGCATCAAGTACGTTAAGCAATTATATTTTAGCTTTCGGAAAGGGCTTTGGAATTATGAAAAGATTAAGTTCTGCTCTTAACATGGCTTAATCAAAAGCTTTAAAGTGGATTCGAATAAAAATTGTATCAAGTACAATTGGCCCATAAAGATATGCTACAGTTTTTTAATATCAACAAACATAGAACATAGAATATAGAAAACATAGAGCATAGAGAAAACATAGAGCATAATATAGGATATAGAATACAAACAACATAGAATATAGAACATAGGATATAGAATACAGAAATCATAGAACATAGAATATAGAATTTAGAAAACATAGAACATATAATATAGGATATAGAATACAGACAACACAGAATATAGAACATAAGATATAGAATACAGAAAACATAGAACATAGAATATAGAATATAGAAAACATAGAATATAGGATATATATCTATTTACTGTCGGCATACTCTATTCGGCCATTTGTTACGCCGGGCATTCGTATTTGAAGGCTCCGGCTGTAACAGCGGCGAGTGATGCCACCGGTGGCTGGCATTGGCGCCGCATCAATCATCTTAGCGCATAACGGTAACGGTTACGGTAACAGCCGGACGGCACGCACAGAAACTGGAAGCGGCTATGAGACAGATACAAATTCAGGCGGAACGCGTCGTCCCGTATAGTTTAGTGGTTTAGTGTTTGCAACTGCTTTTTTGGTCGTTTCATCTTTGTAACAGTTTTCGAAAATGTTTGCCACTGCGATGGGGCGCAACGGCGACAGGATCCAGACCAGTTGCCACGGGATGATGCTGCACGCGTGCTGTTGATGGGCCTCGGGACTCAACGGAGCACTCGACTCCCATGCCGCCTACTTTTGCACCTGTGCTCGCTCCCGCGGCCGCTGATCCAACTGCTGCCATGATGTTGGTGCTGCTGCTGTTGCTGCTGTTGCTGCTGCCATCATGTTTTGTTTGCGCGGTGTGAGACGGGTGTGTGGGTACTCAACCGTGTCAGTTACCAGTGGCAAGCTGTTAACTAAGCGTATGGCAAATGTTTGCCAGCAGGAAGACGTTTAACCATGCTTATTAAAACAACAGCAACAGTCTGAACACACCAGAGCCATCCAACTGACAACCAACCAGCTGGTAGTGAAGGCCACAGGGGGCATGCCATACTTTTGCTTTCGCTCTCAACGGCGATTTGGCATCGTTAGCGATACCATTGCACCCACCGCCACCGCCACCGCCACCGCCACCGCCACCGCCACCAGTCTCCACCAGTCTCTCGCCTCTCCCTATAAATATTTATGATGTTAGTTTTAAATTAGCAAAACCAAACAGCGTTACCATTAACGTTCCCATTTTGATTCCCTGTCGCGCCCTTTCCATTTGTCAAACATACAAATGTATTCCGTATTCCGTATTCCGTTGAGCTCTGTCCATTCTCTCTCTCTCTCTCCCTCTGTGTCTATTCTGTACAACTAATCCCCCAATTGGCTCATATACCCAGTGACACATACATACAATTGTATGTGTGCGAATGTATTTCTTTTAGAAAGTGATTAGGCGAATCTGTGCATTTTACTCTGTATCCCAAAACTCTCTCTGCTCCATAAATCTCTTCAAATATATACAGATGACTCTTCAGGTGTGCAACTAGACCCCATTTCAAGTAAATATTAGTTAAGATACGATTCAGATATCAATATCTATAGGATATCGTCAAAAGTTTTCAGTCTTCTCCATGGGAGCTCATCGATAAAATTGCGCTTTAGCATCCGTCCGCTGTTAAGCCGACGGAAGCAAATTCGATACGATTTCATATTTTCCATTAAGCTGCAGCATTGTTAAAGCTTGTCTTAACCTGCATCTGTCTATGGCAGTCCGGGACCGGCAAATGCCAACGGATGCTACCACAACTCTGTTTCTGTTTTGGGCTTGCATCGGGCAAAAAGCATTTTGCGGCTGCTGCGGTCACACGTCACATAGGCTGACCACACAACTAAGCTGCAACAAAAAAAAAAAAAAACACACACACACACACACACACGCACACAACACATATATAAAAACCAAACAAGTTCACTTTAACGACTCGACTATTCAAATAATATTTAGCTTTTATAACGGTATGCCTTCTACTACCTACTCACCTGCCCAACTGCCCAACTGGCCAACTGGCCATCAACATGCTTGCTATCAATACGTTTGCATTGTACACCACAAATCACAGCCAATTAAATGAGCAGCCGTGCTTTAATTAAAGCTGCTGCAGCAGCTGCTGCTCCGGTCAAGGCTTCGCTCAGTCAACACAAATGACCAAGACTTTTTGGTTAAACATTGGCTTTCAACGTCGCTTTGTTGAACGACAAACACTGCACACCTGGCTCTCATTCTTTATTCACTTCAGTCAATGCAAAGTTCATTTTATCTGCCAAATAAATATATAAATATTTACATACATCAAAATTGATATATTGACTTGGGTAAATAAAGCTCCCTTGCCTGGCTTAGCTATACATACATATATCAACATACTTATGTTTATGTACGTACATACATACACACATGTGTATGTGCTTATGTACATACATATAAAACCAGAGAAAAAAACGTTTGTCGCCTTTGCAATTTAGTATGAATTTAAGTTAGCTTTAGATTACCATATGGCCACGGCTATATAAATTGTGGTCATAAAAATAGTAGTGCGACTGAAATGTTAGACAGCCAAAAATTTGATGATATTCATTATATTTTGATAACAATTTGAAACGTTTATTTAAATTAAACACAGATATATTTATATTCAAAATGTTTGTCACAGAATTTCGCACTACCATTTTTATGACCACAGCTGTATGTATAAACAGACGTGCTATGCATATTACTCAATCTTTCTGCTGCAAAATGCCAATAAGAATTATGCCAATAAGGTAAATATATATATATATATATATATGTATGTCACATCGCTAAAATATTATGAAAAAGTACTGTTAAATTGGTATCAGAGTCTGTTAACTAAGTTTCCCCCTTCTACTGTTGCAGTAGTATTTTTTGTTGTATGAATATTATCCGAGTGAGTTTGCGTCTAACCTACTCATTTCTGTTTGTCACTCAGTGAGAGAGAGCGAGACAAATATAGCTGTTGCTGAACGTAGTACCGCGTGCTGCTCAGTGAGAGCGAGCTGGCTATTGCAGCCAGTCGAAATGCAGCATAGCGGGCATGCATTTTTGAGCGCAAGCTAAATTTAGAAAATCAAAATGGAAGATGAGCAAATTGACCCAGGCCCAACGAATATTTATATATAAAAAACAATTGAGAGCTGCAAAATATGTATTAATTATACATATAAAGTGAATTATAGAAACCGAATGAGCGCACACTAGAGTTGATTATGATAGAACTGGAAGCTGTGCTCAGAAAAATAGTAGTGCGACTGAAATGTTGATGAAAAACATAATATTTTGAAAACAATTTGAAATGTATAAGTAATTAATTTCAACTCTTCAACTCTTTTCAAATTGTTTTCAAAATATGTTGCTGTTCAACATTTCAGTCACACTACTATTTTTGTGACCACAGCTGTAAGTTTGTATCTATGCAGTCAACCTAAGTAATTATACCTTGTCCAGCAGTAATCAAGCAACGCATGAACTCGACTCAAGTTTAATATTGATTTTGGCTAATCTTGCGATTTAGCAATTGAGCTGCAAGACAACTTCTTCAATTTACGGATATTGGTAAAATTGGGTCAGCTGAATCGAAACAAATATTAATGTTAAGTAAGCTGCTTGAAATATTGCACTCTCTGTCTCCCTCCCTCCCCCTCTCTCTCTCTCTCTCTCTCTAGCTTGTTGTTGCTACTGCTACAATTTGAAGCAGTGCAAAAGTCGATGAAGCGAATGGCAATGGCAACGGCGACAGCACAGTTGATGCTGCCATTTAAAAGAGTAAAAGTAAAATACGTGGAGTTTATATAAAGTTTGTTGTAACATAAAATGCTGGAACTTTTTGATGTTTTATTAATTAACTTTTTGCAGTGCACAGAAGGCGGGCGTCGACGGTGCACGCCGGAGTGGTTTGGCGGTGCTGGTGGTGTGAACCGAGTGGCTGGGCAAGCGTGTGGTTAAAACTTTGATGCCTTTTTAGTGACGTACAGGCGCAGGCGTTTCACACTCGCACACACACACTCACACACACACACACACACACACACACACACACACATTAACGTACTTGGAGCGCATATTTAAATATTTATAATGATGTCCGTGACGTGAGGGAGGTGTGTGAGGGGAAGGCGCGCGTGGAGGCGTGGTTGTGCAACTTTTTGCAGCTTTTAGGTACACAAATGTTTCGCAAGTACTATATAGCCATCTTTCACCTAATTGCTCGTAAAATGTTGCAGATGCCAAACAAATAAGCCGA